>JBAMAX010001298.1:0-406720 GCA_037043745.1 Chymomyza amoena
AACTTTTGTTGCGCTCTTATTGAAAAATCCTATAGAACAGATGAAGTCCTGGCCAACAAAGAAGCTGACCATATTCTTGAAAAAAGCTGTGTCTTGCTTTCATTTACTACAAGACCGAAAATTTTTCAAAAGCCACAGAAAGCTACGGTAATGACCTCTATATCAGCCGTATACGCAAGTGACTGGACCCAAAAAATATCCTTTTCAGATGCACAAAGTTGAAGAAGCTGCAGGAGAGAGCCATGTCAGAAACCTACAATGCCAACAAAAGGTTCACTGTGATTCTACCTCGATGCAGAAAACCTCCGCAGTTGACGGAAAGTGGGACCAGCAGGCGGCTGATTTCTTGGCTAGAGGCAACTACGTTTCAGCCTACCCTCGCATCTGTGGGTGAGTTTGACAAGAGATGACAATGCAATGCGCAATTCTCAGGTTGACGGATACAAAAACAACAGCCAGAGAAGCAATTGAATGACTCAGCGAGCGAGTTATTTATATATCCATAAATAAAATGTTTTTCTTCTCTTCTCTTCTTGCTCTCTCTCTCTCTCTCTCTCTCTCTTATGTAACGATGAAAACTTCACGCCTTATTAAATTGATAAGGCAAAAGGAAAATAGTCCAGAGCTTATATTGGTAAGCCAAAGCTTATATACCCTTTGTATACGAACATATGTTGGCATGACAATTATAATAAATATTCTTGCTTCAGTGGTTTCTATTCGAATTTCTATACGAATTTATTATATTAATTCTTTGGGTTTCCTACAAAACTATTTGGGTAGAATATGTTTTTTTTTGAAATATTTGTTGAAATTTATGCATTTCGATTATATAAACCACATATGCAAGTCCCTTTGTCCGGGTATAATCAGTAAGGTCTGAAAATATGTGCGTATGGGTTATTCTCCAAGATCTGACATGATTTTTTAACGATTTTACTCTCCGCCGGTCAACTTGGGTACGCCATTTTGAATTTGGAAATTCTATCCACGATGCGTGATTGTTTTTTTATTTTCGTTTTATTTCCTTGACATAATTGCATTATTACTTAAATATATATAAGACTGTCGGTCACTCCTAGCTGAAGCATCGGGCACAGATTCGTGATTAGCGACCTCGAAAACCACATTTGCATACCCAGAAAGTGCCATCATACAATTAATAATTTTTTCTGTTCTCAGCAACCATCTTGGATTCGATATTTTGAAATTTTGAAAAACATAAAAAATAATAATAAAAGGTGATTATAATCTGGAGTTGCACTGTACAAGACGCTCATCTTGGGTTGTGTCACGGACAGATGCAGCTGCTCTTAAGGTGTTTGAGAAAAAAATTCTTCGTAAAATCTTCGGTCGCGTTCGCTTTGAGGACGACCTTCGCATACGGATGAATCCACAAGTTTTTCGACGACATAGATGTTGTCCAGCGCATCACAATACAACGTCTGCGCTGACTCGGACATGTGGTACGTATGGATACAATGCTCCAGCGAAAAAGGTATTCGAGAGACGAAGAAGACGACCACGACTCCGATGGAAAGATCAAGTGGAGCAGAACCTATCCTCCCTTGGTATTTCTAATTGAGAAGGCGCGCGCAAAGCAGAGGCGCCTGGCGAGAGCTGCTGAGGTCGGCCGTAACCCGAGAACGGACTATCATGGCCACATAACTAATGAAATTATGGAGTTCCTTTGCCTTGGCGGCCATTGCAGCTACGCCATTTTAAAATAATATTGTTGCCACACGTGTAATCTTATTGCCATTCCATATAGTATGACCGTTTGCACTTTAACCCAAAATCCAAAATTGCGTTAAAGCTCTTAAGAAAGTACCAAAAAACGACCAAAATATAGATTGCTTGAATACGGTCACACTGCTTATTACTTACACGCATTGCGTTGCAATTTTGCAACTTTTTATCAATTTTAATTAAATTACGCGACGTTCTCCTCCCAGATTCGTGATCAGCTACTCCGAAAACCCAACTTGTGCTGTAAAACAAAAATTATTTTTCTGTGTTCGTTAACCATCTTGGTTACGCCAATTTGAAATTTTGAAAAACGTAATAAGTACCTACGATACGATCATAAGTACCTTATGATCAGCTATCTCAAAAGTATCCATTAATATAAATATTTAAAAAATTATGCCATTTTAACATATCCATGTGGCAAGACCAATATCGTAATTATCGAAATTATTATCGAAGAGTTGACAGCTTTTTGTTGCATTAGTATTAGCTGTCAAAAGTGAAAAATTGTTGCAGAGTTAGTGAAAATATAAAATTGCGAAAAAAAGAATTACAAAATGGCCAGCTGAGCAACGACTATGCAAATGAGGCGATCCTCGCAACCGAAGAGGACAACGGCTTGGCAGACTCGGGGCCCATCGACGAGGAGTCCATAAAAGGCCGCTTTGGTTGGTACGAGAGTGTCGCAGCAAAACAAATTCTGCCGTACATTTACCGCCGTCAGGCTAAGTATTACGCCGTGCGAATAATTCAAGAAAAGATGTTCAAAAACATACACGACTCGGCTACATCCTGAAGCCTACAAGCATGTTGATTGCGCCAAAAGCGATTTTATGACGAAGGCCGAGGTGGCGCTTTTCAACGAAATTAATTTTGAGCATTGCGACATGCAATATGGCGAGGAACCTTTTACAGAACAAGATCATGTTATACTGCAAAATGATGCGCATCGTTTAAACAACTATTTTAATCTGTGCTTCCGCATGGTATTTGATTTAAAAAGAGTGCCCTTGGACAAATTCGGTTTCATTAGTATTGGGTCAGAAAAAGTGGTGTGCTATGTTGATCAGAATGGGAAAAAATTGATACCCACATTTTTTTTTGATGGCGAAATCGGAGAAGAGCTTAAGACGAGGGCTGAGGAGCTTAAAGGCTGGGATCTCCATTATTTGAAGTTTGTTTGCAAGATGAGGGGCTTGCAAAACGAGTTGCCTGCCAACACCATGAGCGTCGTATCTTTGGAGCATGTAAAATCTTATTTTCCAGACAATTATAATTACGAATTCTTCGGGCCCAATGAGCAGCAGCGTAAGAAAATGATTCTGGTCAAACAGGTGCCCATTGATACTGATGATACTGATACTGATGCAGCTGCTTGCAGTGGCGCCTCCAGTACAAGCTAAACATTTTAAATGGCTTGCCCGTGTGGTGGCGGGTCTAGAATATCCACCACAGTGCCCCGGCTTGTCGTAAAAGGCGACTAAAGGGGAATTCCCGGAAATGTCTGCGTTGGATCAATATCTTAACCAAATTTGAAGTAAGTTTACTGGAATCAGCTTAATTTAACAAACTAAATGGTCTCTTCTCTTTTGCACAGTGGTTCAACAATAGAAAACACTCAAAATCATTTGAAATTCCAGTTCAAATATAATTCTAAACTTCAAAGCCGCCATTAATGGATTAGAATTTTTTATAGCCCACTTGGTAGCTGGAATTTACAACTCTCTGGCGATACAAAATGTATTTTGTTTGGAATAATTTCTTATACAAAGACGCTAAACCAGATCGATAACTAGGATTAAGATACGTCGCCGTTAAACACAGAGACTCGCGAGGAATCAGTGCGAAAAAATACTGCTTCTCCCTCTTGGGGCTGTCTGTTTAGCTCCTAAACATGCTCTAATGCCCCCGGCTTATCGCAAGAGGAGACTAAATGTGTATTCCAGGATATGTGTGCATTGGATCAATCTCTTTCCAACATTTTAAGTAAGTTAACTAGAATAAGTTGAATTTAACAAACTCAACATGGTCTCTTCTTTTTTTCACAGTGGTATCAGCAATGGAAAGAATCAACATCTCTCTAACCAGATCCGTTATTCGGATTGGGATGTAGAGGAAGCGACTATAGCCTCTTTAACGCGAAGAAATGTCGCCGTCGTGACGTTGTTGTGTGCTCTCAAAGGCTCGCGAGGAATCAGCACGAAGAAGAGTTTCATACTGGGATTCTCCCTTTTATGGCGCTGTACGCAGAGAAAAAGGAATGCTTTTCCTCCTTTACAAGATTTCAAGTACGTTTATCAAGATAAGTTGAATCCAACAAACTAAATGGTCTTTTCTTATTTGCACAGTGGTATCAACACTAGAAAACACATAACGAAATTGATGTTCCAATATTGCTAGTCTACCTTCCTAGTCATCACCACACAGTGCCTTATAATTCTAATTCCAATAGCACGATGGACGGAGTAGTATTTCTATAGCCCACTTGGTAGGTTGGATCAACATCTCCCCAAGCAAAGACGCTGAAACCAGAAAGATAAGTTTCCATCCTAAGCTGTTGTGCGCTCACAAAGATTCGCGGGGAATCAGTACGAGCAGGCATTTCGTACTGGGGTCCTACATTTTCTGGATCTGCGTATACACAATTAGTTTCTAGCCACATAGAAGCAAAACATGGATACTGAGATCCGACATTCTCTGACATCATCTGGAATCACAGCCGCATAAATGCAAATTATTAGCCGCGACAAAAAAAAAACTTATGAATGTTGCGAATTCTCCCAATGGCCAGATTCCATTCCATTCCACTTAGGATTAAAATCGCAAAGTAAGTTAACTAGAATAAGTTGAATTTAACAAACTCAACATGGTCTCTTCTTTTTTTCACAGTGGTATCAGCAATGGAAAGAATCAACATCTCTCTAACCAGATCCGTTATTCGGATTGGGATGTTGAGGTAGCGATTATAGCCTCTTTAACGCGAAGATATGTCGCCGTCGTGAAGGTGTTGTGCACCCACAAAAGTCTCGTGAGATATCAGTACGAACAGGCACTTCAATCTGGAATCCTACTTTTCTGGCAATTTACGCAGCGAAAAAATACTGGTTCTCCCTCTTGGAGCTGTCTGTTTAGCTCCTAAACATGCTCTAATGCCCCCGGCTTGTCGCAAGAGAAGACTAAAGGTGTATTCCAGGATATGGTTGCATTGGATCATTCTCTTTCCAACATTTTAAGTAAGTTTACTGGAATAAGTTGAATTTAACAAACTCAACATGGTCTCTTCTTTTTTTCACAGTGGTATCAGCAATAGAAAGAATCAACATCTCTCTAACCAGATCCGTTATTCGGATTGGGATGTAGAGGTACCGACTATAGCCTCTTTAACGCGAAGATATGTCGCCGTCGTGAAGGTGTTGTGCACCCACAAAAGTCTCGTGAGATATCAGTACGAACAGGCACTTCAATCTGGAATCCTACTTTTCTGGCAATTTACGCAGCGAAAAAATACTGGTTCTCCCTCTTGGAGCTGTCTGTTTAGCTCCTAAACATGCTCTAATGCCCCCGGCTTGTCGCAAGAGAAGACTAAAGGTGTATTCCAGGATATGGTTGCATTGGATCATTCTCTTTCCAACATTTTAAGTAAGTTTACTGGAATAAGTTGAATTTAACAAACTCAACATGGTCTCTTCTTTTTTTCACAGTGGTATCAGCAATGGAAAGAATCAACATCTCTCTAACCAGATCCGTTATTCGGATTGGGATGTAGAGGAAGCGATTATAGCCTCTTTAACGCGAAGATATGTCGCCGTCGTGACGTTGTTGTGTGCTGTCAAAGGCTCGCGAGGAATCAGCACGAAGAAGAGTTTCATACTGGGATTCTCCCTTTTATGGCGCTGTACGCAGAGAAAAAGGAATGCTTTTCCTCCTTTACAAGATTTCAAGTACGTTTATCAAGATAAGTTGAATCCAACAAACTAAATGGTCTTTTCTTATTTGCACAGTGGTATCAACACTAGAAAACACATAACGAAATTGATGTTCCAATATTGCTAGTCTACCTTCCTAGTCATCACCACACAGTGCCTTATAATTCTAATTCCAATAGCACGATGGACGGAATAGTATTTCTATAGCCCACTTGGTAGGTTGGATCAACATCTCCCCAAGCAAAGACGCTGAAACCAGAAAGATAAGTTTCCATCCTGAAGCTGTTGTGCGCTCACAAAGATTCGCGGGGAATCAGTACGAGCAGGCATTTCGTACTGGGGTCCTACATTTTCTGGATCTGCGTATACACAATTAGTTTCTAGCCACATAGAAGCAAAACATGCATACTGAGATCCGACATTCTCTGACATCATCTGGAATCACAGCCGCATAAATGCAAATTATTAGCCGCGACAAAAAAAAAACTTATGAATGTTGCGAACTCTCCCAATGGCCAGATTCCATTCCATTCCACTTAGGATTAAAATCGCAAAGTAAGTTAACTAGAATAAGTTGAATTTAACAAACTCAACATGGTCTCTTCTTTTTTTCACAGTGGTATCAGCAATGGAAAGAATCAACATCTCTCTAACCAGATCCGTTATTCGGATTGGGATGTTGAGGTAGCGATCATAGCCTCTTTAACGCGAAGATATGTCGCCATCGTGAAGGTGTTGTGCGCTCTCAAAGGCTCGCGAGGAATCAGCACGAAGAGGCATTTCATACTGGGTTCCTCCCTTTTATAGCACTTTTCTCTGAGAAAAAATTCTGCTTCTCCCTCTTGGAGCTATCTGTTTAGCTCCTTAACATGATCTCCCGGATACAGACGTATTATATCAAATCTACGAATTTAAAATCGGTTTCTTGAAACATAAACCATGGATCTCGATATGCAACATGCCCTGACACATCATAAATAATCAATCTATGTAAAAAATTTTAGGTAAGTTTACTGGGATAAGTTGAAATTAACAAACTAATTGGTCTCTTCTTCTTTGCACAGTGGTATCAACACTAGAAAATACTTAAACGAAGTTGATGTTCCAATATTGCTAGTTTACCTTTCTAGTGATCACCATACAGTGCCTTATAATTATAATTCCAATGGCACAATGGACGGACTAGTATTTCCATAGCCCATTTGGTAGGCTGGATCAACATCTCTCCAAGCAAAGACGCTGAAACCAAATTGGTTACTCGGATTAGAAAGATAAGTCTTCGTCCTGAAGCTGTTGTGCACTCACAAAGACTCGCGGTGAATCAGTACGAACAGGCATTTCGTACTGGGATCCTAACTTTTGTGGAACTTTTCTCCACATGCCAACGTGATAATGGCTTTTTTGAGCCTACTACTACTTAATGGACTTAAACTTAATTTTAAACAGCGACGGATAACCATTTATAATTGTTGCATGTTTTGCCCAAGGTGGCCACATTCCATTCCATTTTATTTAGGACTAAAATCGCAAAGCGTTGCGAATTTTATTCAAGGGTTCAAGTCAAAGGGTCAAGGCATCAGCAAAAAAGAAAAATTATTTCTAACTCGACCATTGATATGTCCTCTCGTTAAGAACTTATAACGTTTTTATTTAGAAAATTATTTATCTTTTGTACGCTTTTTTAATACCCTACCACCGAAGATTAGGGAGTACTATATATTACATTAAACATTGTGATAAAGACCTATGTCAGAGTCGTTTGACTTGTTATTTATAAACATTTATTATTTTTAAAGAATAAAACTATCGTCTTTATAGACAGAGCACTATGCAAAACGAATAGCTATTTTTAATTTAACTTAGTAAAATTTTCGTTTCCAAAGTAGTTACTGGTTAGAAATTGCAATAACTCATTTTCTGTGCCACTTTCGATACCTTTGCTGTCAATAATGATTTGACCAGAGGATTTATTTAAACGCCAGATGGAGTTCCCGCCCCAGGAACCAAAAAATATTTCCGCCCTACTAATTTATATAAATACCATGAAATGTCTTATAATGCTAAACTTCAAAGGCATCAAGTCGAAGCACTCAATCCTAAGCAGCAATGACATGGGCCAATAAAACCATGTTGTACTCTGAAATGTCTGGAGGTCTATTAGGGTTGCCAAGAGTTATCTTCTTATAGTAACCATAGTATTTTTAACTACGACGCAGACAACCAACATAAGCATGGCTAACATCGGTCCATCTCGAACGCTATGAAAGATCTGCTTATAACAAGCTTGGCTTGGAAAGCTATGTTTTAGTTAGCCTCATATCATAATTTTTAAAAAACAATTGTTAAACAATTTAAATTCTATATTTTTATAATTAAAGTTCAAAAAAAGGAGCTTTTCAGTGATTTTTTATAATAATAAACATGATTATTTTAGTAATATATTATAAATTTTAAGGTTGAAGAGTATTAGTGGTATGGACTACAAACGAACTGGAAATAGCAGGAACTGCGCATCATTGTAAGAATTTAAACGAAATCATATGGATAAGATTTGGTTAGGATATTTAGACTGAGATCCGAAAGCCATACGATTCATTGTTATGTCTAATAACAAAATGGTCGTAAAAAGATGATGGTCACTCTCATAGACTGCTTAATTGCTCTCTCTCTCTTCCAAATCGTTTGATGGATTCGATAAAAAGACCTAGGGCAGATTTGCCAGACGGCACAAGCGTAGCTTTTCCAGAAACTGCTTGCGATTGCTAAGCATAGCTGGCGTTGAGTACTATCTACCCATTTCTCAGATCCATAGTTACGACAAAAATCATGGTGGTGGAACGTATAGTACATCCTCACGGTATTGTAAGAAGCGCATTTACAATTTCTCTCAGCATAGTTGACCTATTCTTCGGGGCTGCAGCGCTTCTAATGTTTTTTTTTGAGTTTTAACCCGGCCAGGGGCCGAAGTTTTCCAGGGGCGCTCGCCAAAAGTCTTCGAGGACGCCCTGCTCAGCTGAGGGGCGCTCGCGCCTACCTGGCTACGGCCCTGTCCAGAGTTGTGGCAATCGGACGCTGTGCGTAATTTTCGGTGGGTTATAGCTCTAACGCTCTAACATCTTGAAACATTTTTATATCCCTAAGCTGATAGCTCTTATCTGCTGTTCGGCACCTCGTTACCGGTTAAGCTAAAGTGCCCAGGTACTCAGCTGAGAGTGATTGAGTGCTGTTGGATGCAGTTTAGTGCCACTATCGTGTTGCAGTTAAGCTTGAATGACGCCAACAGTAGTCAAGAGTCCTTGAGGTTTCGTCCAAGGTGTTCATGCTGCACCAATTAGGTAGACGGAGTGGATGCTGCTCCCTCTGCGAGTTGTCTGTTTAGCTGCTTCCGCATAGAAGATTCGTGCTTCCAAGCTTTTTCTCCAGGATTCCAAACTAAAATCAATTAAAATGTTTAAAAAGAGATAAAGCAAAGCGGAAGCTAAATGTACCATAAAGTTTGGTTGGGCTTACTTCCGGTGTTCATTTGCGGTTATTGTGTGTGTGTGTGTGGGCCAAATATGTATGGCACCTTTGGGTCTGCTTTAGTAATTTGACTCCTTGTTGCCGCTTTGGACTCTGGTTAATGCTATTTTAATGCACTGCGTAGTCCGTTAATGATTTGCTGCCTCGCACTCCTGCCCGGATTGTTGGTTCGCACTCTTGATTAGGCATAATTAGTCAAATTGAACTGCTTTAATACTGCTTTAAGTAAGTTTAGCTTAAAAGCCAGGCTGTTTATGGATGTGCATAAAATTTTGACCGCTCTGAAGCTTTTGATAATGTTAGAGTTCTTAAAATCACGGAGCACTGGCGGCCCTTTGAAAAGAAAATATTTCCGCAAGTAGCAATACAGTGAACACTTCCTATTGGTCATGTTTCCACTCTAGGCGTGCGTTGAGGTCTAATTGAAGCCTCTGCCGATCTCTGGGTCTCGCCACCCGGTTGTTATTAACGCCACGCCACGCCTAGCAAAAAGCTTTACTCGCTTTACCACCACTAGGGGCCGTACCTGTGTCCCGAGGGACCGTACCTGTGGCAATATTCTCTTCCTGCCGTCCAGGGCCGTAGCCAGGTAGGCACAAGGGGGCCCTGAGCGCCCCCTGGCTGGGCTAAGCGCCCCCTCAGCTGAGCAGGGCGCCTAGTAGGGCCGTAGCCAGGCAGGCGCGAAAGGGCGCTGAGTGCCCCTTAAGTGACGAGTTACTATTGCTACATCGGATTTGTATGTATGTTTGCTTCTGGTAAAGAGATGAGGCGTGCAGATGATCCGATATTTTTGTAGCAACTAATCTTCTTCCGTATTTGATTAAATTTGTATTTTCCGGATCCCTGAAATAAATAAAAATATGAATTTTTGCGGCTTTGTTGTATTGTTGTACTCACATACAGACATGTGCAGCGTGTTTTATCTGAAAAAAAAACAAACATGCTCTCTCCGTGAGAGCAACAAAAATGCGAGAGAGAGAGTAGCAACAGCTGACGCGGTCACACTGACACTGCTTTATACACATATGCATGCTTGTATGCAAAATATGGCCACAGCACAACAATCCTTTCTTTGTGTGAGTAAGCAGCGTGGTAAGCAAAAGAGCACGAGAGAGCAAAAGCGCACGAGAGAGCAAGAACCGCAATCAAGCAAAGAGGAGAGAGAGATTTTGCACACTTTGACCATGATTGCGTCGACAGCGCTGCGGCAGATTTTGTTGCAATAAATTGAAAGACTGCCCACTCACTGATCTATCGATAGCCGATATTGCGATAAAACTTATCGTTTCTTAGCACAAGCGTCTATCATCGCTATCTCGCTGTGTTCTGGCGCCTAAATTTATTGCACAAAGACGCAGCATTTACTTTGTAACTTTTTAATGTTAATAAAGATAAAAGTTATAATTAGCAAACAGTGGCGTTTGAGTGCTAGCATAAAATGCTGCTAGCGCCCTCTTTTGTCAACAAATTTATACTCCACTTCTTATTGTACAACGCACAATAGTAAGTAGTAAGTCGTCAGTAAATAGTCAAACTATTGTGATTTGATTTTGGCCGTCATATGGTCACACTACAAAGCAGCAGCTGGAAAAATATTCAAGCCTGTCAAAAGTTTTCTTAGCTGCATGTGTAATATTTTAAATGTAAGTTAAAAGAATATTTTTAATTTGTAGTCAGTTTTAATCTTCAGTTTCTACCGCATTTCTTGGCAGTTTTCAAAATGCCCAATTTATATCTGAAGACCACGGACGAACGCATAATAGGTGTCGATATTTATCTGATGTGGCGCTCTAGAGTTTTAAGGGCCATAATCGGTTTGATGAGCGCAAATTATTTCAACGCTATAACAATTAGAGTGGACATAAACGGCTTTGTGCTGACACGAATTTTGTTGTGGGCTCAGTATCATAAAGATGAGCCAGATCCGGCCTGGGTGCACCACAGCAGCATCATAACCGAAGACATGGTACACGACTGGGACAAGGAGTTTCTACGTGAGCCCAAAGCAAATTTAAAGGCCATAATGAGAGGTGCCACGTATTTTAACATATTGTGGTTGATCCGGCTCTGTGACTATAAGCTGGAAATATTGTTTCAACGACAATTGCGTAAGTACATGGCAGAAATCGAGCCGCCGAAGCCGGAAGACGTTGATTAACTCGTCATCGATGGGCTGCTAAAAAAAATCAGTTAAATAAATGTGATAAAAATTGTTGCAAACAGTAAGACAATATTTTTTTGTAATTGTGTTTCATGGCAGCGAGAGTTTGTCTATTAGCTGGCATGACATTTCGCAGAACTGCACTGCTTGAATGAGCAGCGCGTTTTAAGCAACTGCTTGAAGCGCATTTCTGCTGAACGTGACGTCTGCTGTACCTTTTTCTGTCTTTTCTCGGCGCTGATCTCACGTTCCAAATAAATAAAAATTGTAGCATTCAAGAGCAGAATTTTTCGTCACTAGGTCAAGTCAAGTATATTCATATATATAAATATCAAAAGTTTGGTTATTTAAGAATTTTTGGTTCTTGACCAAAATCCCACTAGGGGCCTTTGCCCCTACTGGCCCCTACCTGCGAGCGCCGCTGGGAGCACTGGCTATAAAAGTGTGGCCAGACTTTTTCGCAGTTGGCTGTTGCATTGAACACAATTTGAGCTGCAAGAAGCGCTTAAATATTCTGCTTTAAACGTTTCTCTACTTTTAAACGCATTTCCCTACTCGAATCAGTTACAATTCACTTAAATATTGTTAATTAAATAAAATAAAAACTATTATATTTTATTCCATTATGCCACTTAGCTGAGCCAATTAAAGTGAAGTGAAACTTTTATAATTGGCTTAATTGAAATTGCATTTGCTCCAACATAAAATATTTCACAATGCAGCAAGAAACAATGCGAACACTTTGCATATTTTATTTGCTCTTAGCCAATTTAAGACAAGTTGGCAGCTTTGTTACAAAACTATTTAAGATGAAAACGTTTTTAAAATGAAACATCTTGCGAAAACATAATCGAAATTAGAAAAAAAGAGGGGTCTTTACTTGACGGCTGTTTGGTTTAATTGATTTTAATAATTATACCCCGAACCGTATGGTCTAAAGGGTATATTAAGTTTGTGCAAGCCGAAAATATAGGAGTCGTCGGAGACCCTCCAAAGTTACCTAAAGTATGGGTGATTAAAAAAGTCGATAGTTCGAAGTTCGTCTGAACGCCTAGATCACAGAGATGGTAAGAGCTAGCTCTTTTTTCCATGTGCTAGCAACCAAACTTTCAGATTGGATTCCACATTATTCCATAGGAGACAATCTTATATATGTTATGACTAAACCAGAGCTGGACTCATGGTGGGTTTTCAAGTCCATTATAGCCTTTTGCTAAGTTCTAAGATCAAATCTAAGACCAAATCTTGGATCCACATCGGGAACGAACTGTTCCCTGGCCTATAACCGATTTTAAAATCAGTAATCAGTATTTTTGTCAAACCTACGTTTTTAGCAGTCCCACTAGAGCGCTACTCCAGTTCGCGTTTGAGTAACAACCCCCGTACCCTGCGTATTTAAACACCCAAGACTTTGGTTATTCACTTAAAATTTAATACAACAAAAGAACGGCCGAAATATTTACATACATAATTTAAAATTTAGAGACATCCAAAGACATTAAAAACCAGCAGTTCCACTGCTATCAATTCGTTTTCGGGCGTGCATAAGATCGGTTTCTTTTTTGCAACTTCCCATCGTCCACTGCTTTTTTCAGCACACGCTCCACATCGCGCTGCAGTCGTACCTCATTTTGAACCTTGTGACCAGCTTTTTTGAGGTGCTTACAAACCGCATTTGACGTAGAGCCCCTTGGGTTTCCGATTTTATCTACGGCCGCCAAAACCTTTCTTTGAAATCTTGACGGCCGTTTTGGTTCATTTTTCAAGACATCAGTGGGCGGACTAATTCCTTTCGCCCCTCCAGCTCTATCCGCAGTGGCGAGCCTCCCACGGTCTTTCAAAATTGGTTTAGGTTTTGCAATGTTAGTTTTGGCATTTGACTTCAATATCCCTCGGAGCTTTGCTATTTTGGTACTGACACTTGACACCTTCGCCTTCTTACCAAATAGCCCTTTTTTGTTGACCTTTTTCAGAAGATTTCGAAAGCGGTCCTCTGCTGCTACCTCCTGATCCTGATTCAGCTGCTTCACCATTGCCTTCGGGGGGAAGCAAGTGACATTGGCAATTTCATGTATGCTTTGCAGGATCACACGACTTCTCGGTGTCGAGAGTTCATCATGGGACCTTTCAGGTGCGTTTTGAGATTTGTCTTGGTCAATTACGGTGAAATCTATGTCTTGTATTGCGCCTTGGTTGAGATTGCCAGCAGCAGCAGCTGGCATGTCCTCGTCGTCTAAGTTGTAATCCATTTGAGTAACTCGATCTTTTATAAGGTTTTATATATATATTTATATAGAGCTGCACGCTAAATAAATTTTCGAATAACAAAAACTTGAAAGTAAATTCGAAGCGAATATATTTAGATAAATTAATTTATATAACTTTATTTTTAAATGGCAACCGTTCTGGAGTGAGTTTGTATATATTATGATTTTTGTAAGTGCCTGTGAAATAGACCTAGACTTGAAGTCAAAGGCAAAGCCTACGAAGTTGTACAATTTAAAAAAAAAATTTCTGTAAGTTGTAAGTCTATTACTAAGTTCAATCCAGTCTAGTTTCTGGTTAGTTGTCTGATCCATGGGATTTAAAGCCAAAAAATAAAATAACGAAAAATAAAGGAAAGGTAAATCAATGTCAATCAGTCAGGGTACTGTCCGAATTTAGAATACCCTGTTCCCTTTCTTAGGGTTTGGCATGGTACCAGGGATAAAGGTATATCAAGGTTAGGTAAGCTTAGATTGTTTAGGCAGCTCAAATAGTGACTGAGATCACCCAGAGACCATGGAGTCCATTGTGTTGCCTAAAGGGCCGAAAGGAATTGAAGAAAGCGAGGGATAATGGTGGAGGATCAAAAGTTGTACATCCCAATTCGCGTAAGTTGCTCATGTTGCAGAACCATTTTGAGGATTCGATTAAAGCAGCCAGATTTGATATGGGCACATAGGCTAGATTACCCAGATCCTCAAAGAATGGTTTACCCAGAAGCTGGGTTTGCTTGTTTTCTAAGAGGCGCTGGGAAGTCGCATAGCAGGTGTTGGATGCCTTCTGTCTCTTCCTCATCGCCAAAGCTGCGGCAGAAATCGTGATGGGGAACGGGAGATGTGACAACCGGACACCATGTCCCATTCTCTTTCCGCAAGAGCTCTAGCCGTCTCCAGAATATGCAATACGGTGTCCTGTAATGGTCTTTCTAACTCCGTAACTGCAAGGTTAGCTGAGCCATTCCTGGCGCACTCGTCCACCACCTGGTTACCAGGGACACCTAAGTGACCCGGAATCCAGCAGAGGGTTATTGAGTTGTGATGGATATGGTTCAGCGCTAGCGTATTACGGATTAGTTTAATCTTTATAGTATGCGATGACAAAGTTTTAATTACAGCCTGACTATCGACAAGAATTACAATGGTTCTTTGACTTCCGTGTCGAAGGTGCCATAAGTCTAGCCGTTTACCAGACAGCGTATATCTCCGCTTGAAAAGGACTATACCAATCGGCCAACTTTAGGAAAGTTCCCACTGGTTCCAGTTTCAGAATAACATCCAGAGCCGCCTGAGGTGTGAATCTCCCGTGATACCTAGGCAAGCCGCCCTTTGTACTCTCTGAAGGTAGTTTAGGTGAGATTTGTTACTAGCCGCCTTCCACCAGACTAACGCTCTATAAGTGAGAATAGGTCTAACGACTGCTGTGTATAACCAGTGAATTATATACGGTTGCAATCCCCATTTCCTACCAAACGCCTTTTTGCAGGTGTAATAAGCAGCAAACGCTCTTATCATTCTTTCTTCCGAGTTTCTCTTCCACGAGAGTTTGGAGTCCAGACCGACACCTAGATCGAAATATCTCCATTGATTTTTGGAGTTGCGATCCATCGAGAGACGGTAGGGTGAACTCAGTCACTATCTGAGCTGCCTATACAACCTAAGCTCTGACGTTCTTAAAATACTAAGAAAGATAGTTAGATAGGCAGAGCGCCGTTAAGGATTTAGAATTCTAAGCGGGCGTAGGTATTATAAGTCCGATTTTTAGACGATTTAGGGTTCAATCTATTTTGTATTGTCAAGCTGGTTCAGACAGTAAGCAAGTGCAGAAGTTAAGCCAAGTTTATTGTTTTAAAGACCAAACGAACATCGCACCAAACTTGTTGCGTTGTCCTTGAGAGGACGAACAAATATTCGACAGCAGTTTCCGCGTAAATGTTAAACAAAACCCATTCCCGCCTGAAACTCAAAACTGTTTGACGTTAATCAAGGTAGCTTAGTGGAGGTCGTGGAATTATTGATGTTAATTAGAGAGCGTATGGGATCCTATGACATGCAAAAGTCTGCCTATTCATTACAACTTAATTAATTGAGCTGACTTCAAAATCGCCATTTTGGAAATCAACAATAGTTGAAATTGGATAGTTTTTGGCCGTTTCCCATTGCAGGTATATAACAACAGCTATGTATTATATATAGTATATATATACATACACATACGCTGTACATAAAAAGCAATACACTTACAAACCCAATCGAAATATGGCTCTTAGCGAGACATTCATTGGTGCAGTGGCGGAGAACGCATCCAAGTTCAAGGTCAGCCTCCTCTGACCGCGAGCCATTTTCAAGCAGTACAAAAAAATATATACTATATATATACAATTCATGACAGACGCATCCATAAAAGGCATTGTGGTTTGCGGCTGCCGCTAAATCCAAAACAGAGTTCACGGGAAAAAGCTTAAAAAAATCAGAACGTTGCTTCAATACCCTATTAAAATATTCACGCAAAAATTCGGGAAAATTTAAGCTTAAAAGCTTAACTTAAAGTCTTGCTTTTGTCGAAATTTTTTTTATTTATATTTATATATCAATGATAAAATTGCCTTTAAATAGGGATTATCCTATAATTAGCCATGCTTCGAAAAACGAAAAAACCAAACCGAACAATTTTATGCGGTTTCGGTTTGACGTGTTGTGGAATTTTTCACAGAGCTATGGATTCAGCAGATCCTTTCTTGTCAAGCCTTTGCGTTGCTAAAAAAAATGCGATCTAACAAAGTGAAGAAGATTCCCAAAGGGGTTCCAGACTTTCAACCGACAATTGTCTTTATTTTCTTTTTATTTTGGATAAATTCGTATATTATCCTAATTTTTCCTTGTTTTGGTAGCGCGATATTATTTATTTATTTTTTTACACAAAGCAATTGAGCAAATAAGCGAAATTATCCTAATTTTTACAGCAGGAAACAATGCAGCGCACTGCTTGCTTTTTCGACTGCTTGCTTTGGAGTCCCGCATGTAAGCAACTTTTTGTTCGTTTGCTCGCAAACTGTTTATCGTAGGAATTGGATTGTGAACCCATTTTGTAGATAATTTCAATTACTTTAAAAAACATTTGGGTAACATTTTTGAAAAAACTTACCTGCTCTGAGATATTTTCAAATTAAAAAATAAAACCCAAAACACCATTTCCAACTTTTAACTTTAAACAGGCATAGTTCTTGAACCGATTCGACTAAAACCTCGATTTAAGTCTTGTTTGATAGATAATTTTGTTTTCAACAATATAAACTTATAAATCATGACTGTAAGTTTAATAGAAAAGAATATACGCCACGCCCTCTAACCACAAACACGAAAACTCAATTTTAGACTTAGAACTAGGTCCCTAACGGTACTTGAAAGTTTTTTCCATTAAGTAATTATTTCCAATCAGATAATATTTAACGAATTATTTCAGTACAAAATGTTTATTTTCTTAAATCTATTTTGCCTTTTCCTATTAATTTCTCTTTCAACAAAATATTCGGTTTCAAAACATTTGAAAAATTCGGCTTGGTGGAGTTGGGAGCTTTGAAACGAATTTGAAAAAAATGTTTGAAATCAATTTCCAGCGCACGGCCGAATATCTCTTGATAATATGAAAAATCTATTATCATTATTATTTTTTTAACAAAATTAAATCTTGTATTTAATACTTAACTTAAACCAATTTACTGAGCTCTAGAAACTGGGGAATTATCATTATAATTATCTATGTACTCTTGAAAATTTCGGAACTTGGCGTAGTTTCCATTTATTTTCTCTGGATCTCTCTTGAGAAAGTTCCAACTCTCCAGCAGTATTTCCTGAACCTAGCAAACATAAAGATTAAGAACTTAACCTATAATATGTTCCTCTAACTATTTTTAAACAACTAAAACCCGTCCTTTCAATGATGTCCTCCAAGTTCCCATAATAAATTTGGATTCGCATTGATTCATAAGCTTTTTATTATAATAAAATACCCTTAGCGAAGGTCATGTCCAACATATTATATAAGCAACGGAGATAATGGAACTCCGACAAAAACTTGCAACTAAAGCTTCTGGGGCAACAAAACTCGTTGCAACTTGTGCACGTTTCAACTGAGAGAGCGAGAGAGAGATTTAGTTTCAAGGGATGGGGGTGAGGCGGCCAGCAACAGACAGTTGTTGGCCATTTGGAAAGTTGGCCAGAAGCAACATGTTAGTTAGTTGTACACTGACACATGCTTTTATTACTGCATATGTATGTATGCGCTTTAGGGTGGCCCAATTAAGTTTTGTGCATAAATAAAAGATTTTCGAAATATATGCAAAACTCCAAAAGATTATAAAAGCAGGATTAATATTTTAAAAAATAATAAGCAGTAATCTTTCACAATTTAATTAACTTAATTATCTTAGAATTTTGGTAGTATGAAAATCTTTAAAATTTATTATAGTTTTTTTTATAAAGGTAGCAAGTAGAAGAGAAAAAAAAATCCAAAAAATGTATGCCAATAATTATAATATATCTTTAGAAAATTTACTTGTAAAAATTTGCTATTAATTTTCTTTTTTTTATATAGTTTATAAAGACCAACATGATCTCACTATCTTAAAAATAAAATTCCCGTGTCACAATGTTAGTGCCCATACTCCTCCGAAACGGCTGGACCGATTCTCATGAAATTTTGTGTGCCTATTGGGTAGGTCTGAGAATAAGTAATCAGCTATTTTTCATACCGCTAAGTGATAAGGGTTGCCACCCCTAAATTTGTTCAAATTTATTTTGCCATTTTATATATTGTCAGATTAGCTTATGTTAATGTTTTACGTGTTAGAGGTGTTCTCATGAGCGCGTTGAAGAATTTCAAATATGATTTTTGCGTGTGTTAGAAGTTGTCAATGCGGAGGTTTTAAGCTTATTGCAATGTGATTATGTATATTGGTTCGTGAGATATACGCTTTTTTGTGAATATCGTGAATATAGCATAGTAAAAAATTGTTCAACACCGGGTATTGGACATTAAGTGCAGACAGAAGCGTAGTCACAAAGGGGTTGAAATGTAGTTTCTGTGGAGCATGAATTTCTTAGAGATTCCAGCTCTCTTAAGAATACTTAAGTTCGACCATACGGCGTTTTAGAGAGTCATTAAAGTCAACTAATCCAAAAATCATCTGATTGTCTAGATAAGGTAACTAGAGAATCTTACGATGTTTATATACTTTAAGATTATTTAAATAGTTTGCGCAGGACAACGTCTGCCGGGCCCACTAGTAGTTTTTATATAAAAGAAGCAAGTAGATTTAAAAAAAAAAATCCAAAAAGTGTAAACTCCCATAGAATGCTTTCCTGTCGAATACCCTGTAAGAAGAGAAATTGCCAGCTCACATCTGTTCTTCCTATTTTAGCAACAGGGCCTGTGCACTGCTTGCCAAGATTAGCCATTTACTCTCGTTAATACTTATTAAACTGCTTGGTAAGCAAAGCAGTGTAAGGGCGCTTCACTCACACTAATACTATTGTAGTTTTCTCTTATTTATATAGCTTAGATACTATCCCAAAAACACTAACATGGGCCACCCTAATGTACTTTTTACATATATATTCAGCCTAACAAGGGCCGCAAAATGGCGCTTAGTTTGAATGCTTCGTTGGATGGGCCGGCCAAAGGTTTCGGGCTCGTTACAAATTATACCCCAAAGTAAATGTAATAAATATTTACCATAAGCAGACCCAGAAAGTACAAAAGCAACAAAGCAACATTTGTTTAGCAACAACAGCAACAATAACAACAACAACAACAAAAACTACAAATAAAGAGACAGCCAATTGTATGGAGTTGATTTGGGTTTTGGGTTTGGAGACTGGACAATAATGAAGAACTTGGCCTGGCAATGAACTTTTCCAAACAAATGAGCAGCCACATCTTTTTGATTAATCCCAGGGAATGAAGCCACCTGAAGAGGAGCGAGGGATTGACCAGATTTCTGTTTGATGCAAACGTTGGTCCAGATTTATAATAAGTTAACCGCTTTAAAGAGTTTGTACAGAGGATATGAATGTTGGAGAAAATCTAGGAGGATAGACGAAACCAAGCGAATTTTGAGTCTGCTTGTAAAGTTTGACAAACTACAAACTTAGAGGAACATTTCAAGACTTACATTTATTTGATAAAATGCATGTAGGAACTACTTTCTGTACCCAAAGAGTAGGCTTAAATCTTGATTGCGCCCCGAAAGAATATCCTTGCAATCAAAACATTTATGAATGGAACTCGACTTCGTTCATAGGCCATCGCGAACACGTTTGCAGCGGACGATTCGTTGGACCCAATTTTCGATAACTCGGCCAGACGTTTCGGCCGAAACGGCCGCTATTTCGCGTTCAATGTTGGCTCTGAGCTCTTCCAATGTCGCGACGTCGGCTTGTTAGCATAGACCAATGACTTGACGTAACCTCAAAGAAAAAAAATCTAGAGGCGTTAAATCGCACGAACGAGGCGGCCAATCGATAACACGCTCATCAAACTTTCTCTTCAATGAATCGATTATAAAGTGTGTGGTTACCGTGTGGCTTGAGGCACCATCCTGTTGAAACCACTTTTCGTCCAAGTCCAATTTGGGCAAAAAAAATCGGTAATCATCTCGCGATAACGATGGCCATTCACAGTAACGTGACGATCGTTATCGTTGACTAAAAAATATGGCCCAATGACGCAAACCTCACCAAACAGTTCTTTTTTTTGGATGAAGTGGTGATTCATGAAGCACATGTGGATTTCCACCCGACCAATAAAGCATATTTTGCTTATTGACGGACCTATTGAGCCAAAAATGAGCTACGTCACTAAAGATGAGTTTGCGATGAAATTAATCATCTTGGTGCATCTTTTCCAGAGCCCAATCGGAGAAGCTTCGTCGCTTCAAATGGTCCATCGGCTTCAATTCTTGAGTCAGCTTGATCTTGTATGGGTGTTAACCAAGATCCTTAAGCAAAATTCGCCATAAAGTGGTCTGGGCAATGCCCAATTCTGGAGAACGCTGTGGAATTGATTGATTTGGATCGTTTGCTACGGACGCCCGAACGGCAGCGATATTTTCGATACTTCGATACGGCAACATCACCCAAAGAATAAGTAGATTCAAATTTTTGCACTAAGCTGGTTATTACCTGTCTAATAGGGCGAGAATTACGACCGAAAATTGGAGTTAGCTCCCTTTCTTCAATTCCTTTCGTACCCTTCTTTTAATTAGGCAACACAATGGACTTCATGGTCTCTGGGTGGTCTCAGTCACTATCTGAGCTGCCTATGCAACCTAACCTAACCTAACCTTGATATACCCCTATCCCTGCTACCACGTCAAACCCTAAGAATGGGAACAGGGAATAATAAATGCGGACATCATCCTGACTGATTAACATTTTGACAGATTGAAATTGATTTACCTTTCCTTTACTTTTCGTTATTTTATTTTTTGGCTTCAAGTCCCATAGATCAGTCCAATAACCTAATTCCTCATGTGGCATCGATCATACTAGAGACTGAATGCAACTTAAGCGACTTTTTCGATAAATTAATCTCTGACTTTGGCAGACTCGATTGAACTTAGTAATAGATTTACAGCTTATAGAAAAGTTATTTTTTTTAAATTGTACAACTTTGTAGGCTTTGCCTTTGACTTCAAGTCTAGGTCTATTTCACAGGCACTTACAAAAATCATAATATATACAAACTCACTCCAGAACGGTTGCAATATAAAAATAAAGTTTTAAAATTCGTTTATTTAAAGATATCCGAAAGCTTCGAATTTACTTTCAAGTTTTTGTTATTCGAAAGCTCAATATATAAATATATATATAAAACCGCATAAAATATCGAGATTCCCAAATGGATTACAACACAGACGATGAGGACATGCCAGTTACCGCTGTTAGCAATCTAAACCAAGGCGCAATACAAGACATAGATTTCACCGTCATCCGCTTCTCCCCGAATGCAATGCAATGCAATGATCAGGAGGTACCAGCAGAGGACCGCTTTCGAAATCTTCTGAAAAAGGTCCGCAAAAAACCGCTATTTGGTAAGAAGTCGAAGGTGTCAAGTGTCAGTACCAAAATAGCAAAGCTCCGAGGGATATTGAAGTCAAATGCCAAAACTAACATTGCAAAACCTAAACCAATTTTGAAAGACCGTGGGAGGTTCGCCACTGCGGATAGAGCTGAAGGGGCGAAACGAATAAGTCCGCCCACTGATGTCTTGAAAAATGAACCAAAACGGCCGTCAAGATTTCAAAGAAAGGTTTTGGCGGCCGTAGATAAAATCGGAAACCCAAGGGGCTCTACGTCAAATGCGGTTTGTAAGCACCTCAAAAAAGCTGGTCACAAGGTTCAAAATGAGGTACGACTGCAGCGCGATGTGGAGCGTGTGCTGAAAAAAGCAGTGGACGATGGGAAGTTGCAAAAAAGAAATCGATCTTATGCACGCCCGAAAACGAATTGATAGCAGTGGAACTGCTGGTTTTTAATGTCTTTGGAAGTCTCTAAATTTTAAATTATGTATGTAAATATTTCGGCCGTTCTTTTGTTGTATTAAATTTTAAGTGAATAACCAAAGTCTTGGCTGTCTAAATACGCGGGGTATGGGGGTTGTTACTCAAACCCGAATTGGTGTAGCGCTTTAGTGGGACTGCTAAAAACGTAGTTTGGACAAAAATACTGAATACTGATTTCAAAATCGGTTATAGGCCAGGGAACAGTTGATTCCCGATGCGTATCCAATATTTGGTCTTAGATTTGAACTTGGGTCTTAGCAAAAGGCTATTTTGGACTTGAAAACCCTCCGTGAGTGCGCCACTGGTTCCATCATGGTTTAATATTATTTTTAAATTAGGTAACTTGCTAAAATTATTATTATATTCAGTAGAACCAGGTAAAAATGCTTTAGTGAGTTTGGCAAAGAACTCTTCATACCATCCCATAGCCCGATAATGGTTTTCCCAACCAGAGTGTCATTTCTGGCCACCCAATGTGCCTTTTCCGGACAAATGACACTTTTATTTATTGCACATAATGAACGTGTTGGCCTGGCCAACACACAGGAGGTTCAATATTTGACAGACAATCAAACGCTCAATCATTCAATCCATTCCTACAACAATTTAATATGACTTTGACCTCTGCCCTAACTATATTTTGCCCTTTGGGGTTCATATTAACGTGTTAATTTTTCATGTTAATGAATGGGTCACGTAAATTGTTTTAGCCAAACAAAAAACAAAGCCTACCAACTTTTGGCCAAAATAATAAAGTAAAAGCTGTAAAGCAAGTTGTAAAAATAGCAAGAAATAAAAGAAAAGTAAGAAAAACGAAAATAAAATGAGAAAAACCAGAAATAATTTGGCTTTAATTTAACGCAGGAAATTAAAAAGCGTTTTGTTGTTACGTCTCACACTAATACACTTGAAGACACACACGCATACAGTGTAGGCCAGTTGAATAGGACAAGATTTTTCAAGTTCATGATTACCCTCCTTGAAACTAAACCTTTGTTTGGGAACTCAATTTAGCAGCGGTATCGGTCGGTAAGGCTCAGAGTCGAAATATTTTCTTATCGACAAATTTCACTTACGCTAAATGGTTCCTTCCTTCCGTCACGCCCACTTCTACCTTCCATAAGCCATCAACTGTTTAATTTGTAATTTATGATGCCAACTTTTTCCGGCGGAAGTGCAAAAGTGCTCAACTTATGAGCTGAACAACCCTTTTTATGATGCAGAAGTGCAGCAACAACGTTATGTTGCCTCCCTCTCTGCCTGCTTCTAGTCACTTTAAACTAAAGCTGGTCTATTCTAATGGCCAGCAGTGTTGTAAAATGCGTGCATGTGTCAGCAGGGCACAAATCAGTAAGCACAGCCTTGAGCCTAATGTTGGTTTTTGGCTAAGCAATTTGGCCAACACTTTAAGTGATTTGCTTTGGCTTTTGTTTTTGATTGCTGGCCACTTTAATTGGACTTCAATTCAGCGTGGGGGGAGAGAGAGTGGGCGGGAGAGAGTCAGGGTAGGGTGTCAGCCAGGGGAGAGCGACAAACGAAAACGGAAATACTCCGAAAAACCCACAAACAAAATATGCGTTCACATTTCATGCCCAATGCCAACAAAATGGCGTCACATACATTTGCATACGAATGAAATGGAATTCACGAATATTCCAACAGCGTCGGCCCCCCCCAGGTTGCTCCCTATCGCACACTGACACTGTATTTGTGATATAAATACTTCAGTACGTGGGGCTAGTCCGCAACACGCACAATAGTTGTTCTTCTTTGGATGGAGTCCCTAGTCAATTGATAATTTAATACTTTTATTCACTTTTATGGGAAAAACCAGGCTTAATCTCTTAAAGTGTTATTTTTCGGTAGTTCCGAATTTTTAAGGGCCTTTCCTTCCCTTAAAAATCCGGGAAAGGGGAAAGGGAAGTATAAAGTAAAAACTGTTGCGGATTCTAAGAAATATATATTTATTCCTTTTACTCCATAGTGAAGCATAGGTTAGGTTAGGTTACGCTGGCCGGCCACAACAGAGTGCAGCCTAGCATAGACCTTTTGGTCCTTAGCTGTGCCAGATTCGAGGTTATTACGCAACGTTATGGTCAGTTAAAAATTTTACTTTTTTAGAGAAATTAAGTATCCGCCCAACTTGTAGCCTGGCCACCTCTTCTAGACCGACAAACGCTGGTTCTCCTAGGGTGGTCAGACGATGTCTAGAGATGGCTGGGCAGTCGCAGAGTACGTGTGCTAGGGTCTCAGGGACTTCCGGATCCCTGCAGATCCTGCATGATTCGCTTGCCGTTAGTCCCATCCTATGCGCATGCTTCGCTAAGAGGCAATGTCCTGTTAGCACACCCGTGATGGTCCTGCATTCAGTGCGTGAGAGTTTCATTATGAAGTTACTTTGTTTCTTGCCGTAATGAGCCAGCATGATTTTCGCTGTGTGACAGCTGTCTAGATTTTTCCATCTAGCTTCAGCTCTGCGCTTCACGTTGCACTCCAGCATAACGTAGAGGTGTTTTATCGGTCGGCGTACGTCGTGTATTTGTCCCTCCGGAAGCCCAACACCGCTTTTGGCAATTGCATCCACCATTTCATTCCCCATTACGCCTTTATGTCCAGGCACCCAGTAGATATGCAGTTTACGAGCCGCAGCTAATCTCTGGATGACTGCCTGGCATTCAAGGATTTGGAAGGAGGATGTACAGTGCGATACAATAGCCTTGATAGCGGCTTGACTGTCTATGAAGAGGTTAATCTTTGTTCCAGTTGAAGTGTTGGTGCATGCCAACTCAGCCGCCTTCATTGCGGCGAATACTTCAGTCTGGAAGATGCTGCAGTGGTCCGGAAGCCTGTAACTTCGACTTACATTAAGCTCGGAGCAGTATACTCCAGCACCAACGCCCTTTTCCATCTTTGAGCCGTCAGTGAATAGGTTATAGGTATTGTGACTGGGTATAAGGACTTTACGCCAGCCGTCTTCCTCCATCGTCACCTTTACCCTTTTCCCAAATTGTAGCTGCGGTATGACATAGTCAATTTCGTCAGAGAGTCCCTGTCCTATTGAACTATGTCCGTAGCGAATGTTCTTAAAAAGACCCTCCGCTTTTAGGCGCCCAGCTGTACGAGCAGCTGAGTACTCCGCGTAGAGGTCAATCGGAAGTAAGTCTAAAATGATGTTTAGCGCCGCTGTGGGTGTTGACCGGAGAGCCCCTGTAGTGCACAGCGATGCAAGTCGCTGAACGCGTGCCAGTGGCTTCAGGTACGTCGTTTTGTTTGTCGCCTTCCACCAAACTAGGACGCCGTAGAGCAGTATCGGACGAACAATTGCCCTGTAGCACCAATGCATTAGAGTGGGTGAGAGGCCCCAAGTGCAGCCCAGCATCTTTTTACATGCGTATAGGGCATTACTGGCCAGTGGGGTCCACTGCGGGGGTTTGTAGTGAAGCATAGGGCTGCAACAAAATTCTTAAATCTATTTCTATCCGGTGACATCGTTTTAATTTTATTCCAGTTCGTCTCACTCGCTTCAACTTCTATATCTAACTGCCTTCCCCATGTATGCGCTGGACGCTCCCATCTGCGTTATCCTTAAGGGTTGCATTCGGTGGTCTGCCTTGTAATATCAGTGATATCCCTATATTTTAGTCCATGTATACCAACATACCAATTTTGGGCACTATAAGTTCCTGCCAAAAAGTTATAAATACCTCTTTGCCACATGGTGACAAGCCGATTACTCGGTACTGCTCCTGTTCTCCTCCTTTTCAGTATATAAGGCTGGAGAGGTTCTCTGGAGGGTCTTGCTCTAAAGAGCTTATACGACCATTTAGTGAGATCCTGCTATTTTTTTTTGAAACCCTCACTAGCGTCTTTATCAGAAACAGATGCAGTGGACTTTGTGGCTTTAATTAGTATCCATTACTATTCGACGCTCAAAACAATAGATGGCGGCAACATTTAATGGAAATCGGCTACACTACAATCCCAAGAAAAAATAAGGACTCTGGAGATATTGCGCCAACAAATTGGAACCTCAGAATTTCGTCCACGCCCCCTTCTATCAGAGAGATTGACAAGACAATAAAGAAGCTAAAAGGCAATAGGGCAATTGATGAAGACGCTTGCATATGGGAGAACGAGCGTGTTTCGGATTCCTGAAAAAGCGGAATCATTGTGAAGCTAGCCAAGAAAGGGGAACTTAGTGAGTTTCTGAAACGATTGGAGAGGAATCAAATATTGAACGAACGCCTTCAGAAATTGAGCAAACAATTCGAGATGAACAGGCAGGATTAAGCCCACACAAGAGCTAGCTGCGTAGACCAAGCAAACGCACTACGCATAGTTACCGAACAGGCTGACTCCTAATCATCGATTTCAAGAAGGCTTTCGACTCAGTCGACAGAGCGGGCAATACTGCACAATGGAAGAACAAGTGTACCTTTCCAAACGAACACTGGCGTTAAGCAAGGCTGTCCTCTATCGCCTGTACTCTTCAACGTGGAGCTTCACCTTGAAAACACCTTGAAGACTTGGAATACGCGGGCGACCTCTGTCTGACCTCTCATAGACTATGTGACATCCACACTAAAGTAGATGAACTCGTGAAACTATCCAGCAGAGTCGGGCTTCAATTACACCAGCCAAGGAAGAATCATTAGCATAGAAGGGAATCCAATCGACTTCGTCGACAACTTCCCATACCTTGGCACGATTATCTCCAATAGTGGTGGTGTTAATGAAGACGTTGCAAGCCTAAGGGCATTTGGGAGACTATACCGCATATGTAGAAACGGACAGTTAAGCCAAAGTACAGAGTTGCAGATCGTCAATGCACGTGGTTGACCACAGGAAAAATTGTGCAACACCAGCAGGATTTCAGCAACAAGTGCCTGTGAATTCTGGCCAAATGGAATATCAAATGCAGAACTGTGGTGCATCACTCAGGACTCCACTATCCAGCTCCGGATCAGAAAACGTAAATGGACGTGGATGGATCATACTCTCAGAAAAGAACCAAGCATCATTTTAAGTATGGCAAGGACGACAATAGCAACCTGCCAGCGGACTACCCTTCAAGAATTGGCACAGCAAAACATGACACGGATTACAGCTAAACAAAGACGCCAAAATAGAGTTCGATGGAAAGCTCATGTAGAGGCTCTTAGCTCCCAGGAGGAGAAAACAAGAAAAGATAAACTATTTAGCTCGTTCATTGATACCATCGACATTAGAATTGTTGATCCCATTTGTATTTGCATGATCCTTTCCATGTCCTACAATAGCTTTTTAATATTTGGTTCTATTATCTTTAATCATTGATTCTTTGAGCATCCTGGGCTAGTTCTGAATTGTTTTGACTATTTAGTCAAAGAAGTTTAGTTCGGCGTCTTCCCAAATGTATTCTGAATTATAATTGTCATTTGCTTAACTCCTTTTCGAATCCAAGCACTATTTGTGGGTTTTGTTCTGCCCTTACTCATAAAATGTATTGCAGCAGTGGTAATTACCACCAGGTGGTGACCCACATTGCGTACTGAAGTGTACCTACTGCGTGTGTGTTTGTGACTGTGAGCATCTGTGCGTTTGTGTGTGTGCGTGTCTTTGTGCGTGTGCCAGCTGTCCGGCCACTGCGCATAAATTTGGGATCAGGACAAAGAGGCGGCTTCCCTTTTTGTCGCCGAATCAACTCTGGCGTTGACTTTAAGTTGCCTTAACAAGTGCGCCCGTTCGGGGGCGTAAAGGGCGTGCCTGTGTGCAATAATTATAGCAATAGCTAACGAAATTCGAGAAATGTATTGCATACTTTGGTGCGCATTGCAATAATCACAAGAAACACGCATACGCCATGTTGTACGCAGCTTTGTACCCAGATATTATTTGCCATTTTCAATTCCAATTCAAGGCTTCAGGGCGGGCGGGCTGGCTGTCGTCAATGAAACCTGAGCTATGAGCAAATGTAATTGCACAAACACACACACACACACGCTTAGAGACATAGACACACAGATACAAACACACACATACTCTCATGTGAGCTTTGCCAGCTGAGTTTTTATTAAGAAATTCATGACTTTACTTTAATATTTCAGCATATTGTGGATGATATCTGCACATCTATTAATTTTTTGTTGTATGTATCTATTGGATTTGTGCACTGTGAGAACAACAATAACAACAACAATAACAATAAAGGTTTTAGTTTTTTAATGAACAAAGAAATTTAATATGTTTTGGGGTATGCCCTAAAAGTAACATAGGCTGCCATATACGGTTAATCAGTTGCCTAGGAAGTACGATTTGGTTTATGGGAACTTCTTATTTCGAAACAAATATATATCAAAGCTCGCCAACTATCCTATATCAATTATATTGTATCATCTTATATATAAAATTCTCGTGTCACAATGTTATGTTCCTTCTAAGCTTAGGATCTTACGAACGGCTGAACCGATTTGGCTAATTTTGGTCTTGAAATGTTCATGGAAGTCCAAGGATTGTTTAGGGTTGAGAAAATATAACAAAATTGCGACGAAAATACTAAAAAGGACAATTTGATTTTCCAATACAATTTTTTTTTTTAATTTAGGTTGGCATTGTGTACATTGTCAGATTAACTAATATTTTTTAGTTAATAGTTTTTGTCGAAAGGAAACACAAAAATTATAAACGATTCATGTTTTGATTTCTGTGTAAAATACATATGATCAGATCAATATTTGCACATAATGCCGCCAAAAAGACGTAACATTGGGAGACGTTCGCGTAGAAATCAATTGCAATCATCCCGAAGAACAGCTGAAGCTGAGGAACAACGTTTACAAGGGAATGAGTTGAATCGATTAAGAGAAGCAAGATCACATTTTGCTCATACATGCTCGAATGAGAATGAGACGAAATCGGGATTATCAGAATCAATCAGATGAAATCCATGCAGAACAGAATTTAATCCAAAGAACATTCAGGCAAATGCGCAATGCATCCAATCTGCACTGAGCTGCATTCGAATATAACAATACGACCGATTATAGCTCGCGTCAATCTGTTGTAATTGGAACAATGAACAAGGTATGTGACCAGTGCCAAGCACTGAAATTTCCCAATGAAACAGCAGGCCTGCTTATTATCAAAAGCAGTGTATTCGGAGAGGTTCGCTGCTGGATGTATTCGGCAGAATGGCAGAAGAGAGGATTACCTCAGAAAATACTACCGCATGAAATTGATGATGTGATATCGGCGGAAATCCCAGTTCAAACAAATGATCCAGAATTGTTCGAGGTTATCACAAAGAATATGATCCACGGACCATATGGTGTGCTCAACCCAACTTCACCATGCATGATCGACGGCAAATGCTTCAAAAGATATCCAAGGGCATTGACTTCGGACACTGTTACGGGCTACGATGGATACCCATTATATCGCCGTAGATCAACAGAAGACAATGGCAGATCAACCACAATCAAAGTGCAAAAACAAGAAATTGAAATTGACAATCGTTGGGTTGTTCCATTTTCGCCATTATTATCAAAAACGTATTAAGCCCACATTAACGTCGAGTATTGCAACTCAGTAAAATCAATAAAATATATCTGCAAATACGTCAATAAGGGAAGCGATATGGCGATTTTGGGTGTGAGAGCCGACAATGTGAATGACGAAATTTCACAATATGAAATAGGATGTTGCATTAGCAGAAACGAGGCAATATGGCGAATTTTCTCATTCCAAATTCACGAACGACACCCAACCGTTGTCCATTTAGCAGTTCATCTAGAAAATAGTCAACGTGATTCTAGACGAGCGAGCGGAGCGAGCGTGCCGAAGGCCGGCTAGTATTATTATATTTTCTTCAACTGTTGATATTATTTATATGTTGAACGAACGCGAATTACTGGCGATTCAAGGAGAAATAGAATCTTTCAGATAGGCGATAGAGTTCTGGTAAAATCAAATAGCAGACTAGGCAAAAAGCTTACACCATTCTATGAAGAGGAGAAAGTAGAATTTAATTTGGAGCTTGAAACATCAATGTAGCCAGCTACTCTTGCAAAGATCATGACTCTAAAATTTTAAGAAAAGTTATGAAAGTTACAAGTATTACAATTACCGACTAAGTTCATCAAAAATAGCTTAAATTGTAAGATTTGCTCAAGAATGAACACCTTAAGAGCAGGCAATGATGGATGTTTTTAATTCCCAGGACTATTTTCTAAAGTATTAGCTGGTTAAGAAGAGATTTGTGTCGAATTTAGAGCTTGGCACTGAAAAAACTAGCATAGATCATGAAATTTATTTGCAAATTTGTGTTGTAGTCAAATGTGAACACAGAAATACTTTAGAATGCGTTTTTGGATTCAACTCATTTTAATTTCCCAACCCATTTCATAAGGATCTAAGCTCTAAAACCTTAATCATGGCTATAATCGAGAATGTATCAAAAACAAGGGGTCTCTGTGCCCATTGCACCTAGCCACTTCATATCTAAATCTTCCTCGTGAACAAAGCAAATTTTCATTGGAATCATGAAAATCTATAAAGGCCTATCGAAAAATCAGCTGTTTAAAATTTTCAGTGTTTATAATTCACAACCGCTTTAAACTAAAGCAGCATGACTTAGCTGGTTTTATGAAAATCGTTTAGGAATATTTTTTCTATTTTGTTGGTAGTTACATGTGTCACCATTCGATGAGGCGGGAGTAGTGGAGTCGATTTTTGATTTAAGTCCAAGTTTTAGTTAAGTATTATATATCTTTTATTATCATAAAAACAACTTTATGTACTTGTTCTAGAAAGTTATAATGCTCTTCGCTGTAGCTTAAAACGTTTTGTAGAGGTTCGTCTAAATAAACCTTAGAACGACTTTTTTTATATTTTACTGGATTGAATTTTTAGACTTTAGTATTAAGTTACAAAAACCAGTTTTTTAAAGAGATCAATTCAAGCGTCATTCGAAACTTATTCAGTTGTAGGCCCAAATCTTCTTCCAAAATTAGATCGTTCAATCTGGAGACGTTTTTGGTCGGGCTCCTTGAGATAGTTCTTTTCAAAGGAGTGAAACGGCACAAACCGCATTTACATTTTCCTCGCTATGCACCAAGTCAAATATTAAAAATGGCGGACGTAAAGTCGGGCGCGGACGACTTTAGGATACCCTGTACCACTAGCTTGTAATAAAGTCCGATTTCTTCACAAAAAACCAAAAACAGAAGAATTTTTAAGCAAAAATTTTTTTTTGACCGATCGTTCCTATGGGAGCTATATGATATAGTCAACCGATTTCAATAAAATTTGACACAGTGCTTAAATACCTTAAAAAAGATATGAATGCCAAATTTATTTCAAATATCTTTACAAACAAACAAAACACATCGAATTTTGTATAAAAAACGTGTTTTTGGACCGATTGGTCCTATGGGAGCTATATGATCTAGTCAAACGATTTGGATTAAATTTGGCACAGTGCTTAGGAACTATAAAATACTCACGAATGTCAAATTTGGTCCCAATATCTTAACAAACAAACGAAACACAACAAATTTTGTTGATAAATCGTTTTTTTGGAAGATCGGTCCTATGGAAGCTATATGATATAGTCAACCGATTTTGTTCAAATTTGGTACAATGCTTGGGTACTCTAAAAAACTTCTGAATGCCAAATCTGGTTACGATATCTTCTTTAAAAATTAAATATATCGAATTTTTTAAAAAGTTATTTTGGCCTATCAGTCCTATGCGAGCTATATGATATAGTCAACCGATTTTGTTCAAAGTTTATACAGTGCTTGAGAATTATAAAAACCTGTCAAATACCTTATTTTGTTTTGGTATCTTCATAAACAAACGAATTATTCATCTAAAATTTTTGTTTTTTTTCGAGGTCGTCTGAAATACCCCTCTTTGAGCTATATAACTTAGCCCCGATATCGAAAAAATGAAATAAACTTGTCTCCTATGGAATATGGGAGCTAATGTGAAAGTTTGGTTACTCTAGCTGTTACCATCTCTGAGATATAAGCGTTCAAACGGACAGACGGACAGGGCTATATCGAGCTCTCTAGTCATTCTGATCATATTTTAGGTAACTTTGCAGTGTCTCCGACGACTCCTTACATACATTTTCGGCTAGCAGAAGCTTTATAGACCCTTTGCCAGGCCAGGTACAGGGTATAAAATTTGTTGGATCCTAACATTACTTAAAATATTTATTACATATATTTCGTCCATTTCTAAATACGGTTTTTTTCTTTTATTTTTTCTGCTTTACATTGTATTTGAAAAGCCTTAAAAATACAAAAAGTTTCGTATAATTCCAAAAATAATATTTTTTTTGCACCTGTCTTTTCTCTCAGTGTAGCTGTTTGTGTCTGAGGACTCATTTCTACCATAAAACCAAATATGTATGACATTTAAACGCTTTTAAGGGACCAGCCACCTGTGTGAGTAAACGCCCCCCTCCCCACCACCCCTCTCTACCAGCTCTCACCACCCGTCAGCTATCTCTAAACATGAAATTCACTTTGTCATTCCCAGAACGATCTCATAAACTGGCATAAAGTTAAAGTTATGTACTACGTATTTCATATATGTATATGTTTACATATATATATAGTATATACACATATATACCATCCGTGTGTGTGTGCGTTAGTGTGTGTGTGTGCGTGTTGGCTTCAAGTGGCCAACACCACAACGCATCGTAAATGCATTGCAGCAATTTACTTTATATGGATGGTTGGTTGGTGGTGCTAGGAACAACACTAAACAACACTGGCCAGGCCAGGCCAGGCCATGGTTACGTGGAGCTGGAACTGCGCACCCAGAGATAGGATAGTGGACAGCAGGCAGGAGGGGAGCAGGGAGCTGTTTTTCTAATCAGCGAGCATTGTACAACTCTATCCGACGCCGCTCTGGGAATTGTTTGTTCATCAAAGTCAAAGGCAAAATAGTGTTGTCAAAGGAAGTTGGAGGCAATCACTACGTCAACAGTTTTTTTTTCATATAACCAACGTTCCTGGGATTGATGCTTTGTATAAAACAAAAAGGATACATTGGATGCTCTTAATAAAGTGTTTTATATAACGCGTTTACTTTAAAGTGTATTTTAAAGCTTTTCCAGATAGCGCAGCTAAACAAAGTTAGTTAATATTATTTTAAAGGAGAATTTTTTTAAAATTGCTGATATTATGGTGGATATTATTATATATTATGGATAGCTGGTGAGTCTTTGGATTTAAAATAAAGTCTTGTATTTAAATTAAAAATAATTAAATATTTTATTTTATTCTGATTCGTTTTGAAACCGTTTGGTGCTTTCAATATCACCAAACTGAATTTTTCAAGTGGTTTGAAACCGAATGATTTGTTGCAAACAAGTTTAATACTGAAATACTTTTAGAAATATTCTTTGATATGGTTAGATTATATTTATTATTTAGATAGATATAGATATGTATAGATATAGATGGATATAGATAGATATAAATGGATATTCATTTGCAATTATTTTATTTATAATTTTTTTCCTGAGCACTCAAAAACGATTTCGAATAAAATATTTCATTTTGTTCTTTTCATTTTGGGAAACACTTCTTTATATTGTTTTATTGGAGCAAAAAATTATTTAAGATCTTTTCTGCATGAATGGCGGTTATCTATATCCTGCAGCCCTCATTAGGCTGATCGATCATGAGAACGCTTTTATACATATTTACACCATATAAGGAAGATCCTTTAAAAAAAATTAAATAAATAAACATATCAAAAAAGAAAAAAAAAATATTTTACATTCAAGAAAATAAGAAGGAGCAAAAATATTTTTTTATAAGTATTTAATACTTTAGTCATAATAATATAAAAAGTAAGCTCAGGATATACATTTTCTATTTAAAGCCGCAATAAATATATAAAAATAATCTGGAATATTTTGGTAATTTGGTTATGATATCTTAATGAACAAACGAATTATCCATCTAAAACGTTTTTTTGTCGATGAAAATTTAATTTTCTTGTTTACAATAAGCGTCGTAACTTCAAAAATTTATCGACCGATTTTAATAAACCATAACTTTTCTTACTCGGAATTAATATTTCTTTAAGATTAAATGTAAAAAAGTAAAGGTGTTTTAACAAAATGTTATATAAAAATGACTTCAAAGTGTGAAAAAAAAAGTGTAATCTTAGATAACTTTTAAAAAATCTCGTAGTTGCTTTGTATGAAGTATAAACAAGTGTATATCATCTTAAAGCTTGAATCTTCTTCTTTCCAAAGCCGTAAAGCAATCGAAAATCGGTTGAAAAATGGCGACGTTGTGATTGTGGGAGTGATCGCAGTACCCGAAAAACGGTTTTTAAGCAATAACTTGCGATTTTGAGGTGTTAGACAATTTTGAAACACACTATCGTGATCTACTCGTCAAGACCTACAACGTACACCAGGTCACTTGAAAAGTTCTTTTTATTTTTTTTGATTTTGTAGAACAGTGTTATCTTATCAGAACCTTTTAAGGCAAAAATTGGTAAAGAGAATCACTTTCGAGCTCGATCTCTTTGAGTTTGATAATTTTTGTTTTTTTTTTGTTGTATTTTTGTGATCCCGTAATCTTAGTTTTCAGTATTCTTTTATTTTTAATTTTTTTTAAAATTGTTATTCTTTTCCAACGATTTTAATAATCTTAATTATTTCAGAACCTTTGTAAGCAAATTTTGAACTCTTTGAATTTGAGATTTTTTGGATTTTCTGCTTTTTCTGTTATATTTTGTGTTTTAAATTTCGTGATTTTTTTTATTTTTAAAGTTTGTTGAATTTTGTTATTTTCTGCAACGAATTCTATATATCAGAATCTTTTTTAAAGCGAATTAGTAAAATTAATACTTTTGAGCTCGATCTCTTCGAATTTGATAATTTTTGGATTATAGTTTAAAAAAAAATAAAAATAAAAAGCTATTTATGTTGTTCTTTCGTTACTCATGATCTTAAATTTCGGGAGTCATGCTAATAAGCATAAATTTCAAAATCTATCTTCAATTATCGATAACTCGAAGAAAAAATAAAATTTTTGAAAAAGTAATTTTTTTTTTGATTATATAATATATATAAATATTTTCTTTAAATAATTTATCTAAACTTGATAATTTAGGCTGCTATTTTGTTTTTTTTTTAAGTCAAGTTAATTAAAAAATAACTAAAATGTATAAAAATGTTAAACACTATAAATAAAAATTTGTGCTTTAAAAATCTTAGTTTTTCAGAGAATCGATCAAATTCCTTGGAAATCTTAGTTAGTAGCCAGATAATAGTTCAAATAAATAAATCACAGCTGTTTTCCATCAGTTTTGACATCGATAAATATAACCTTACATCGATATTAGTTAATTTTTGTTTGAGTTATATAGTTACACTTAATTAAATATGTCAACTTATAAACCGAATTCACGTAATTTGCGGGAGATTTTACTTTTTCATTTCAACATGAAAAAATCGGCGGCTGAGGCTCATCGGGTTACTTCAAGTACTTATGGTGATGATACTATTAGTGAAAGAACGTATCGCGAGTGGTTCCAGCGCTTTAAAAGCGGTGATTTTGTTGTTGAAGATCGGCATAGCGGTGGCAGAGAAAAACTTTTGAAGATGATGAACTGGAGGCTTTACTTAATAAAGACTCGTGCCAAACTCAAGAACAGCTAGCAAAATCATTGGGAGTAACTCAGCAAGCAGTATCAAACACCTGGAACAGCTGGGGATGATCCAAAAACAAGGATACTGGGTACCGTATCAGTTGAAACCAAGAGATGTTGAGCGACGTTTATTTGCTTGTGAACAGCTGCTTGAAAGACAAAAACGAAAAGGATTTCTTCATCGTATTGTTACTGGGGACGAAAAATGGGTGCACTACGACAACCCTAAGCGACGCACATCATGGGGATTGCTCGGCCACCTCCTACGGCGACACCTCGACAGAATATTCACGGATCCAAGGTCATGTTGTGTATTTGGTGGGATCAGCTTGGCGTAATTTATTATGAGCTGCTAAAACCTTTTGAAAAAATTACTGGTGCACCTTATCGAACGCAATTAATGCGTTTGAGTCGGACTTTAAAAGCAAAACGGCCGCAATACGCTGATAGACACGAAAAAGTAATTTTGCAACACGACAATGCTCGACCTCACGTGGCGAAAGTAGTCAAGACGTACCTCGAAACACTGAAATGGGAAATTCTACCTCACCCTCCATACTCTCCAGATGTTGCTCCATCTGATTACCATTTATTTAGGTCGTTGGCACACGGCCTGGCGGGCCAGTGCTTCGATTCTTTTGAAAAGTGAAAGAATGGATCGATTCTTGGATCTTATCAAAGGATGAAGAATTTTTCCGACGCGGGATTCGTTGGTTGCCTGAAAAATGGGCCAAAGTAGTGGAAAGTGACGGACAATACTTTGAAACATAAATAAGATACCATTTTTTTTATATAATTTTTAAAATTAAACAAAAAAAAGGCAGGAGCAAAGTTGTAGACCTAATTTTTCTGAGAAGATAAGTAACCAACTTAAAAAAACGTAACTTTTTGGTGCCATTGGTAAATTTATAGAAAAATTTAATTTTCCCAGGGAAATGAGTAAAAAATTGAAATGGTTTCTTGAAAAATATCAGTAACATAGGGAAATGAGTATATTCGCTAAAATGACAAAATTTCGTGATAAGAGAAAACTTCTTGAATAGTCGCAGGAAAATCAAGAAATCTTTCAGCTACTTAAAAAATTAGAATTTTTCGTGGAAAAATGTAAATTCTTAAAAAAATCACAGTCCTTCAGTTTGATCGTTTAATCTCGTGAAAAATCACATTTTAGGGAGCAAGTCACTAAAATAGTCGAAAGGAACCTCTTGAAAAATTTCAGTTTTCCAAGTCCTTGCAAATCAGTGAGCTTCTCGAAAAATTCGAATTTTTCATGCGAAAGCGAAAATTTAAAAAAAAATCGCCGTCCCTTAGCCAGGGGCAACCTAGTGTGACATTGTCAAAAAATCGATTTTTTTTCCATATTTCGATAGGTTATACCTTTAAAAATAACATACTAAAATTTTAAATCGATATCTTAAATAGTTTTGATTACAGCCATTTAAAGAGAAGCCGCTCTATAACAGTGAAAACGATCATTTTCTCTTTAAAGGGCACACCTAAGTGGAAAACCTAAAAAAAGGCCATTTTTGGAATTAATAAAAAAAACTAGTGAATCCATCTATTTAAAATTTTGAGGTGTTTTGAAATTACACAGTAAAATTTTTGAAATAAAATATTAAATATTTTTGAAATGACACGCGATCTCAGGTATATACCAACTATCTAACTGCCGAGCGGCTACTCTTTTAAATGGCTGTAACTCAAAAACTATTAGATATCGATTTAAAATTTTAGTATGTTATTGTTTAAAGTATAACCTATCGAAATATGGAAAAAGATTATAATTTTTGAAAATTTCCCACTAGGTGTGCCCTATAAACGCGTTTTCTCGAACACATTTTTCGAATTTGCTGGAGTGATTACTCGAAGACAAATGATCCAAAGCTATCAACTTTTTTGCATCTCCTCTATGTAGTTCTCCATCATAAACCTCAGTTTTGTGATCTGATCAAAAATCGAATTTTGGGAAAAATTTAACTTTTTTTCAACATGCCGCCATTTTGTCAATTTTCGATTGTTTGATTGCCGGAGGTTCATCGTACAGACAATATATTTTAGTTTACGGAATTTTTTTTTTAGGTTTTATCAACGGAGATGGCTGCATCACTCAGCAGTGGAGGACCCTTTTTTTTGCGCCGCGGGAGATCGCGTGTCATTTCAAAATATTCAATATTTTATTTCAAAAATTTTACTATGTATTCTCAAAACATGTATAAATATACCCTCAAAATTTTAATAGATGATTCACTCAGTTTTTTTTATTAATTCCCAAAAATGGCCTTTTTTTTAGGCTGTCACACTAGGTGTGCCCCTTAATCGTTTAATCTCTTGAAAAATCTTTTCGGGAAAAGTCTAAAAATTCCTTCCAAATTTACAGTTTTTCATAGAAATAAGTAAATAACCCAGATAAACGCAATTTTTTAGTGTAACCTGTAACTTTATAGAATAATATCAGTTTCACAGTAAACTTCTTAAAAAATTTAAGTTTTCCAAGTTCTTGCCAATCAGTGAGTTCCTCGAAAAATTCGAATTTTTCATGCGAAAGCGAAAATTTAAAAAAAAACCGCAATCCTTCGGCTTAATCTCTTGAAAAATTACATATTCGCGAGAAAGTAGCTAAAATCGTTAAAAGAGCCTCTTAAAAAATTTCAGTTTTCCAAATTTTTAGCCAATCAGTCAGTTCCTCGAAAAATTCCAATTTTTTATGCGAAAGCGAAAATTACTTTAAAAAACGCAGTCGTTCGGCTTAATTGTTTTATATCTTGAAAAATCACTAAAATCGTTGCAAGGAACCTTGAAATGAAAGTTAAATACAATAATAAAATATTTGTCCCCGCCCAGGACAGCTATTTAATTATTAAAATGAAATGAAAAATTTTACTTTAACAATAAGTATACCCTTCCCATGAGTACATACAAAATGATTCTACGCTGAATTCACTTTTTATGCAAAACTGCAAAAAATATTAAAATTTCGTTTTAAGCAGAAATATTTTGCCTAATAAGCGATTAAAAGATTTCCCCACACTATATAACTTAACGCCAAAAGTTTGTTTGCAGTGTATTTATTTGTCGGCTTCGTCCTTCTTAGCTTTTTTTTCTAGTATTTTCACTGAGCTCGTCCTTGTCATTGCCGTGCCCCATAATTAGAATATTTGCTTACAAGTTGAAAAACTTGCGCACAAGTTTTATGTCCTGACTCTGGACTCTCTGTCGCTGTGCCCTGCACCCCCCGTGCTGTTATCCTTGCTGCTGTGTTGCCATCAAAAGACAAACACAAAAGTCCAAAGTCAAATATATTGCTAGAAAATTGTGCAAATAAGCCAAGTCGAAAGATAACCAAACTGAAATGCCAAAGAAAAGTGGAACAACAAAAAAGGCTTATTTAAATTTTACCTAATTTAATTAAAATTGAAGAAATTTATGTGACAAAGTTCCGACGGGAACTGACCCAATGTAAATATGGGCCAAGTTTTACTTTAAATTGGTTCGAATATTTTTTAAGGATACCGGAACAAATTGTTACTAAATGGAGCTAAGAAAATTTGGAATGAATTTTGGATTTGTATTGCCTGAGACTCGCTAGAAATCTAGCATAGAAAGTAAAAAAGTTATTATTATTGAGAGCTTCAATAACCCGAATTCGAAATCTTTCGAAAATTGTGAACTTTAGAGCGGATAACTTTTAAGGTTTAAAAAACTTACTTCAAATTCGGATACAAAAGTTTTCTCAACAATATCTAAAAATAATTATCTTATTATAATTTACCAAAAAAAAAATTTTGTATTTCGGAGGGTTCATATCGAATTCGGAAACAAAAAATCTACGACCTGTTTATTATTTCGAAGATATTCTTATTTTATATCAATTGTAAGTACCCATTAAAAGTATCTACAATCGAGTTTTACTTGATTTCAGGAGCATCCACAAAGTCTAAGGCCAAAAAATGTATTTTTGAACTAATCTTCTGTTCTGCATGTTTGCAAAACATGATTTTTCTAAAAAAAACAAGGTAGCTAAATATTTTATTTAAAAAAGGCGTAGCGTAAAGTCGGGCGCGGAAGACTTTGGATCCTTTCACTAGCTGGCATTAAAATCCGGTTCCTTCATAAAACCAAAAACAAAAGAATTTTTGAAACAATTTTTTTTTGACCTATCGTTCCTATGGGTGCTATGATATAGATCAGCGATTTCATCAAATTTGACACGAGTGCTTAATACTTTAAAGAAGATCTGAATGCCGAATTTGAGTTCAAATATCTTTACAACAAACGAAACACATCGAATTTTGTATACAAAACGTGATTTTGGACCGATTGGTCCTATGGGACTATATGATCTAGTGCAAACGATTTGGATTCAAATTTAGTACAGTGCTTAGGAACTATAAAAAACTCACGAATCATATTTGGTCCCAATATCTTAACAAATACACGAAACACAACAAATTTTGTTCAAAAATCGATTTTTGGAAGATCGGACCTATGAACTATATGATATAGTCAACTGATTTTGTTCAAATTTGGCACATTGCTTAAGTGGTCTAAAAAATTTCCAAACGCTAAAATCGTGAAGTTCACGATATCTTTTTGTTAGTTAGAAACGCAATATAGCGAATTTTTCTTTAAAAAAGTTATTTTGGCCGATCGGTCCTATGGGAGCGCTATGATATAATCAACCTATTTTGATCAAATTTGGTACAGTGATTGGGAACTATAAAAAACTTTTCGATACAAATTTAGTTTGATATCTTCATAAACAAACGAATTATTCATCTAAAACTTTTTTTTTTGTCGAGTTCGTCTCAAACATCCCTATGGGAGCTATATAATAAAACCCCGATATCTAAAAAATAAAAGAAACTTGTCTCCTATGAAATAATATGGGATATATTGCGAACGTTTGGTTACTCTAGCTCTTACCATCTCTGAGATCTAGGCGTTCAAACGGACGACGTACATGGTTATATCGACTTCTCTATTCACCCTGATCATATTTTAGGTAACTTTGGGGTGTCTCCGACGACTCCTTCTATATGTTACATACATTTTCGGCTTGCTTACAAACTTAATATACCCTTTGTACCATACGGTACAGGGTATAAAAAGAATTGGTTCAGTTTTAAATTTTTCAGCTTATAATTCATAATTCCTTTAAGCAGTAGTTGCTATAAGTAGTAATATAATTGCACAGATTTTTTATTACATTTTTTTTAATTTATAATTTATTTACTTATTTCTTATAATATAAACAAAAAAAACAAATCGTGAATATGAAGGTTTAGTTTTGCAAAGTTTGATGTTTTTTTTTTTGTCATATTGGACTTGGCTGCTGTTTGCAAGACTTGGAGGTCCATCAAGAAATGATTTTATAATTTCATAATGAGGAGCAGGAAGGGCAGATTCAGAAAAAAAAAAACTAAGATAAATATATTTTTGATTTTTACTATAGCAAAATGGGTATATTGTTTATCTTGTCAATTGTCAAAGGAATTAAAACTTATTCCTGTTCTGGAGGTTTGTCATTAAGCAGTAACGATTCGGCATCCTCCACATTGGCTTTTGATAGTAATATTTTAATTTGCAGCATTGTGCGGGTAACAATGGCTGGATCGGAGATGTTATCTAGCATCGTTGCAGCGTATTCGCCGAATTATTTAGTTTTTTCCTCCATAGCATTTGTTTTTGTTAATTGTTGAACTGGAGGTGACACTGTAAGATGACTTATTGTTGATGGACTTGGCTGCTGTTTCCCAGACTTGGAGGTCCATAGTAAAAGTAAAGAAGTATCTTGCGGCACTCCAGTTTTAATGATCCGTCGTTCGGAGAGTTCACCTTTTACCATAACTTTGAAAGAGCGATTGTCAAGAAATGATTTTAAGATTTCATAATGGTGGGCAGGGAGAGCAGATTTAAGTTTTTGTGGATGGGAGGCTGGCAGGGCTTTAGAGTCATAACAATTTGAGCAGATTTGCACGCTTTTGAGAAATATTCCAGAGGCATAATTGCATTGAATACCTTAGAAAGTTAACCTGCCAAAAAGATGCATCTATTGTAGATGGTATAACATATTATTAGTAGGTGGAGTAAGGAATGCACCAAGAGCTGATCGGATTGCAGAGAGTTGGATTGCAGCAGTTAGTTTGAAAGACTGTCTTGGTATAAGTCTTGAGGGGTTTGGATTGGGGAAGAGGGATATGCTCACTGCCAAATTGGTCGTCAATAGCTTCCCCTCGAGCTGCAGGGGCTAGATTGGCTGAAATAAAAGAGAGGTCAACAAGTGTGAAGAAGTGGGGGGTAGAATAGTGTGTCGGAAATTTATCATTAAGCAATACATAGTCTCAACTGATGATAAACCTGTGTAAAATATTAGCACTTGCATTTCTGTTGAGGGAACCCCAAAGTAAGGTAGGGATTATTTTGGGGATTAAGCATATTATTGAGGTTACTGTTGCTAAAATGTTTGTTGTTTGATATTTAATTCAACATTTGAATCTGCTGAGATGCAGAGATGAGCTTCAAAATCAGAGTTAAGATTTAATTGTTGGAAATTAATTGAGTTATTAACCAACAGAGCTACACCGCCGAAGGAGTTGGAGCTGTTAAGTTCCAAAAGCGAAAGTTAATAGGAATGGGAAACAGGAACTTGGTGAAACGGTGAGTTTCGTGGAAAGCAACAATATGTGGGTTTCATAAGCAACTATACCCTCTTAAATTCCATTGAGCATTTAAAGATAAAAATAAGTTTAATATAAGTAAATTTAAAGTTAATGGTATAAAGATAGTGAGTAATGAGTTAATGGAGTGTTTTTTCTTTGTATAAATTATTTATAGAGTGTTTGCATATACGAGGGTGGATTGATAAGTTTCCGGCCTGACCAAGAAAAGCAACGTTTTTAAGAATTATTTTTTTTATTTCTCAACATAATCTCCTCCAAGGCTGATACATTTCTCATAGCGGTGTTCTAGTCTAGTAATGCCATCTCTACAGACTGATTCGTCAAGCTCCTCAAAATACCCATTTACAGCTTCGATTACTTCTTTATTGTCCGCAAATTTCTTACCGCCAAGCCATTTTTTGAGGTTAGGAAACAGATAATAGTCACTCGGGGCTAGGTCTAGAGAGTAGGGAGGGTGCGGCATTAATTCAAACTTCAGATCGTTGATTTTAGCCATCGCAACGATTGACTTGTGCGCTGGTGCGTTATCGTGATTTAACAAGATTCTTTTCTTCGCCAGATGAGGTCGTTTAATTTTAACCTCGTGGCTCAAACGTTGCAATAAGTCTGCGTAGTATTGACCAGTGATAGTTTTACCCTTTTCAAGATAATCAATGTATATAATACCTCTTGCATCCCAAAAAACAGTAGCCATAACCTTGTTCGCTGAAAAAATTGTTTTTGCCTTCTTTGGAGTTGGTTCCCCTGGTCCAATCCACTGTTTAGACTGTTCTTTGGTTTCAGGAGTGTAGTGGTGGACCCAAGTTTCGTCAACGGTTATGAATCGACTCAAAAATACGCTTGGATTACGCTTATACAACGTCAAATTGGCACGACAGCACGATTTTCCAGCTTTTCCATTTTCAAGAAAAACACAGAGGCGTCTTGTTCAGTGTGCTCTCAAATCTAAACTAACATGGCGATCTGGCTTAAACTATACCTACAAGCTATCTAAGGATGGTACTATAGAACGCCACCTCAAGGTAGGCCTAGTGGCGCCATCTCTTGGTCAGGCCGGAAACTTATCAATCCACCCTCGTATTATTTTGATCTATTTTAATTTTAGACTTAAGTGGTATAGTTAATTTTTTTTTTAGAGTTTTTGTTAGAGTTGGTTTCAACATCTTTAGAGGATTTGGCGTCAGAACAAGATGGATGGTCATTAGAAAATGTTGTGTTTATAACGTCGTTACTACTGGAAGGGGTAAGGAAGGACTTAGGAAGGCATCTGATTCGTTTGAAAAGTATACAATAGACTTCCAATGACTTATCAATGACTTAAAAATATGGGATCTAAAAAATTTAAAACCACAAAATTGAACTGCCATTTTCTTTTATATTGTTAAATGTTTAAGTTCAATAATCTCGAGTTCTATCTTAACTTGTAAGACAATATATTTTTATTTTTTTAATTGGGAAACCCAAGTTCAAGTTTCATATAAACAGCTACCATAAAAGTATTTAAATAGCGTCTAAAGGAGGTGGCAAAAATGTTTTTCTGAGAATAAGCTAAAAAATATTGATTAAATGGAGTCGCTTTGCTTTGGCGGCCATTATAGCAGCGCCATTTTAAAAAGTAGTCGAGAAGACGTAAATTTTAAATTTAAGTGTTCGGAGGGGGTGGATGACTGGTTTGGCAGAGCATAAAATAATAAATGATGCATTTAAATATACCAAATCGCTAACATAAGATTATAAGAGTTACTTCATTATAATAATAAGTACCGTATGAGTTTTTTAAAATGGCGAACCTAAGCTGCATTTTAATTTTTTTGTATGCAGTTGAGCATGTAAATATGATTTTCCTGGTTATTAATAACGCCAATCATGAATCTGGTGTAAGAATTTTAAATTACAAAATGGCGTATCTAAGATGGCCGCCAAAAACTTTAATAGTCAGCTTAAAAGCATCCACGAGGAGGCGGTGGCTGGTTTGGCGCAGAATGGTCGATTGATGGCATTTTGAAATTTTCGCAGCCTATAATTCACAAGCACTTAAAACAGTAGTTAAGTGACAATGAAATTTTGTTTTTTTTGTAATTTGTTTGAGTAATATTTTCATTTCGTCTATAGTAATAATTGTGTATAAATAATTTTTTTATTTATTAGTCTCATTATTGTAATAATGATAAATGCGCTTAACAGTGGGTAATATAATGACGTATTTCGGACGAAGCGAGTTATCGATATCTACAGGGTGCGCCATTTGAATGTGGTCGATGGAAATATTGAATAACTTGAACAATTCTCAATCGATTTTGAAAAACTATTTATTTTTATAAAATTAGAAGCTTTACAATTTTTTCCATTCAGTTGCCAAAAACAACGTCAATCAAATGACCTCCTTTATTGCGGATACAAAATTCAGCTCTTTTTCTGGCAATTTCCATGACATTTGCCAGCATCTCGGGTGATATCGCAGTGATTTCGGCTCGAATATTGTCCTTAAGCTCGTCTAAAGTCTTCCGTTTGTTGGCATACACTTTGCTTTTTAAAAATCCCCACAAAAAAAGTCCGGTGCCGTTAAATCGGGCGATCTCGGTGGCCAGTTAAGATCCCCCCTTTCGATACCACACGTCCTGGGAACTTTTGACGCATGAAGTTCATCGTTGATTTCGCGGTGTGACATGCGCCGTCTTGTTGAAACCAAAAGCCTTTAAGGTCTTTTTCACGCATTTCTGGTAAAACAGAGTGTGCCAACATCCATCGATACCGATCCCCATTGACAGTTTCCCCAACTCTAAAGAAGAACGGACCGATGATGGTTTTTGAGCAGATACCGGCCCAAACAGTCACTTTCTGATCATGCGGTGGAGTTTGATGGATAGTATGAGGATTTTGTTTCCAAAAATGCGACAGTTTTGTTTATTTACAGTGCCAGATACCGTGAAATGGGCCTCATCAGTCATTAAAATTCGCTCCCAAAAATCAGGCTCCGATTCACTCACTCGAATAACGTTATTGGCGTAAGCCACGCGTCGCGGATTGTCTGTTTCCAATAATCTTTGGGTTAACTGCACTTTATATGGAAACATATCCAGATCATTTTTCAGAATCCTCCTCAAAGTAGTTCCACTGATGTTTTAGCGGATTGCTGAGACCGGCGGCGGCACGAGACAGAAGGATTCTCTGCAACACTCCGTTGAACAGCTTCAATATTTTCATTTGTTCGTCGAGGACGTGGTTGATTTGAATGTGGACGGTCCGCTACAGACCCGTGATTCTCGAAATTTGAAGCTAAGCGACGAATAGTGTCACTTTTAGGCGCAGAACGATCGCGATACTTTTGACGATACGCACGCTGTGTTGCAACAACTGAACGATTACATTTAATGAACATTGTCACTATTTCCGCGCGTTCTTTGGGCGTGAATCGATTCATGGTTGAAATTGTAATGCAATAACCTTTCCAAAATGTGTTCGACGACGTCAATCGGTGGAAATCTGTCAAGGTTATTCAATATTTCCATCGACCACATTCAAATGGCGCACCCTGTATATTGATGGCAAGGTCGCTAACTAGTTTACGGCGATGTGGGTTGCCAGATGTATCTCCAAAAAAAATAACGTTCTCCGGGAGTTTTAATGATAATTTTTAGGAACCCCACACAGAAATTTCGTTTTTTTTTGTTAATGTTTTCTATCTAAAAATTCTAAAACCAAAAAGTCGAACTTCCTATACACTTTTCGTTCGATTTTGTTTTTTAATCTTGAGTTCTATCTAAGGCTTAAATTCTAAGCTCGTTAGACCAAAAGTGAATTTTTATTAAAATTTTATTTCACTCAGCTCTGAAAACTGCTGTTCTTGCTTATTTATTTTGACAATTCGTTAGAATTAGTTGCTCAAAAATACCAAACAAAAATACTATAAAAATACTAAGCGCAATTATTGCTTGTTATTTTCTAATATCCAATTCTAATAACTAGTCCTGGGGGCACAAAAGAGCTTTTTCAAAACAAATTTTTGAAATTACATGCATCAGTTTTCAAAGAGCAAATAGACACAGATACACACACACAAACGCACACACACAGATACTATATAGAGCACACACAATTCCCGTTATGTCGCTCTTAAATTGAGGTGCAAAATTGCAGCTAACAAGCATTGGAGGCTTCTCTGCTCTTGGCCAGGAGCAATTAGTTTGGACATGGACAAAGTGAGGCAATAACAACAACAACAACAAGAACAAGAGCAGCATCATCAGTGCCAACGGGCTAGCGCGTGACTCAATGTAATCCAAGATGCAACATGTGCCACCAACACGCACACACTCACACGAACACACACACACACACACAGAGAGACTTGCACACAAATACCTCATACATATGCGCACTCAGTCAGCCATTAGCAGAAAAACAGAAACAGAGTTGCCATCTCTTTTCAGCTGAAAGATGATGCCGTTGCAATGAGTGTAAAAAACATTTTCCATGATTTTTTCCCCCTACCTATTTACTATAACATATACCCTAAAGCAAAGGAGTATCTTAAGTTCTTAGAACGAGTTGGCAGCTTCACAAAAGTATTCGAATTTTTATTGTTTTTTGCTTTTTCATTTTTTTACTTAGGCTGGTATGCTAAAAAAAAAGTTATTTTTGAACCAGAGCTACGACTACGTCTTTTTTTTTTTACGAACTGTTTTCGAATCCCCTATTAGGGTTAACCTCAGAGATAACCTAAAAATTAGTCGTTTTATGTACAGGTAACCCTCCTACGAGAATAGATTCCCAAAAAATCGTGTTTTAGGGGGCATGAATTCCATACAAAAATCAGAGTTTGGTTCCAAATTAAAAAATTTTTTAATAAAAAATTGGATAATAATAAAATTCGATTGATAGACTTTTTTTATTTGAACAAAAACAAAATCAAATTGAAATAACTTAAATTAAAGCAAAAATAGAACCATAACTTCCGACTCCTCCTCATCACTTATGATTTGTCTCGAACGTTTTGTTCGTACTAGTTCAAAATCTGAGCGAGCTTGATCCACTTTCAGCTTCGGGCATTCTTTCCTGGATTATTGGTTTGAAAAAATCATTTAATGAAGTTTCATAAATCTTTGTAAGTTTTTTGATTCGGTGTTAGGCTCTTTTGAAGATTTCATTTAAATATTTCTGCTCTATCCCTTAAAGGAACGTTCTCCAAAATGTATTTTTCCAACTGTTTTGCCATATTTAAAACTTTCTCGATACTTTTTAGTGAAAAGTTTTTATTTTCTACATCGGAAAGACTAGATTTACTAGCTACAAATTGATAGTTGTCTTCATCGATTGACGATTGTCCTATTTCCTTTAATTAATTAAATAATTTCAGTGCTTTATGCTTAATTACATTCCCATCTAAAGGCAATCGTTTTTTTTTTCATACCTTCTATCCACACCATAAGCGATTGTTCCATTTTCTCCATTATCTTTGATCTAGGACGAGCGGTTATTTTCCGTTCGTCCGTGTGAACGCCTAGATCTCAGAGATGGTAAGAGCTAGAGTTACCAAACTTTCACATTAGATTCCATATTAATCCATAGGAGGCAAGTTTATTTTATTTTTTTGATATCGGGGATAAATTATATAGCTCCCATGGGGGTGTTTAAGACGACCTCGACAAAAAAAAAAGCGTTTTAGATGAATAATTCGTTTGTTTATGAAGATATCGTAACCAAATTTGGTATTTATAGTTCCCAATCACTGTACCAAATTTGATCGAAATCGGTTGACTATATCATATAGCTCCCATAGGTCTGATCTTCCAAAAATCGATTTTTTAACAAAATTTGTTGTGTTTCGTTTGTTTGTTAAGATATTGGGACCAAATTTGACATTCGTGAGTATTTTATAGTTCCTAAGCACTGTACTAAATTTAACCAAATCGGTTGACTATATCATATAGCTCCATAGGACCAATCGGTCTAAAAACGTTTTTTATACAAAATTCGATGTGTTTTGTTTGTTTGTAAAGATATTTAAAATAAATTTGGCATTCATATCTTTTTTAAGGTATTTAAGCACTGTGTCAAATTTTATTGAAATCAGTTGACTATATCATATAGCTCCCATAGGAACGATCGGTCAAAAAAAAAATTGTTGCTTAAAAATTCTTCTGTTTTTGGTTTTTTGTGAAGAAATCGGACTTTATTACAAGCTAGTGGTACGGGGTATCCTAAAGTCGTCCGCGCCCGACTTTACGTCCGCCATTTTTTTATATAAATTTGTATATTTACATTATTTCTCCAATAAATTCGCATATTGGATATAAAATATCTGGAGATTTTCAAATCAAATTCTAGTAAAAACCGTAGCTGTCATAGAAATCGCAGAGTTTGCAATTTTCGAACAGAATTGCTACTCTTCAAAAATAATTTAAGCACATTTTGACACTTGTTTATTGACATGATTTTTAATTAATTATTATTGGATTACTGAAAGCTTGTGGCATATTTTGCTAATTTTTCGCTGTTAATTTCTGATAAAAATGCTTGAATTTGACTTTGAGTGACAACCCTGTCAATCATCAGTTGCTATCAGCAGCATTGTGAGGGGCAAAATTTATATATTTACATATATTTAGTTTAAGTTGTTGAATTGAATTTTAAAATATCTTTCAAAATGTTGTTTTTCCACGTTGCCACCTATGTAAAAAAATATCAAGTATTATTTATTTAATTTTACACAAAATAAAACAAAATAATAATTAAGTAAGCTTAAATAAAAAATTTTGCAGCTTTAATTTAACAAAAACGTCTTTCAAAATGCCAAATTAAATAATTCGGAATGTTATTAGTTAGTCCCACAACTAGGTGGCAACTCTTTAGCTCGAAATGGTTTTTCTAAAAATATCCCAATAATAAACTTAAATAATAAATTTTTAGCTTTAATTTAACACCTACAATATAAATTAATACAATTCGAAATGTTTATATTTAGTTCCACAACTAGGTGGCAACTCCTTAGCTCCAAAAATTGCATATAATCTTTAGCTGAAATTGAAGCACAAATTTTTGAATTCGATTGAACACCAAAAACATCTATAAATATGCCAAATAAAATACTTCGTTTATTTGGTCCCACAACTAGGTGGCAATTCTTAAGCTCGAGATGGTTTTTATAAAAATATCCAAATAATAATTAGGTAAACTTAAATAATAATAAATTTGTAGCTTTAATTTAACAAAAACATCTTATAAAATGCCAAATTAAATACCTCGAAATGCTTATATTTAGTTCCACGACTAGGTGGCAACTCCTTAGCTCGAGATTGAGTGAAATTAAACCAAAAATTTTTGACTTTGATTTAATACCAAAAATATCTAATAAATATGCCAAATGAAATACTTCGTTTAATTAGTCCCACAACTAGGTGGCAACTCTTTAGGATGGTTTCGTTGGCTTTCGATTTATTAAATTATAGAGCTACAAATAGCTCAGAAATCGAATAAACTTTTGAAATAACTTACAGTTGGCTTTATTGTGGAATTTTATCAAATCTCAAGCAAATTTAGTGGAGATATTAAGACCGTCTTGAAGCTTTGTCTGAGGCACCGAGAAAAGGAATTTAAAAGAAATTTTTTGATGTGGCAACCCTGCATATCATTGTTTTAAGAAATTTTTCGCATGTTGCGAAAATTTGTATTTATATCGTCAGGTGTTCCTGTATGAAAGTTTAGTTGGTTTTTGGGTTGAGAAAAAATAATAGTTACAAATAATTATCAATAAATATCTAACTTGGCCTAAATATAATCTAAGTATATTAGAGCATATTAAAAAAATTATTTCAAAATAAAATGCTTAGTTTTTTAAACCTATTTTGAATTCCTTTTAATTCCTTTGGCAACGAAATATTCGGTTTGAAAACATACGACAAAAACAGTTTGGTGAAATTGGATGCATCAAAACGAATCGGATTGAAATGTTCGTAGCGGCCGAATATTTATGAGAAGATTATTATGAACAGCGTTCTGAAAACGCTGAAGATGAACCAAGAACCGCAAAAGTTCTTCAAGATCTCCAAAACTTAACCATTTCAATGGGATTCTCTTTTATAAGAAATCTTTAAAAAAAAATCTATTAAAATACTTCTCAAACTTCGCAAAGAAGAATCAAACTCTTTTTTTAAGCTCTAAGCCGAAAGGACATTTTCTTCATTTGAGTTTTCTTTTTATCAGCCTATCATCATGTTTCAGATTTCAATTTTAACCCAAAATAATAATTATATCAAACTTTAAGTCAACCAAAGACCTAGACCGATTTGAGCAGAGTACACAGTCTATAGAGTAATTTATAGTCGTTGCGATATCGTACGACTCAATATCCTTGGAAACCTGTTGCGTATCCGAAGTAATTAAGTTGCAGAGTTGGAATTAAGACTCAACTGGTTGCTACAGTTTGGCACTGTTAATTGTGAACGGATATTTGTGATAAAACTTTCGTTGCCACCCGCAAAATTTCTTATATTCCTTTCAAAGGATACAATCGGTGCTTGAGGGGTGCAGCAGTTGGACTGCAGGCTAGAGAACAGATATTCGATATCCTTTCAAATTGCACTTTTCTGTGGGCATATTAAGGTAATTAGCAGACTCATTAGTCAGACTAATGCACAAAAAATGGGGACATTTACGGAAAAAGGACAAAACAAAAGGACAATGATTGCCTATGCATGTCCTGTTGGACAGGATTTAAGTGCGCTGTCAGGCAGCTGCTTTAGGGGAGCAAATGCAAATAAAAAAGTTGCTTGTTTTCTTGCTCTTTTTCTAGCGAATTTCACACCGTCGGCATGCGTCGAAGTGACGTATTGTTATATTTAGTGCGAATTTTTTTGTAATGAGTGTTATTAAATTTAAAATTATTTGGAATAAATTCAAATAAATTCAAATAAATTCAAATAAATTCAAATAAATTCAAATAAATTCAAATAAATTCAAATAAATTTGAATAAATTCAAATAAATTCAAATAAATTCAAATAAATTCAAATAAATTCAAATAAATTCAAATAAATTCAAATAAATTCAAATAAATTCAAATAAATTCAAATAAATTCAAATAAATTCAAATAAATTCAAATAAATTCAAATAAATGCAAATAAATTCAAATAAATTCAAATAAATTCAAATAAATTCAAATAAATTCAAATAAATTCAAATAAATTCAAATAAATTCAAATAAATGCAAATAAATTCAAATAAATTCAAATAAATTCAAATAAATTCAAATAAATTCAAATAAATTCAAATAGATTCAAATAAATTCAAATAAATTCAAATAAATTCAAATAAATTCAAATAAATTCAAATAAATTCAAATAAATTCAAATAAATTCAAATAAATTCAAATAAATTTAAATAAATTCAAATAAATTCAAATAAATTCAAATAAATTCAAATAAATTCAAATAAATTCAAATAAATTCAAATAAATTCAAATAAATTTAAATAAATTCAAATAAATTCAAATAAATTCAAATAAATTCAAATAGATTCAAATAAATTCAAATAAATTCAAATAAATTCAAATAGATTCAAATAAATTCAAATAAATTTAAATAAATTCAAATAAATTCAAATAAATTCAAATAAATTCAAATAGATTCAAATAAATTCAAATAAATTCAAATAAATTCAAATAGATTCAAATAAATTCAAATAAATTCAAATAAATTCAAATAAATTTAAATAAATTCAAATAAATTCAAACAAATTCAAATAAATTCAAAAAATTCAAGTAAATTCAAATATATTTAAAAAATTCAAATAAATTATAAATAATTTCAAATTTTTAAAATTTTGTAATATTCAACTTAATGAATGTTATTTAAGGACATAAAAAACAGACGTACTCATATTGGGTATATAATATATTGAGAAAGTAATTTTTTAAGAAAGAAAGAAAATAAATTCCATCTGCTCCTCTGAAATAAGGCACTCTGTATTTCGTTCCATGCTGTCATAAGAATTCTTTTTTGGTGGACGCAAAGAACTTGGTCAAAATTTTTAACCAAAAAGCTATTTCCATTTTGTAACGAAATCAGAGACTTTTTGTCAAAGAATATTTTTTTCATAGCTTCAAAAAAAATATTTTATTTTTTTTAACGTTTATTCAAAGTTAAAGTATTTTTTTAAACGTATATTAGAAAAAATTTTTGTAGAATTACAAAAAAATCTTAAAGTCTAAAATGGCAACCACATTTTTATTATTGGCACTTTTTTAAAATAAGATGTTCGTAAATAGGCTTGAAATTTCTAAAAACAATGATATACAGGGTTGCCACAAAAAACAATTTCTCCTAAATTCCGTTTCTCGGTGCCACAGGCAAAGCTTCAAGACGGTCTTAATATCTCCACTAAATTTGCTTGAGATTTGATAAAATTCCACAATAAAACCAATTTTATTCAAAGCAACTGTAACTGATTTTAAAAGTTAATTCGATTTCTGAACTATTTGTAGCTCTATAACTTAATAAATCGGAAACCAACGAAACCATCCTAAAGAGTTGCCACCTAGTTGTGGGACTAAATAAACGAAATATTTAATTTGGCATATTTATAGACGTTTTTGGTGTTAAAGTAAAGCCAAAAATTTTTGCTTTCATTCCACTTAATTATTATATGAAATTTTTACGAAAAGCATCGCGATCTGAAATGTTGCCACCTAGTTTTAGAACTAAATAATAAAATTTAAAAAAATTTAATTTGGCATATTAATATTTATTGTAGATGTTAAATTAAAGCTAAACATTTATAATTTAAGTTTAATATTTGGATATTTTTATAAAAACCGTCTCAAGCTCAAGAGTTGCCACCTAGTTGAGGGACTAACTAATAACCTTTTGAAAAAAGTTTTTGTTAAATTAAAGCTACAAATTTATTATTTAAGTTTACCTTATTAGTATTTGGAAATTTTTACAAAAAAACAACTCGAGCCAAGGAGTTGCCACCTAGCTTCTAAAATTTCGAAATATTTAATTTCGCATCTAATTTTGTATCAAGTGTTAAATTAAAGCTATAAAATTATTATTATTTTTTTGTGCAAAATTAAATAAATAAAACTTGTTATTTTTTCACATTAGGTGGCAACGTTGAAAAATAACCTTTTGGAAGATATTTTAAATATCAATTAAAAAATTAAAACTAAATGTAAACAATTGAATTTGGCCATTCACAATGCAGCTGAAAGCAACTGATTACTGGCAGGGTTGTCACTCAAAGTCAAAGTTCAAAAACATTTATCAGAAATTGGCAGCGAAAAATTGTCAAAATATGCTACAAGCCATCAACTAATCCAATAATTAATTAACTTTTTAAAATGATGCTGTCAAAATGTGCTTAAATTATATTTGAACGGAAGCAACTCTGTCCAAAAAATGAAATCCCCGAGATTTTTATGACAGCTGCGGTAGAATTTGATTTAAAAACCTCTAGAGAATAATTTTAATTTATATTTAATTTTATTTAAAAATTTAACAACTTAAAATAGCAATTTTTAAGTCAATTTTCCAATTAACCATTTTTACTTGGAAATTCTTTGCGGTTTATTTGGCTCGTCTTTAGTGGCTCTTGAAATATTCATGTTGCGGCTTTTTTCCATTAAAAGCGGCTTGTTGGCCTCCAGCTTTAGTTGGCCAATAGACGACTTACCAATATATACACCGCCCTATAATTGGCAACAATTTAAACTTTATTTATTATACATGCGCTCGATTTGACCCAATTCTAATCGTATGTCTATCTAGAACGAACAGACAGACAGACAGACGGACAGACAGAGACAAGAATTCAGCCATTTTTTAATTTAGTATTAAATTAATTTTCATGTCAGGGGCGCCTCCTCCGCATGGAGGCGGGAGCTCCTTGCTCCTTGCTCCTCCATGCAGCTCGGCTCTAATTGACAGTGAGAATGTTGCCACCAACTTAAGAGTTATGGCTCTCAATATGTTGTTGACTCTTGGACGCTTACTGTGCTGTTGTTGTTGTTGTTGTACATGGGATCACACTGACTGTGACGTAGATGAAGCAGCACCCACTCTCCACTCTCTCGCACTCTCGAAGTCTCACTCTTTCACTCTCCATCTAGCCGGATACTCCGGATGGCAGCAAAGTGCGTTTAATTCGACGTAGTCAAGATTTATAAACATGCAATGGCAGACAAACACTGATAAATGTTCTTATGCCCATCTCACTCTCACTCTCAATCTGACTCTCTCTTTCTATTGCTATGTATCTCACACATCTACACACAAGGACATACAATGCAGACAAAATGGCGTTGTGACTACTTGGACGCTCTGACAGGGCATGTTGATTTTGTTAGGAAAAATGTAACATTTTGTGGGCCACAGCTAAAGGGTGTTTTTTTTGCAGAGTCGTCGTTGAATCATACTAGAGATGGAATGGAATGAGAAAAATGTTGGGTCACAAAAGCATTGGAAAATGTGTCTAATGGGGGGAAGTTTTTTCTAAGCCTAAAATTCTTGGCGGTTCCAAACATGTATGTATATTATTATAATATTTGAAAATAAATTGAAAAAGTATTATTAAAAGTATTGAGCATTAAAGGGTGTTTTTTTTGGGTCTTTGGCTTATATTAGAGATGTCATCGAAACGGGATTCCCAAAATCTGCAGTATGGACGTAAAGAAAAATTATTTAAAAAATGGCGTGATGAGTAAAATATTGGAAAGATCCTGATTTAAAAAAAAAAAATATTACAAACTTTTATAGGTCGACTTTTGAGTACTAAAGGGTGTTTTTTTTTTTTGAGAGCTTTACAAACGCCTCACTTGTGAAGGTCGGTGGAAAGTTTTGAGCTTAATAAAGCTGGAAAAGGAACGAGAAAAGCATTAGGAAATGTGTCTACTGGGCGCAAGTTTTCTGATCCTGAAATTCTTGGCGGCTCCAAACATTTATATCATTATAATTTTTGAAAATAAATTGCAAAATTTTTGTTAGCACTTAAATGTCTAGAGACTATTCAGTGCTAAAGGGTTATTTTTTTGGGTCTTTGGCTTATATTAGAGATATCATCGAAACGGGATTCCCAAAATCTGTAGTATGGACGTAAAGAAAAATTATTTAAAAAATGGCGTGATGAGTAAAATATTTGAAAGATTCCGAAATTTAGGGAGTCTAAATTGTTTTATTCGATTTTATAGGTCGACTTTTGTGTACTAAATGGTGTTTTTTTTAGAGAATCAAGAAAGCTTTACTGTTCGCTTGGCAAAATCTTTGGCTTACAAGAGATATAAACGGAAGGGAAATCCCACAGTCTGCTGTATGGATGTAACGAAAAATTATTTAAAAACTATTTGATGTGATGAGTACAATTTTTTAAAGATCCCGAAATTCCGGGGGGTCAGAGTTTTTATATTCGATTATAAATTAAAAGAAAAAAACTAATAATAATAAAAGGAAAATATTACAAACTTTAATATGTCGACTTTTGTGTACTAAAGGGTGTTTTTTTGAGAGTATTACAAAAGAATTCAAAGTTTTCTTGGTGGCATATTTGGTTCTTAGCAGAGGTGAGATCAGAGCGGAAATTTCTTAAGTTTCAAAAAAGTCTGAGGCAAGAAAGGGCATGACGAGAAAAATTTTTTTTTTTTGACGCAGAAAATGTTAAGAGTTCCGAACAGTGTTTTGCAAAAACAAATTGCTAAATATTTTTTATAGAGCTTTACGAAAGCTTTATTGTTTCTTTAATGGCATCTTTGGTTCAAACCGGAACTGAAGTTCCTTGGAGAAGACATAAATCTGCCGCATGTAGTAAACGCGATAAGCTGAATTTTTTTATATTTTCCAAGACTAATATAATACTTTTATTTTTGACATGCTAAATTAAAGATTTTTTTATTTTATAACATATAGTTTTAAGATTTTAAGAATGCTTCAGCCTTCAGAAGTAATAGCAAAATGAAAAATATAATATTTTACTTACAAAACAAAATATTATAAAAATGCATCGATTTTTAATAAAAAAAATCGTTTAAAACTAAAAGTGGGCATTTGTTTCCTGTAGTTAAAATTTTATTATTTAAAAAATTTTTAAATCTGTTACTCTTTTAATTTATGGATTTTAATTTTTTAGGGATTCTTTATCAAAGAAAAAATAAAAGGAAAATATTTTAGTTCAAAACTAAAAAATTATAAAGATTCATCGATTTTTAGTAAAAAAAAATGGCGGACGTAAAGTCGGGCGCGGACGACTTTAGGATACCCTGTACCACTAGCTTGTAATAAAGTCCGATTTCTTCACAAAAAACCAAATACAGAAGAATTTTTAAGCAAACATTTTTTTTTTGACCGATCGTTCCTATGGGAGCTATATGATATGGTCAGCCGATTTCAATAAAATTTGACACAGTGCTTAAATACCTTAAAACAGATATGAATGCCAAATTTATTTCAAATATCTTTACAAACAAACAAAACACATCGAATTTTGTATAAAAAACGTGTTTTTGGACCGATTGGTCCTATGGGAGCTATATGATCTAGTCAAACGATTTAGATTAAATTTGGTACAGTGCTTAGGAACTATAAAACACTCACGAATGTCAAATTTGGTCCCAATATCTTAACAAACAAACGAAACACAGCAAATTTTGTTAAAAAATCGATTTCTTGGAAGATCGGACCTATGGGAGCTATATGATATAGTCAACCGATTTTGTTCAAATTTGGCACATTGCTTAAATGGTCTAAAAACGCCAAATCTGGTTAGGATATCTTTATTAAACAACGAAATATAGCGAATTTTTCTTTAAAAAAGTTATTTTGGCCGATCGGTCCTATGGGAGCTATATGATATAGTCAACCGATTTCGATCAAATTTGGTACAGTGATTGGGAACTATAAAAAACTTTCGAATACCAAATTTCGTTACGATATCTTCATAAACAAATAAATTGTTCATCTAAAACGCTTTTTTTTTGTCGAGGTCGTCTCAAACACCCCCATGGGAGCTATATAATTTATCCCCGATATCAAAAAAATAAAATAAACTTGCCTCCTATGGAATAATATGGGATCTAATGTGAAAGTTTGGTAACTCTAGCTCTTACCATCTCTGAGATCTAGGCGTTCACACGGACGGACGGACGGACAGACGGACGGACAGACGGACAGACGGACAGACGGACATGGGTATATCGACTTCTCTATTCACCCTGATCATATATTAGGTAACTTTGGGGTGTCTCCGACGTCTCCTTCTATATGTTACATACATTTTCGGCTTGCACAAACTTAATATACCCTTGGACCATACGGTACAGGGTATAAAAAACAAAAAATTGTTTATATGCAAATACTAAAACTTTTTGTCTTACATGTGTCATATCATCATATCATATAAGTCCAAAGACTACATAGAACTCCCCAAACAAACCAATACTGCTTCTAAAGCTATAAAAATATTAATTAAAAAATCGTTTACATGCAAAAAATAGAAATTATTGTCTTGCATGCGTAAACTTGTTGGGTACAAGTCCAAAGTTAATCCTAAGACTCCATAGAACTCCCCAAACAAACCGTAGCTTCTTCTAAAGCTAAAAAAAACATTAATTGAAAAGTCGTTTATATACAAAAACTGAAATATAATATTTGTTCTAAATGTGTAATCTGGTTGGGTACAAGCACCCATATAAGTCCAATGACTCTATAGAACTCCCCAAACAAACCTTAACTGCTTCCAAAGCTAGAAAAGACTTTACTTCAAAAATCGTTTATATGCAAAAACCAAAATTTTTGCTTTAAATGTGTAATAAGGTTGGGTAAAAGCACCCATTTAAGCCCAGAGACTCCCTAGAACTCCCCAAACAGACCTATAATGCTACTAAAGTTAAAAAAATATTAATTGAAAAATTGTTTATATGTAAAAACTTTATGGGTTCAAGTACCCAAATGAGTCCAAAGACATCTTAAAACAAAAGACAAAGACACCCAACAAATTTAACCTTCTACTAAACCTATGTACAATATATATAAAAAAAAACATTTTATATGCAAAAAACTAATATTTTTGTAATCTCGCTGGGTACAAGCACCCATATAAGTCCAAAGATTTCATAGAGCTCTCCAAACAAACTTAATCTGCTACTAAAGCTATACAAATATTATTATAAAAATCGTTTATATGCAAAAAACTGAAATTTTTCTTGCATTTGTAAACTTAGTTAAAAAGTTACTTTCATTATTGAAGTGTATTTGCAAGTCGTTGCTTTGAATTTGGCTTTCACTGCCTTGAAATTGCCTGACTGCAATTAAGTTTTGAATTTATTTTGGGCAATTGGGTTGGGATGGCAAACAATTTCGCTTTTGGCTAATCAAAAGTCTCAAATCAAGTTCAGTTCCAGTTCCAGTTCCAGATCGATTTAAACAATTGTAAGCAAGTAAATTAAATTTCTTTTGACTATGCAAAAGAAATAAATATATAATCAACTCTCCTGTCTGACTTAATAATGGCATTGTTAATTAGATTCCCAGTGAAAATTTCCAATTGAAATGTGTTGGCCAACTTTGAGCAGTGGCGTAGTTGGCTGCAACAAAAAGGAGCAGAACATATGAAATATTATAATATTATTGAGTAGATAAATAATTTGTTTAAATCATTAAATTTGTGCTGCACTTTTAGACTTATCAAATTAAGTCAAGTTATTGGTATTAAGTGACCCCTTTTGGCTACGCCACTGCAGCTTGTCTGCGCTTTGACTGCGGCTCTGCATTTGGGCGCTGACTGACTGACTTTCATACTAAAGTTTTGTTTGGTTTGATTTCCTTTAGGTTCGATTAACTAGTTGCTTGGACTTGAATTGGCTGCCATACTATGCGACAACTGCAACATGTTGCTAGCAGGCCTAGCGTTTAGCAGCCAACATGCTGTGTGCTGCTGCTGCTGCTGTGGGCGCTCTCTAGTGCAGTAGGTGCGCGCGCGAACTAGCAACATCGAACATGTTGTGTTATGTTCGTACGTATGACTTGAACGCTTGTCTGGCAATTCAGTTTGAGTTTCAGTTTCAATTTCATTTCTCGTTTTCGTGCGAACGGGCGTGTGTTAAAGTCGCGCGTGCGGCCGATCTATCGACCCGCCGAACCGCCGACCGACCGACCCAACCAACCAAACAAGCAACAATAATAATAAAAAATCACAAAAAATTAAAAAAAAAAAAAACAGCAACAAGAATTTAACATAGAACATGTGCAGTAATAAATATATTTAATACATATATGTACGCCGCTACTTATGTACTACTCTACATTAATTATATACTTAGTTTTGTTTAATAGTTCAAGAACAATGCAGTGCAGTGCTAAGCGATAAGAACTATTTACAGCAACAACAACAACAAATAAATCAATAGAAAACAAAACAAAAGTTACAACAAAAACAAAAAAAAAACAATAAATTTTAAATCTCGCGCTTTTACAGTTACACAAAAATAAAAGTAACAGCTGATAAATAAAACAACAAAAAATTTAAATCTTAAAACGTGGCGCGAAACTTAACAAGTAAATAAACTGCATTTAAAATATTTGTATGTGTGTGTGTGTGTATTGTTTTTTTTGTGTTTTTTTTTTGTTTAAATTGTGTGCGTGTCTGTGTGTGTGTGTTTTTTTTTATTTATATTTTTTCCAGCTGTTGTTGTTGTGCTGTAATTAATTTTTGTTGTATTTTTAATTAGTTTGCGCTGACAACTTTGATTTTTTTTTTAAGTGTAATTGTTGATATATATATTTATGTCTATGTGCATATATATACTTGTTTTTTTTGTATTTTTTTTGTTGTTAAATGATTGCATTGTGTTATTACAGAAATTAAACAAGTTATTGCAACGGCCAAAACAAAACGACAACAAAAACAAAAACAATGCTCAGGTAAGTGTTAAAGCAGTTAAGATACATTTCTAGCCTAATAGTAGTTATTTTTGTTGTTGTGCTGTTTGGCTAAAAGTAAAAGTAAATAAAACTAAAAGAATTGAGTGAGACACAAAAACAAAAAAAGAACGCCAAAAATGTTGTTTGCCTTTCGCTTTGAGCAGCGTCGTCTGTTGCATTCTACGTCAGCGCTGACGCCGACTGCGACTGCAACTGCAGCTGCGGCGGCGAGTATCTGCAAGATACAGAAAAGCGCACAAACACACGCACAGTGGGCCAGCGTACGTGAGCGTAGTAGCGATCATCGTCGGCGCGGGGTCTGTAACTTGGTCGGTCTGGCTGGCTGCTGGCTGACGGCTTGGTTTAGGTCTGGCTCTGGCTTGGTTTAGGCCTGGATTCAGCTCAGCTCAGACCGTTGCTGCAGCGCTGCTCTGGCTCTGCTCTGCTGCTGTGTTATGACTCTTGCCGGCTAAGTTGCTCTACCTAAGCGTCAAGCGTTGTTGTTGTTGTTTTTGTTGTTATTTTTTGTTGACGTTGTTGTTCTTGTTGTGGTTGTTGTTGCTGCTTTTCGGTCACGCTGTCTGCTGTACGCTCTGTTTGCCGTTTCTGTCTTTGCTTCTTGTTTGACTTTGATTTTTTATACACTGCACTCAAAAAGGGCCAGAGAGTATATTCGCTAAACCACTCAAATGGGAAACGTCAGCATCTTCTTCTTCTTCTTTACCAGCCAGTGTCGTGTGATATCACAAATAATAGTTGAGCACTGACCCCGCTTAGTTTTTACTGCAGTATGTTGTCCGTTTCCGCGAGATCCTACGTGCTCGATGTCCTATTCCATTTGGTTGCACAGAGATGCTGGCGTTCCTTGTCCTCCAATTCTCGCAATACAGTTGCCCTCGATATCCCTATGTCTTGGGACCTATGAGGTGAATCTGCCACCTCTCCTCTCAGAGACAAATTGCAGCTATTTACTGACGTCATTGATGCTAGGGACTTAATAGCCGCCTGGCTGTCCGACTAGAGACAGATGTTCTTATACTTGTCACCTAATTGGATTTTCGCATGAGAGTCAACCCAGCGGCTTATACATCCTTTTAAGACTATGCTAACGCTGTAAATGTTGCTCTCTTCTTCTTCAATCCCCATTTGCTGTTAGGCGTCGGGGTAGCCTCGGGATATCCATCTTCTCAATTAGGTCTGTCTCTCTCGCTCTCTCTTCTCATCTCTGCCAGTGTTCTGCCCCTCAATCTTCCCACAATCTGTATGCGATTTTCCCAAGTTTTTCGGGCTCTTCCTCTCGGTGCATTGCCTTCCGTTCACATTTCCAGTGCCTGTTTGGCTTTTCTTGACTCGTCCATCCGATGTAGATGTCCGAACCATTTTAGCTGTCTCTCCTCGATTTCTTGTATAATCGACTTCTTCTGCCCTACTTCTCAACTTATTCTTTCATTTCTGACCATATCTCTCCTAGTTTTTCCTGCGACCTTTCGTAAGTACTTCATTGCTGTTGCCTGAAATTTACTCAGTTGCTTTTCAGCATGACAGTTAAAAAGCAAAATGAAGCAGCTTTCTTATAGAAAATTATAGGGATAAAGTAGCATCCAATCCTCATCTAAACTGTGCCAGCTTCCATTATGATAGAGATTTGAGTTCATCATAAGTCAATTGCGAATGAGCCATGTGTAGGTGTTTTGTTTTAACATCTGTTGAATACGAGTATATCAAGTAAATATAAAAAGCTGAATACTCGGAAAGAATTTGAATATCGCTGAGTTATCCGATTGATTTCGGAAATATTTTGAAGCTATATTTATGACATTACGTTTTTTTTTCCTCGTTTCTTTAAATTTAGCAGCTGCTATATGCAGCTCAAATAGAAACTATTTAGACGGTGACGGTATAGATATCGTTGGCTTACAATTTTGCATTTGCCGTTAATTTGATGTTTTTTTTTTTAAAGCGCCAAATTGGCTCAAATCTGCAGCTATATAGCCAGCGGACAATTAGATCTCTTCCAGCGATATGCTATTTGTCAAATTATGATAACTGGTTCGAAAGTTACAAGAGAACAGATGAACAAGTGTACATTAGGGTGGGTCAATTTGTATGGAGCCAAAAAAAAAATCGTTCTGGGGCTTACGACGATTTTTATTCTTTGGGTTATTCGAAGCAACTTTGGCCAAAAAACTATGGGTCTAAAATGAATTTCGAGTCTGCCAGTTTCTCAAAATTGTTTTTTTTCTCCAAATATTCCATAATCGATTTAGACATTGCATTGAAATAGCCAAAAAAAACGTTTTTTTTCTCTAGCCAAATGTGTATTTAAGGGTTTTTGGGGTCGAGGAATACATTGAAAACAAATTTGGAATTTAAAAGTTTTTAAGAGTACCCAAGCACTTTACCAAATTTGATCAGAATCGGTTCCCTTAGGAACCCAATTCGTTCTGTTTCGTTTGTTTGTTTTGAGTTCATTATTTGGAAAAAAATGTTATATGTTGCAGTTCAATGGTGACGTCACAAAGATTTAGCCGTGAAGGCCCCTCCTTAAATAACTCATGGACTCGTAGCTCTCTACAGGCGCCATATTGTTTATGAAACTTTGGAAAATTTGATGCTTAGAGCTCAAATTATGTATAATATTGCTACCTATTTGGGTTTTGAATATAAAATAAAGTTTCTTTGTTTTTTTCCGAAAAAGAGTTCCTCACAAAGATCTTTTATGCCATACGCATAAATTACGGCAAAAGATTTTCCGCTTTCCGCATAGTTGTAGGTCTTTTGTTGGTATGACCTAACATAAAAGGGACAAATCCGTTCCTTTCCCAAGTGACAGAATCTGTTCCAAACCAGTCACAGAGAATATGTCTGGTTGTTTCATCGTCCTCAAGTCAGAGTCTTCACTCTGAAGATTCCGATAGGCCAATTTTCTGTAGTTGGTATAAGAGTGTTGTGGACCAACAAATACCACAGAAAGGCGTAGGAGATGTAGTCAGGGTGAAGGCACCCTGTTGCGCTAGATTGTCAGTGATTGTGTTACCATTCACTCCTTAGTGTCCAGGTAGCCAACATAGCACGACTTTGTTCTAGGAGGACAGAGTTTGGAGCTAATTATGGCTGTCTTGAACCATCGTAGAGGAGATGCTCCAAGATGAAAATACCTTAATAGTAGCTTAGGCATCGGATAAAAATTGTTCTTCGTCCAATTAGCGAGTCGACGGTGCGACTTACAGTCGTCTGACTTCACAATCTTATACGGATCTAGTTCGGGTTGACATTTTGACGATTCCCAATTTAGCTTATCGCTGGCGAAAAAACATTTCTTTGTTGGCGCTGATTTCTTTGCTTTACAAAAATCTCTGCCTTGTTGGTGGCTTGAGATTAGCTTTAGACCTGTCCTGAATGCCCCGTCTTTCCAAGGACGTTTGAGATGAAGCACAGATCTAGGAGTAAAAAGAGTCAACCTCACGTTGAAACTTTTTTAAGGCGCCACCTTATCGTTAATGTTATGACAGCTTCTGAAACATAACAAGTAAAATAATTATCTGATTCAACATTGGATATCTTATGTTATGTGGGACTTAGTATACTAGATGGACATTGCAAGCTTAGAATTATCTGAGTCAGATGGGTTTCGAGACTTTTTCTACACATATTTCTTAAGCCAAATGTGGATATTTTCCTTCGGTAATCAAACAAACTCAATCGTTGAAAGAGCAATTTTAAGCAGGTTCTACAAAATAGAGTAAAACTACTCTAGACATACAATAGATATACCATTTCGGTAACCAAAGCATTTTCTTGCCAGATCCAATGCAAGTATGGAAGTTTTTTGCTGGCTGATAAGCTTAATCCTCCGACTGACGACGGTTTACCTTTCGTCAATTCAATTCTACAATCTTTTTCTCCTTATTTGAGGAATTTTATATAATTGTCATGATGGTAGATCGATAGCCAATACAATTTTAGAAAGGTACCGGGGAGCTCAAGTCTCTATTTGGGTAAAAATATATTAAATTAACGTCGGAAAATGAAAAATATCTGGCTATACCCGTTTGTCAGACGGAGGGTTAAACGCTAGCACGCACCAAAATAGATTAAGGGTTGTAGTTTTCAAACATTATTATTAATACCTAACAAGAAACGAAGTAAAATTTCATTATATACCAATATAATAGCATTTATCATTTCGAGAACAAAAGAACTGGAAGAAAGCCATTTTTGTATCATCTTATCAAACCAATATCAATTTTTGCGTCTTACGTTTATATTTGTCAAAGATACAAATTATAAGATTGTCGCATAATTTTGCGATTTGTTGAATCGATCGAGAGAAAGAGACCCTGTCTTTATATTTTGCAACTAAAATAAAAATAAAAAAAAAGAGTTCTCCTTTTTGTGACGTCACAAGTTGAAGTTTACTCAGCGCGTGCTTATAATCTTTCACTCCTTGAAGTTGAACTATCATATAAAGAGTATCTAAGCTGCGACTTATTTCATGCTGTTAGCTAATTGTTCTGGTTTTCCGTAGATTGTGTGAATTTTTGAAGCACTTTGTTGCCTGTCTGTCACGTTGCAGTTGCAACAACTTTTATTACACCGCTGTCTTCTGAAAGTAATCGCCTACTACAACTCCTCCATTCTGAAAAGTGCATTAGGCAAAAAAAAAAAGAAACCAAAAATGTTTCAGTTGAGATCACAAAAACGTCTTACAGGCAATCCCATAAACATTTCTTGACCGAATCATTAAATTTGCTTTTTTATAGGGTTGGCAGTTCAGTAAGGCTCAAAACTGCAATTCGATCTTTTGAAGCATCGAATTCAGTCAGTCTAACATTTTATTGACTAGTAAAATGCGTGGAATCGAAAAAACATTTTAAAGACGTAGATGTACAGGTTTTCTATACCAACAAATTATTTAAAAAGTAAGAATTTGTATAGCATTGGGATAGGGTGAGATGTGTGAAAATCAAGTTCTTGTTTAACAGTGAAATTGTTTTATACGATTTTTTAGATTCTTAAAATATATGCAACCAGTATATCTCAGGAAAGTCTCTATTAATTAAAGCCACCGCCGTTCGGATTCGGCTATAAACTGTGGGTCCCTGTTCTGTTCGAACAGTTATCAATAGAGATCCCCATGAACCTTCCAGTTGTCAGTCAGGGAATTATTATTTGGTTTCACTCTTACTTGGGTATTCTTGACTTAGTTAAGGGACAGACCACCTGAAAATAATATAATATACGATTTTATAATTTTTTAACAAGCTTTTAGCTGTGTAATATTTCGAATAAATTTGATGGACTTGGTGTAAGAGGCAAAGTTTCCACAGGAAAACGGGTTGAAATCTCATCCAGCTCTTATAGCTGCTGAAGTCTATGGATAGATAGGCGGTCGAGGTTTATTAGCCATGATAAGGTAGGCAGATGCCCAAAAGCTCACTTTGGGAGCCCGAGACCTATCAAATGCATTCCTAGTCTCTTTGAAGTCACTCAAAGCTCTTATTAGAACTCCAATTGGATTTTGCAATTCGTCCGCCATTCCTTTGACTAAGATGGGTAGAGGCTATTAAAAAAAGTCTTCTTAAGTATTCTCTGATGGACATACATCCAGTGACAAGAGTGTTTATCGACTTACTTATAATCTAATCGGTTACCCAAATCTATCAAATGCTTTCCTAGTCTGTTTAAAGTCACAGAAAGCTTTGATCTGCTGGGGATTCTTAGAGCTCCAATACGGATTTAGCTGGGTAGAGGCTACAAAAAAGTCTTCTTAATTATTCTCTGGTTACATTCATAGTGTTGTCGTTATAACGTGAAATTCTTCTTCTTATGTGGCCATAACAACCCGATTACCGGGTTACGGCCTGCCTTAAAACGTCTCTCCAGGCGCCTCTGCATTGCGCGCGCCTTCTCCAGTTGGTCACACCGAGCGAAGACAGGGCCCCTTCCACTTGGTCTTTCCAACGCAGACACGGTCGTCCTCTCCGCCGACGGCCGCTGACTGCTCGCATCGAACACACGTCTAGCTGGAGCATCCTCGTCCATCTTAACGACATGTCCGAGCCAGCGAAGCCGCTGGATGTTGATACGCTGAGCAACGTCCATGTCGTTGAAGAGCTCATACAGCTCCTGGTTGGTGCGGATGCGGTAGTCATCGCCAACTCGAATAGGACCAAAGATTTTGCGCAATACTTTCCTCTCGAAGGCAGCTGCATCAGTTAGCGACACGGTCCAGGCTTCCGCGCCGTAAAGAAGCACTGGAAGGATGAGTGCCTTGTAGAGTGATAGTTTTGTCGCGCGAGGGAGGTCTCTACTACTCAATTGCCTATTGAGACCGAAATAGCACCTGTTGGCAAGAGTGATTCTGCGCTTGATCTCCAGGCTGACATCGTTGTCGGTGGTAACGGCGGTGCCAAGGTAGATAAATTCCTTGACAGCATCGAAAGTATAGCTGTCGGCCGTAATCTGGGATCCAAGCCGCCGCACGTCCCTACTTGACGAAAGCATATACTTCGTTTTGCCCTCATTTACCGCCAGACCCATTTTCGCAGACTCCCGTTCAATAGCACTGAAGGCCGCGGTGACATCTCGCTTGGTACGCCCAATGATGTCGATGTCGTCGGTGTACGCAAGGAGCTGGACACTCTTGTAGAAGATAGTGCCAGTGCGATGTACGCCGGCCTTCCGCAGAACGCTCTCCATGACGAAGTTGAAGAGGTCGCATGATAAGGGGTCACCTTGTCTGAAACCTCGCAAGGTATCAAAAGGCTCGGAGAGGTCCCTTCCTACCTTGACGGAGCTGCAGGAATTACTCAACGTCATTCTGCAAAGCCTTATCAGCTTCGCAGGGATACCGAGCTCAGACTTTGCGGCATATACGCGATAACGTGAAATTAGCACCTCCAAATCCTCTGTGCTGGCTGTCGTAGCAGGGGGATTGACCAATAATTGTTGGGTACCCCTTGGAGACATGTTTCCATTATTGTTTTGTTCCATGTTATTCTGAATTCTTTTATGAGAATCAGTGATTGGTGGCTTCAAAGATTCTTTAGTTAGAAGCCTTCCCTGATATTGCTCTTAGCTTTAGGACTCTTCCTCGACCTTACCGGCTTGGGTGGCCCTACCGATAGCTATGATACCGCCGGCATCGCTCTTGGATTCATCGCCCCTAATAAGCCCCCTCACCACGACAAAGTGGCAATTCCCGAGAGGGCTCTATGATCCACTTAGGAGTTTAGAATTCGTAGTAGTAGTAAGTATTCTCTGGCATGGAAGTGCTGGAAGAAGTCGACAATGTTGATGGACAGACTCTCCGTAAGAGTATACGCGTGTGTGTAAGTGACAAGAGTGTTTATCGACTGACTTATAATCTAATTGAACTTGACTTTTAATCCGTAGTTGTGGAATCTGTTGTGACAACTGTGTCGCAATTTCAATGCCTCCAGCTGTACCTTTTGAACTGCTGCCCTATCTCGTCCTCCTCCGGACATCTCCCATCACCGATTCCCGGTTAAATTGAAACCCAGTTGACATACTTGTATTGATCACTGATACATCATTGTATATTACGTTAAGGCATAACACCTGATATGTACACACATAATACATATATACATGCATTATATACTATATATGTATATACATACACTATATATATAAGCCATAAGCGGTATTCATTGCATTACAGTGATAACGAAAGTTGGCCCCAAAGCAGCGTCGTCACTCCCGCAGCTATTGGAGCTGTTACTACTAGAATGGAATTCCTAACCCGTCGTTGTCATCGTCGTCGTCGTCGATATACATACGTGTTTGGCTAGGGGTTATACTATATACCTATATACATATATATATGAATAGATTGGTTTTTGTTCTTGGCTTTTTTTTAAGTGTAACGCCAACTGGGCGCAATATCGTCTAGAATTTCAATATCAAACAAAACGTTTGACGTGTGTGACAGACATTGCTGGTAGAGATTAGAGGCGCCGCTTGGCAGAACCGAGCCGAGCCGGGCCAGGCCGGCTAAACTGAGCAGCTTGCATATTTTTGCAAATATTTTGCTTTGACACAAAGGGTCAGGCATCGAGTGGGCGTTGAATTGTGGGCGTCAAGATGCGAGGACTAAAAAAATGCTAGGCGCATGACAGCACTATGGCCAGCCATAGTAAATAAGTATATAATATACCTAGATGTAATAAGTATATAGTATAATGAATACTTATAAGTAGAAAAAGTTACTCTCCAGCTGCAGACATTTGAGATATTCATGGCCTGCATTGGCAGTGAAATGTTTTCTTATATACTATTTTCTTCTTCTTGTTGTAGTTGTAGTGTACATTTACATAAATAGTTGAATATCTTTATAGCGATATAAAAAAGCACAAACTATTTCCCAGATGTTTGTATAAACTTTTGATGCACTTCCAGAAGCTTTAACTCGCTCGAATATTTCTACGTATATGTGCTATGTCTTGGAAATTGGACACCTGTTACTCAGAGTAAAGCTCTAGGCTACTAAATGCTTTTTGTTTTTGTAGCATATAGGCAACAGTTAAGGAAGTATTTTTTTTAACGAGAGGAGAGAGAGAGGTCTAGAAGGCTTTTTTCTTGAAGGATATAAATTATTGGCTAAACTATATGTCCTAATTTTTGAGCAAGCTCATTTAAATCGAAAAAAAATTGTACCATTTATTTAGAACGGAGCATAAATACGCTGCACAGTGGGAGAAATGTTCGATTTAGCGAAATGAAATATATACCGTCCAAAATTATGAAAACATTTTTAAAAGAATACTGATTTATAGTAGAGGGGAGCAAACGGGCAGATGGTCTAAAATTAATATGATATATGTTCTTATAATTTTTTAAAACATCGTATTTTTTTCGGATAGTTTCGATGGACTTAGTGTAAGATGCAAAGTTTACACAAAAAAGCGGGCTGAAATGTCTTCTCAGTTTTTATAGATGCTAAAGCCTGTAGACAGACAGGACATGCCTATTATATCCTGTACCGTATGGTACAAAGGGTATATTAATTTTGTACAAGCCGAAAATGTATGTAACATATAGAAGGAGTCATCGGTGACATCCCAAAGTTACAGGAGGACTGAAGAAGTCGATATACCCATGTCCGTCTGTCCGTCCGTTTGAACGCCTAGACCTCAGAGATGGTAACAGCTAGAGTAATCAAACTTTCACATTAGATTCCATATTATTCCATAGGAGACAAGTTTATTTTATTTTTTTGATATCGGGGTTAAATTATACAGCTCTCATAGTGGTGTTTCAGACGACCTCGAAAAAAAAAAGTTTTAGATGAATAATTCGATGGTTTATGAAGGTATCGTACCCAAATTTGGCATTCGGATGTTTTTTATAGTTCCCAAACACTGTACCAAATTTAATCAAATGGGCTAACTATATAATATAGCTCCCATAAGACCGATCGGCCAAAATAACTTTTTTAAAGAAAAATTCGCTATATTTCGTTTTTTAATAAAGATATCCTAACCAGATTTGGCGTTTGGAAATTTTTTAGACCACTTAAGCAATGTGCCAAATTTGAACAAAATCGGTTGACTATATCATATAGCTCCCATAGGTCCGATCTTCCAAAAAATCGATTTTTGAACAAAATTTGTTGTGTTTCATTTGTTTGTTAAGATATTGGGACCATATTTGATATTCGTGAGTATTTTATAGTTCATAAGCACTGTACTTAATTTAATCCAAATCGGTTGACTAGATCATATAGCTCCCATAGTACCAATCGGTCCAAAAACACGTTTTTTATACAAAATTCGATGTGTTTTGTTTGTTTGTAAAGATATTTGAAATAAATTTGGCATTCAGATCTTTTTTAAGGTATTTAAGCACTGCGTCAAATTTTATTGAAATCGGTTGACTATATCATATAGCTCCCATAGGAACGATCGGTCAAAAAATATTTTTGCTTAAAAATTCTTCTGTTTTTGGTTATTTGTGAAGAAATCGGACTTTATTACAAGCTAGTGGTACAGGGTTTCCCAAAGTCGTCCGCGCTCGACTTTACGTATGCCACTTTTTTTTCCTGATATTTTGTTTTTCTTTGTCTGGTGTGTTATCCCCAAAAGATTCCGTAACTTTCGGGAATAAACTCCATTCATCTAATTCTGACAAGCAATGGTGAAATACTAAATTCCATATTTCTCTCTTAAATTTAGGAATTATCCAAATTTTGAAAAACCTTTTGTTTTTTTTTTTTGTTTTCTTTCCATTTTTCGGTCATTTTCTCGAAAAACTCAGAGCTAAAAGTTTCACTTCAGGGTTTTTCACGGCTTGGTATCTAAAATTGTTGTTCCCCTGCTGACCAATGTGGGTTTTATAAAGTACAATTTCCTGAGCGCATTTATAGGTCACAAAAAATATTAAATTTTTTATTACAACAAACTGGGTAAAAAATTGTTTTTGGCAAAATATTTTTCTGTTTCAAGAAAAGCTTAAAGGCTTGCATCAAAAATTAACCTTTGTAAAAAAGTGTTTTTAGGGTAATTTTGGGTCTAGAAACACGAAACCTACAACCTTTTTTTTCTTAAACAGCATTTTTGAGATTTTTTTGAGAAACATGTTTTTGGACACTTTTTCCAGTTATCCATCATTAACTCGCGTTCAAAATTTTGTAACGACATGAAAGAGGTTCCATCTACAATTCTTATCCGATTTTAAAGATCTTAGATTTGAAATGTTTGTAAAAGAATTCTCCTTCAGCTTAAAACTTAATAGCAACATAAAGGTTGTTCCCTTACAATTAGTTCTTGGGCCTGCTTCGTAAAATAAACTGCATTTTAGGCAACAAAATAATTCTTAGAAAAATTTCGAAATTGTGAGCTTTTATTAATTGCCGGGAAATACAAATTTGACAATTTTAAGGGTTGCAATTTGTTGTTTCGTGCCATCAGATTGCCTATTTGTTCCACTGTGCGCTATGCTGAAGGAGTAAGCAGACACTCAACAAATTGACGAAACACTCTGAAGGAAAAAGAGTAAAAACTTTAGGAGAAATTTGATATCTGTAAAATTATTTTCTTCCATCTATCTAAACTTGGAACATAGAGCTTCCTCCCTTCCAATTAGTTGTATTATTGTCGACCTCTTCATCTTCGTTAATAAATATTCTTAAAAAAAAACTCGAAATTGTATGAAAAACTAAGAGCTTATATAGAGTGTCTTTGAGTCGCCACTGCCGACTCAAGTTCATCAAAGCTTTGTTCTACTGTAGTAGTTTTTGGTTACTGCTAATAACTGTTGCCAGCGCCTCCAAATGGGTCAACTCATCTGAGCTGGACTGTTGTTGCTCACTCAGCTCCCCCCGGCTTTGTTAGTTTACCTGTCCATTTAATTGGCTTACAAATTTTATGCAAAATTTTGCAACACTAAAGAAAGTGAAAAATCAACAACACCAAAAACAACACCAAAAATACAAAAAAAACAACATCAAGTAATTTAAGCACTTCGGGCAAAGTGTAAAGCGTGGGGCATGACTCAAAGGAATCGCTTTTTGGACTCGATTTTGGACTTGAGTCCATTGACTGACTGGGTCTATACTGGGACTGGGACTGGTCATTGGCGTCATTTCTTAAACCCAATTGATGGGTTTTTGCAGTTGTAGTTTCTTTCTGTTCTTGATTGACTCGAGTGTTTTGTGTAAATACACATTTATGTATAAATATATACATATATATATATATATGCATATGTATTGTTGTTGGTTTGAGGGATTTCCCAGGGTCTTAATCTGAGTGCTGTTGTTGCTGTTGTTGTTGTGGCATTGTTTGACTTGCAATTCAAATGCATTTTCTCCAAGTCAAGTTGCTTCCATACACTGTACTGATTTTTGAAGTGTTTATTAGAAGAGCTATAATGGAAGCCAAAGCGAGTACATATGTACTCTACTATATATGTACAGGAACTCTCACTAAACAATAAGCTACAGCCAATTAAATTGAATACCCAATCAGCCTTTGAAGCATTTGAAGTAAGAACCTCGAGCTGGTTCTGTGAGATTTTGCCTAATTCCTAATCAGCTTTTGAAGCATTCGAAGTAGGAACCTTATCCAATTTAAACAGCCTGGAGGCTCTTTGAGAGATTTAGAAGGAATATCAAATGCCAGAGCAAGGCCAGCTTTCTTGGAATCTCTATTCATGATGTTGTCCGGCTAGGACCATAAACTATGTTCAGTGCAGAGAACAATAGATTCCTAGGCTGATAAAGTAATGGGGAGCTCAAAGTATGGCCAGCAACCAGTAGACTAAAACTAAAGCTATGATAGAGATGTACTGGGAAACTTCTGAAGGTTACAAGACTGCACAATAGCAGTCAATTAAAGTGAATTCCTAATCAGCCTTTGAAGCGTTTGAAGGAAGAGCCTTATCGAATTCAAACAGCTCTAGGCTCTGTAAGAGATTTAGAAGGAATTCCTTCAACATTTGCTAACTGCGCATGATGCTTAAGCCAGAGCAAGGCCGCCTTTCTTGGAATATCTATTTATGATGTTGTCCGGCTAGAACCATATACTAGCTTCAGTGGACAGCACAATAGATTGCTAAGATGATAAGTAGTGGGGAGCTCAAAGGATGGCCAGCAGCTAGTACACAACTATAGCTATGTCGGAGCTGTATTGGAAAGCCACTCTCTGGTAAATCCGATAAATTGAAGCTCTGTGAATAAAGGTGAATAATTTTGCTTAATTACTTAAATTGAATTCCGAATCAGCCTTTGAAGCGTTTGAGCGAAGAACCTTATCAAATTCAACCAGCTGCAGGCTCTGTGAGAGATTTAGACGGAATACTTCCAACGCTTGGTTACTGCGTGTGATGCTTAAGCCAGAGGAAGGCCAACTCTTCTTCTTGGAAACTCTATTCATAATGTTGTCCAGCTCGAACAATATACTAGGTTCAGTGCAGAGCACAGACCAAAGATTCCTAAGATGATAAGTAGTAGGAAGCTCAAAGGATGGCCAGCAGCCAGCAGACAACTATAGTTATGACAGAGCTGTATTCAAAAGCCAGTCTCCGGTAAATCCGATAATTGGGGCTCTGTGAATAATTTTGCCTGACACAATGGAGCCTCTAAAGGATACAATGCTGAACAATGGCAGCTACTTAAATTGAATTCCTAAGCAGCCTTTGAAGCGTTTGAGTGAAGAACCTTATCATTTTCAACCAGCTGCAGGCTCTGTGAGAGATTTAGACGGAATACCTGCAACACTTGCTTACTGCATATGATGCTTAGGTCAGAGGAAGGCCACCCTTCTTGGAAACTCTAGTCATAATGGTGTCCGGCTAGCTGCAATGGACTGCACAATAGATTCCTAAGATGATAAGTAGTGGGAACCTCAACCAACTATAGCCATGACAGAGCTGTGACTCCACTGTAAATCCGATAATTGGGGCTCTGTTAATAATTTTGCCTGCCACAATGGAGCCTCTAAAGGATACAATGCTGCACAGTTGCAGCTACTTAAATTAAATTCCTAAGCAGCATTTGAAACGGTTGAAGGAGGAACCTTATCAAATTCAACCAGCTGCAGGCTCTGTGAGAGATTTAGACGGAGTACCTACAACATTATACTGCATAGCGGAAGGCCACCCTTTTTGAAAACTCTATTCATAATTCTGTCCAGCTCGAACAATATACTAGGTTCAGTGCAGAGTACAGACCATAGATTCCTAAGATGATAAGAAGTGGGGAGCTCAAAGGATGGCCAGCAGCCAGCAGTCAACTATAGCTATGACAGAGCTGTATTCAAAAACCACTGTCCGGTAAATCCGATAAATTGGGGCTCTGTGAATAATTTTGCCTGACACAATAACACATTTGAAGCGTTTGAAGGAAGAACCTTATCGAACTCAACCAGCTGCAGGCTCTGTGAGAGATTTAGACGGAATACCTGCAACATTTACCTGCAACTGAGGAAGGCCACCCTTCGTGGAAACTCTAGTCATAATGGTGTCCGGCTAGCTGCAATGGACAAATAGATGCCTAAGATGATAAGTAGTGGGAAGCTCAACCAGCAGTCAACTATAGCCATGACAGAGCTGTGACTCTCCTGTAAATCCGATAATTGGGGCTCTGTTAATAATTTTGAGTGCCACAATGGAGCCCCTAAAGGATACAATGCTGCACAAAGGCAGCTACTTAAATTGAATTCCAAAGCAGCATTTGAAGCATTTGAAGGAGGAAACTTATCAAATTCAACCAGCTGCAGGCTCTGTGAGGGATTTAGACGGAATACCTGCAACATTTGCTTACTGCATATGATGCTTAGGTTAGAGGAAGGCCACCCTTCTTGGAAACTCGAGTCATAATGGTGTCCAGCTAGCTGCAATGGACTGCACAATAGATTCCTAAGATGATAAGTAGTGGGAACCTCAACCAGCAGTCAACTATAGCCATGACAGAGCTGTGACTCCACTGTAAATCCGATAATTGGGGCTCTGTTAATAATTTTGCCTGCCACAATGAAGCCTCTAAAGGATACAATGCTGCACAGTTGCAGCTACTTAAATTAAATTCCTAAGCAGCATTTGAAACGGTTGAAGGAGGAACTTTATCAAGTTCAACCAGCTGCAGGCTCTGTGAGGGATTTAGACGGAATACCTGCAACATTTGCTTACTGCATATGATGCTTAGGTTAGAGGAAGGCCACCCTTCTTGGAAACTCGGGTCATAATGGTGTCCGACTAGCTTCAATGGACAGCACAATAGATTCCTAAAATGATAAGTAGTGGGAACCTCAGCCAGTAGTCAACTATAGCCATGACAGAGCTGTATTTGAAAATCACTCTCCGGTAAATCCGATAAATTGGGGCGGGAGCTCTATGAATAAAGGTGAATAATTTTGTCCGACACAATGGAGCTTCTAAAGGTTACAAGTTGGCACAATAGCAGCTACTTTTTGTGTCCAAGAGGCGACAATTTTTGAGCGTGTGAGTTTCAGGTTTCGACTCCGTAGAGTTCCGTCATGATGTTGAGGGGCAGAGGAGCTGGAAATTTTTCTAAAGGCACAAAAAGTCAAGCGACATGGTCAGCAAATTTTCTTTAAAATTTATTTGCTCGGTTGTTGTTGTTGTTGTTGCTGTTGCTTTTGATGTTGTTGTTGTTATTTTCCTGGGTCTTAGCTGTTTGTTGTTGCTGTTGGCTGCCATTGAGAGTTTTCCTTGTGGTTCCAGCGTCGAATGTTTGGCATTCAACTTTGGCATTGTCGGAACAGAGCCAGCAACAACAACAACAACGAGAATTTGTCTGGCTTTATTTATGAAAATTAAAATTAAAACTAATTAATTAAGCAAACCAAAGCAACAACAACAACCGAATGGGGCGTAAAATTCATTTGCAAATGATTTTTGCTCGCTTTGTTGTTGTTGTTGGCCGCCGCTGAACTTTGTATAAATTTTTAATTTACTCGCATAAAATTTATGATTGTTTTTGTTGTTGTTTTAAACACTCTCACACACACACACACACACACACAGGTACGCACGCATACTCTGACAAAATACCAGTTTCAGATTGTCGTTGAAAATCTCTCGAAAAATCAAAAAAAAAAAAATATATAAAGTGGTATCCGTCAATACGTTGTCCGACAAGGGGATACCCTGTAAAAATTAATTAAATGCTTTAATTATTAGATACGGACTTCTGTACTTACTTCCTGTATAACCGGATGAGTATAGAGTGGGCCATCTGTTGGTTTGAACTTGAAATATGTCGAAGACAAGTATAGATGAATATGTTACGATTTATGAGTATTTAACCAGCAAAGAAACTGTTGGCCCACCCTATAGAATATTTTATAAACTTTATGCTGATGAACTTGAGGCGATTGGGATTATAAAACAGGCTTATATGATGTATAAAGCCCATAATAATATCCGAATTTCGGATTGAAGTCTTTCATATAGCTAGCGCAGTCTTCGCTGTTTCTTTAGAGCGTTCACTTTTAATGAAGTGTTCTAGTAATAATAATTCTTCTAAAATTTATTTTATCTATACCAAACCATTAAGTGTTTGACTTATTTGGCTTTCCAGGTTTCGCAATTTACTCAACTAACTGAAGTGATTTCAAAAATCGACGTTCGCGATCTACCAACGAGCTCATTAGAAGCAGTTTCTTTCTCTACCACGAATTTATACTGTGAGAATTTTAATCGATTTTACTTCAATTCTAAAGATTTCTTAAAACTACTTAAATTTTCCCAAACCAAGTAGTCGCTTGGTCTGTCAGAAAACTTACTTCTTTGTCAAAAAAAATTTCTGATATTTCTCGTTTTTAAACCGAATGTTTGGTGCTGCCATTTTCACCAAACCGAATTTTTCATTTGGCGCAAAACTAGTTTAAAAAGTAAAAAGTTTATATTGAAAGAATTTTTGGATTTAATTTGTTTAATATATTTTTCTTATATATTTATTGGCAATTATTGAAAGTTTTAGTTAGCTTAAAGGAAATTTTTGGAAAAAATGTTAACTTATGCCAGATAATCTTAATCTTTTCTGATCTGTCTGTTCAAACCAGTTTTAGATAAAATATTTGCCATATTTACAACAAAATCTTTTAAAAGATTTTTAAGGGAAATCTTAACATTAGGAATAGCATCAAATATAATGACCCGATTGGATTTTGGGGCTTATACAACTACGACAAACTTGTTCTTAAAATTCCATATCTTCAACGCTTAGGGTCTTCGAAATCGAGATGTTTATACGTACTGATTAAAGCTGGGCATCGATACTATCTTAAATCGATACTTTTTTCTGGCAATAAAATCGATTTTTGTTTAATGAGAATCGTTATTTTTGGGTCGTGTACATTAGGAAAATTTGTATAGGGCAGAAAAAACTTCCACTTTTTCAAAAAAGGTTTTTTTTCACTCAAAAATCGACTTAGACCTTCAATTTAAAAGCCCAAAAAACCCTTATTTGGTGGTTTTTGGATAGGAATCAATTTTATACAAATATTTTTAATTTAATCCGTTTTTATTTTTAAATTAATAAAAGACATAGACATTGATTAATTTTTATGATGTTTTAAATTAAGTTTTGAATCAAGAGAATTATTAATTTTTTGTTTCCTCTTAACAAGTTTGGAATTTTTGTTTTCGTTAATTTGAATTATAGAAATAAATTCAGTTGAATTTTGTATAAATATACGATTTTGCATATAGATTTTGTTGTAGTACGAGTAATCGATTTCTTTTTAGTGTCGGTCAAAAAGATCAATTCTCAAAATTGAAGATCGAGTTCAGCTCTAGTACAGATACCTCAATAGGTATACAAGATTATAATAAATTTATCGGTTTGTTCTATCACGCCCATTTTTGCATCACTACTTCAAGTCTGTAATACCTTGTTACGCCTTCGAAATCTCCAACTCTTAGGGTCTTCGAAATCGTAATGTTTATACGAACAAATACCTCTTAAGCTTTACGAGATAATAATAACAAAATCGGTTTCTTTTGGTACGCCCATTTTCGCTGCACTACTCCAAGTCTATAATACCTTGTTATGTCTCATATGAATGAGGGTTTTCGAAATCTTTATGTTTATATAATGACCGTGATGGATTTTAGAGTATATATGTAATTCTTAGGGTCTTCGAAGTAGTGATGTTTATACGAACAAATATCTCTTAAGCTATACGAGATGATAATAACAAAATCGGCTTGTGCTGGCACGCCCCTTTTCGTTGCACTACTCCAAGTCTATAATACCTTGTTACGCCTCATATGAACGAAGATCTTCGAAATCTTTATGTTAATATAATGACAGTGATGGATTTTAGAGTAAACACCTGCGAAATACTTTTTCTTAAAATTCGATGCCTCCAACTCTTAGCGTCTTCGAAATCGCGATGTTTATACGAACGGATACCTCAATAGCTGTAGGAGATGATAATAAATATATCAGTTTCTTCTGGCACGCCCATTTTCGCTGCACTTCTCTAAGTCTATAATACCTTTTTACGCCTCCTATAGATGGATGCAGTGTATCAAAATATAAATTTCCGAAGCGTGAAGCAAAAAAAAAAACAGCTGTTCCGTTTCATATCAAGCTTAAAGCAAAGTCAAGCGGGTTTTTTGTTGTTGTTGTTGTTGTTGCTGCTGTTGTCACCGTTGACCAGTTGGGATGTTGGATCAGTTTTTGGTTCGAATCAGTTTTTTTGTTCTAGCCGCTAGCCCCCAATTCGAGTTCAATTCAAGTTGGAGAGAGAAAAGCAGAGCGACCAACAAAGAGAGCGACAAGGGAGACTTGGACGGACTTGAGGGTATCGAATGTTGGGGGTGGGGTAAGAAGTTGGCCTAAACGCTGACTGAACTACTGACAGACCGACAAACCGAACTGACTAAATGTGACGACTCTCAGATTTTGACTCTGAGTCAGGGTGACGTAATATTCAACGCCTAAAGTGGCTTTTTATTCGCTTCAACAGATCCAAAGTATCAATTACAAATCATTCACAAAAGCCAATACAACAACAACAACAACAACTACGGCAACAACAAATGAGGCAAATCAGCCAGAAAGGCGTCATTCTGGGTCAACAGAAGCTGCTGCAGACTGACTAGATAGGCTAGGGGGAAGTGGCAACTGCAGATGAAGACGAAAACAAGATTAAAGAGGATGCGACAATAACAGTAGCAGTAACGGGGGGGGGGGGGGAAAAAACCACTGAAAATTTGCATTACATTCGCGAACCCCAAAATCTAAATATATCAAAATAAAAGCAAATATGCCAAAGTGGTCCCAACTTGGAAGTCTAGGAAATTTATAAATAAATACCCCAAATTATTCTATAAATAACAAATCGTGTTGATTATTGGGTTGTAGAGCTTACGAAATGTACGTCAAACTCAAATTTTCAATTTATTTATAATATATTAGTAAATAAATTTTAGCGTTGTCTATTATTCTCAAAACTATACTCATCATCATCGTATGGCCATTACAACCCGCTCTCGGGTTACGGCCGACCTCAGCAGCTCTCGCCAGGCGCCTCTGCTTTGCGCGCGCCTTTTCCAATTAGAAATACCAAGGGAGGATAGGTTCTCCTCCCCTTGATCTCTCCATCGAAATCGTGGTCGTTCCCTCCGTCTTCCTTCGTCGGCTTTCGCTTCGAATACCTTTTTCGCTGGAGCATCATTATCCATATGTACGACTTGGCCGAGCCAGCGCAGACGTTGTATTGTGATACGCTGGCCCACCCCTCAAAACTATAGTAAACACTCTTAAATTAAGAATTTCGGGTACCAATAATGTACTTGCTTTGTACGCACAGATAAAAGTTCGTCTTGGCTTACTTTTGAGATCCAAAACTCTTATTTTTGAATTTTCAGATGCTTTTTAACACTATATTGTTATATATATATATGTATATATAGATCTCAGAGTGCATAAACTCGATTTGACATTCTTCAAAAGATGCAAATTACTAGATAAAAATTTGTCAAAAAAAATATTCTTACATTTTAGTAGGGTGTTACCCCTATATCTTATATAAGGTTTTGGTGGTTGGATTGGTGGTTATATTGTAGAACATACAAGTCCATAGTATATGGCAAAGTTCGTAACTAAGTTTATTTCTTTATTGGATTTTCGTTTTAAGGCGTTTTGAAATCTTATATAGGTTTGGTCATCTGTTGGTTTGGATGGCAAAGTTAGAAACTTAACTTATTCCTTTTTTGGACTTTTGTCTTAAAGCGTCTTAAAATCTTATATAGGGTAGGCCATCTGTTGCTTTGGTTGTTACAGCGTAGAACACACAAGTCCAAAGTGAATGGCAAATTCCTAACTACGATTATTCCATTTTAAAGCGTTTTAAAGTCTTATATAGGGTGGATCATCTGTTAGTTTGGATGTTAAACAATTATAATTCGAAACATACTTGCACAAAGTGGAGGGTAAAGTTCAAAACTGAATTTTTATTTAAAATTTTATATAGGCTGGGTCATCTGTTGGATTTGTTGTTAAACATCTATAATTTCTAATATAACTGTCCAAAAAAATTGGTAAAGTTCATAATTAAGTTTATTTCCTTTTACGATTTTCGTTTTAAAATCTTATATAGGGTGGACCATCTGTTGGTTTGGTTGTTAAATACTTATAATTCGTAGCATACTTATCCAAAGTGTTCAGTTCAAAGCTATATCGCTTAACAACCGAACAAGGCATTATACGAAAATGGGCGTTATGTGAAGAAAATGGCCTAGGCAAGTTTCGAGAACCACACCTAGAACCACTTTGCATTGAATTTTGCATGCGGAAGAATTAGGTTATCTTAATGTCCTTAAATTTGACACTTTTTCAGTGACTCGAATCTCTTCTCAGCCAGCTATTACTTCGGGAAATATGCCTGGGAGTTTCCAGATTTGGATAGTGAATAGAGTATAGTTATTTTTAGCTCATGTGGCAAAGAACAATCCTTAATGGATTTAGCCGGATTTCGGAGGATCTTAAGTCAGTTATGCACATATTTGGCAATAAAATGGATGACGCAGAGTCCGAATCGTTTTTATTAAGTGTTGCCTTGGCTTCGGAATTTTTCCTGCAAAGCGTCTAGCTGAATAAGGTATTGGAAACTGCTCCCAGCGATTTTTGAAAAACTAATGATGTAGTTCGATGCAGAATACAAAAAAACAAAATTTTTCGCAAATGTTCCAGACAATTCCATTCCAAATCAAATAAGTCGAGAGGCAAAGAATAACTAGTTCCAAGCAAAAGGTCTGGAAACCGCCCCAGAAATTTTTGAAACGATGCAGTTAAAAAAAAAAAAGTTTCGCAAAATTTCAGTTTTTAAACCAAACTCATAACGGCTTAATTAAAAAAAAACTTTTTTTCCGTTTTTATTTATTTATTTTTGAGCCCAATTTTTTTTTTTAATATTAGCTGGTAACAGGGCTATAAAATTAGATTTACTTTAAAAAAGGTTTAAAAAAATCCAAAATTGAACAAACTAGTAAAATATATATAAAAAAGTCAAGCAAAATCGTTTAAAGGTTTATTCCGACGAAAATCTACAAAACGTTTTAAGAAACAACGAAGAGCATTATATCTCTTTAGACCAAGTACTTAGTAAATAAAAACGTTTTTTGTGATAATAAACAAATTTAATAATTAACTAAAAATTCAATTTAAATCAAAAATCGACTCCACTACTCCCGCCACATCGAATGGTGACACATGTCCCAAATACCAACAGAATGGAAAAAATATTCTAAAATGTTATTCATAAAATCAGCTACCTCATGCTGCTTTTGTTTGAAGCGCTTGTGAATTATAAACACTGAAAATCTTGAATCAATTTGATGATTCCAATGAAACTAGCTTTGTTCACGAACAAGATTTAGGGCTTCAAAGTTGACAATAATGAATGAAATGGATAGTTGCAATGGATAGTGCGTACCTTGTTTTTATACATTCTCGTTTAAAGATATTGTATAGATTCTAGAGCTTAGATCCTTATGAAATGGGGTGAGGAAATGAAATGGGTTGAATCCGGATACGCATCCTATCGTATTTCTGAGTTGACATTTGACATTTAACACCAATGTCATGATCTATGATAACAATTTTGATAATACCCCGACTCGAGGAAACGTGTTCTGCGTTTCATTATAATATTCCTAAAAAAATTCCAACCCTGATTAAAATTTCAACATTTTCTCGAGTAACATTATATGCAACTATATCCATACTATTATTTAGACTCAATGCTAATTTTTAGACTCAATGCTTTAAAGCAAATAATTATTTTGAATGTAATTTGAGAAGGATTTTAACTGCTTTTGCTTCAAATAGCCGAAAACTTTCAGAAGAACGCTTATGCCGATCGTGCCTCTCTATCGCTTGTTCCTCTCAAACGGAACGTGACAATTTTTCGTGCTTGCTGCCGATGTTCATCGATTTATCAGACACCATCACGTCAAAAATCAAAACAAGTCAACATAAATTGTTTCCAAGTTCTGATGATTTGTTGGAAATGATGAAGGTGTCTTTTAGACGATTTCCCAGTTTTCTTTTCAAAGCCCATTTTTTCTAGCTATTTCACAGGCAACAATTTTTTTCTATTTCACATTCATTCATTTCAACGAACTGTTTGCTAAAAACTAAAATCTTTGCGATGATTTTTTATGGCGGTTTTTATCATTTTTGTACACTTTCGGACTAACCGATTTCACGCGAAAATCGTGAATTTGACATTTTTGCTCAAAGTTTAGTCTAGCTAACAAAAAATCTTCATATCGATCTGAAATTTTGACACAATGTAGCTTATTCAATGCTCTAGACAATAACATTATTTTTTTGTCACTGCAAAAAATGTACTAAAACATCCTTCCGAATTTAGCTCACTTTGCTCTACAGCGTTTAAAGTCGTTTCGGAATAGTCGCTTGAAGGTCATACAATCACTTCAAATATATTTCTTGAATACATCTACAAGTCAAAACATTATTTGTTTTTATCCCTCATGGGTTTCTCATAAAGAGATTGGGCCCTGCGACTAGAGGATCTTGTTTTCCGTACCCATAAATTGCTGCAAAGGATTTTTCGCTTTCCACATGAATAGCATTAGGTATTCAACTAAGTTGGAAAGGACTAATGTATTCCTTTCCCATGTGCCCTTAACGAGATAATTAAAATCTACAACTGCTTAGATTTTTGGCTCCAAAAGATTATCTTAAATGCGATCAAAGAGGATTATGCTTTTTTCTATATCAACATAGTGCATATTTTTTGGACCTTGCTGGAAATACGCTTTTAATTAAGAGTTTATTGCCTGCTAATTACTTAAACGTTGCCAGTCCAAAAATCTCCAGAGGAACTCACACGAATCTTGAAAACTCCGCTAATGTACTAAATACGAAACCAAGTTCAAAAATTTTGCTGACGTAGCTCTGCTGCGATGATGAATCTTTTTGATGGAAGTTCATTTATAAGAGATTTCTAAGCGTGGTATAAATTATGAAAATAAAATAAATATTGCTGCCTTATGTCGCACATCTGCGTGCTCTTAATTATCGCCCAACTAATAAGCCAGGCTTATGGCCAAATTTGAACTTGTACAACTTGCTAAAAGCCAAAATAAACAGAATAAAAATAGCCAACCGTGTGACGTCACAGCGACAATGGCGTCAATGTTCAATGTCCATAATTGTAACGTTTATGCGGTTTGATTTGAAAACAGCTGATTTCGGTAGTTAGTGATGACAATTTGAAATGAATATCGATATTTAACAGCTGATTGAAGGCAATTTGTAGTAAAGTTAACATTTGTTGGAGTTGGTTCAGAAGATTTAAAGATAAACTTAAATTAAAATTTAGAAGACTAGAGTTAAAAAATTGTGGGCAATTCATGTTTTATTTTCATTTATTTTATTTTTACTAATACTGATAAGTAGAGAGGAAGTCGGCAACAGACTTTATATGCTCTTTAAGCTAGAAGCAGTGTTGTAAAATGAGAGCAAATATGAAATATGGGAGCATGTAACCTTTAAATGATAACTTTTGGGCAAATTTAAATTTAAACAAATTTTGAAGAATTTTAGACTGTGGAATTTGCGAAATCTTTAAGATTCTCACAAAAGCGTGAGATTTTCATTTCAGATTAACTGCATATATTAGCTTTGGAAGCAAATTTCCAATAATCAGGTGTGCTCCGGAAAACGCAAAAACCATAACGAATAATTTTATGCGAATTCGTTTTTGCGTGCTCCGGAAAACAAATATTTATTTCGATAGCTTCGCATATTTCGCATATATTAAATGTTCCAAAACACTCGGTCTTAAACCACATAAAAAATACGATTTGGTGAAATTGGGTGCGCCAAATAAGCGATTTCACAGCAAATCCGAATAAAATGCTCGGGTTAGATTTTCGGGACATGGCTGAATAATTAATTCAAATCCAAAATTCTTATTTTATCAATTCCATGAAATTTTCCGATAGTTTTCTAACAAGAAGATGCGATGTATACTCAAAAATGTACAAAATTTTTGAATGCAGTTTATTTGAAGGGTGCTTAAAATCTTTTTTGATATACCGTCGGTAATTTTGCTGGATTTAGATCTAGATCCATCTAGGGTGTTAAAACCCTTTCTTGATATATTGCATCAAATTTTTGCTGTATGTAGATCTATATCCAACTTTGGTATTCTTTTTCATCTTTAATTTTTGCTGAATTTAGATCTAAATCTATTTATTTCAAGATCTTTCTTGATAGATCGCATTAAATATTTGCTGTTTCTAGATCTTGATCTGAACACAAATCAATCTGAAAGGCTTCCGCCAAAGTAAGTTTCTTTGAAGAAGTACTTTAAGATCTTTCCGACTATTGATATATCTATGTACTATATATCTGTCCGTTGGTTCCTTTGGCGATATGTATAAAAAACTTCGAAAAAAAAATCGAACTTTGAATTTTTGCGCTGTTATGAAGTTTACGAAAAAATTTCGTGTCTCAAATTGGAAACAATTTTGAAAAATAATGTTAATATTTTTGAAAGAATGGGAAATCGAAACTTACTGAAAGTTTCCTAAAATAGTCTAACAAGATGCGATGTACATTTAAAAATGTACTAAAACTTTAAATGCGGTTTATTTGCAGAGTCTTGAAAGTTTTTCTTGATATATCGCCTGCAATTTTTTTATGGATCTAAGCCCATATAGGGAGTTAAAACCCTTTCTTGATATATCGCATCAAATTTTTTCTGTATCTAGAACCATCTAGTGGGATAGAAACCTTTCTTGATATAAAGTCTTTAATTGTTGCTGGATCTAGATCTACATACAAATCACTCTGAAAAGGTTTCGCCAATGTGAGTTCTTTTGAAGAAGTAGTCGAAGATCTTATCAGCATTGATATGTCCATGTATATCTGCCCGTTGGTTCTTTTGACGATCTGTATAAAAATTCGAAAAATCTGGAACTTTAAATTTTTGCACAGTCTAAATTAAAGAAAAAAAATAAGGCTCTCAAATTAGAAACCATTTTGAAAAATAATGATAATATTTTTTGAAAGAATAGGAAATAAGTTATTACTTTTTCTATATTTTAGAGCAGGAGTTCGTTCACGTTACAAAATTCGAAAATTTTTGTAATAACTTTATTTTTTATAATGGCTCTAAGAGCGTCTTTGTAAAACTTTTAATTTTGTATCTGCCAGTTAATCAATGGTGCTCTTTTGGCTTTTTTCTAAGATAAGAGTATAATTAAAAAGAAAAGTTTTTCATCTTATTGAAAATTGCGATTTCTGGCCAATTCATGATGTGAGTTGGTTCATATCGTTAAAAAGTTCACCCATCGTGCTAGAGATAAAATGTATTCTTTTACTTTTCTATCCAAAAAGCTTTTATCTAGTATCTAAGGTCAACTGATTTATGAGAAATTCGGCCGTGTTTCGGAAAACGAATACGCACATTTTATTCGAAGACGTTTTAAAACCGAATATTTGGTTATCTCAATTTCATCTAATGGGCCTAACAAAAGTACGAATTTTATCTTAAATAATTTTTAAATATTCTTTGATATTTATACCCTGTACCGTATGGTACAAAGGGTATATTTAGTTTGTGCAAGCCGAAAATGTATGTAACATATAGAGGGAGTTGTCCGAGACACTTCAAAGTTACCTAAAATATTTTCAGGATGACTAGAGACGTCGATATACCAATGTCCGTCTACCCGTCTGTCTGTTTGAACGCCTAGATCTCAGAGATGGTAACCCCTTGTGGACCTTGGGCAACTGAATCCGAAATCCAAAAAACCATCAATTCTTAGATGATATTCCAATTATCTTATTCTATAGGATTTTTTTGTGGTTATCCATCTTCTTGGACTTGGGATTTGGCTGTTCTAAATCCACAAGGGATGCCTCTCTCATCTGCTAAGTTTAAGTTTAAAGTTAAAGATTTATTAATTTCAACAGATTAATTTAAGCATTCAAAAAATAGCCGCCACATTAAGTTCGATGTATCGAAACATCGATGTATCGCAGTTGAAAAATATCGAAAACAACTTCAGCACTAAAAATTATACTTTTGACAAGTTACTTGCCAAATAGCGGAGGCGGGTTGCTTTAGGCCAAGACACGGCCCAACCGCACAAGTACTATGTATTTAGTATATATATTATATACATATATATTTCTATGCTATATATATGTAATACCATATATATAAATAGCTTCACTAAATAGATACTCTGCAAAGTTTTGCTGTCTATTTTCGAGTTGTTTGTGTATAAATTTTAATTAGCTAAAAATAGCAAATGGAAATTTGAAGAATTGCCACCGCATTGGCCACTTGAAGTCTGTCCCAGTTCTGGTTCTGGATGTGGATGTGGTTCTGGATGTGGATGTTGCCACTCAATGCTCCCAAGATGTTTTTTTTGTTGTTGTTTGTCATTATGGTGACAATGTAGCTCATTTTCATTTGCCTACAGCCCCAACACGGCCTACAATAATATCAGTTTACATCGAGAAGGAAGAAATGAAGGCCTTGGCTATACTGATGGGGTTTTGTTGTTGGCAACGAGACATGATACACAGCGAGAAAAATATGGTACACAGTACAACAAATTAACAAAAGTTTTCCAAGGCAAATAGAATTTAGAGTAGCTACAAAAAGTATCTGAAAGTTGAAAGTTGAAATTTTGTATCTAACTTAAATAAATTAAATTTTTATTAGCACTTGTCAACTTTTTCTCTCTGTGTAGTTGCCACTGTGCTTGTATTATGTGTTTATGATTACATTTTTTTATTTATTCTTTTGCTGTTGTTGTTGTTGTTGCTGTTGGTGTTGGTGTATCTTGTATCTGGTATCTGGCATATTGTATCTTTTGCTCCTGCTGTTTGGGCAGTACATTAAATGGACCAACAGCTGTCAGTTGGCAGCCAAGTCTGATATATATTCCTGTATTTACATAAGCTGGCCAAGCTAACAGTTTTAGCCAGTGTATTGGCCATTACCTGTGCAGCCTTCAACTTGGCCAAGGCGCATAAAAAGTGATTAACAACCAAAATTCACATCAAATAAAAATACATTAAAAAAATGTATCTACACATATACATATATGTATGAGTGTGTCTGTGTAGCAATAACAATAACAATACAAATAAACAAAAATTATAGCAACAACAAAAAAATGTGAAAATACTAGCAACGAATTTTAGATACTCTTCCTCACAAAGAGTTGGGGCACTGCGACCAAAAGATCTTTTGTACCATACCCTTCAGTTAAAGCAAAAGACTTTCCGCTTTCCGCATGAATAGCAGAAGGTCTTTTGTTGGTATTGACCTGAGATGGAAGCGACTAATCCGTTGCTTTCCCATGTGACAGGCTCTGTCCCATACCAGCGCTGGGCAGTCACAGTGAATATGTCTGGTGGTTTCATTGTCTTCAAGACAGAGCCTGCACTCTGAAGAGTCCGATAGGCCAATTTTCTGTAGATGGTATCTAACAGTGTGTTGGCCAGATAGGTAAGCTACCAGGAGCTTCAGGTCCGCTCTGCCAAGACCTTTTGTCTTGGTTTGAAAAGCACTTTTGCTTGACGAAGCTCCGGAAGGGCGAACCAGTATCTCCTTTGTTTATCATGGTTTCGATTGTGGACCAACCAATATCACAAAACGGCGCAGGAGATGTAGTCAGGGTAGAGGCACCCTGTCGTGTTAACATCCACTCCCGAGTGTCCAGTCACCCAACATAGCATGAGGTAGTTACGGCATTCTTTAACCATCCTGGAGAAGATGCTCCAGGCTGACAATGCCCTAATAGCAGCTTCGCTATCTGAATAAATGCATATGTTTGCTTCCCTAGTTTCCTTGAAAAAGATACTAAAGGCGAAGACCTCTATGGCATGAATCTCCGCTTGAAAGACGCTGGGCCAGCTGCCCATTGCAGTAGAGATTCTGGTGTTGAGTCCAACGATTCCAACACCTACAACCTGCTCAGTCTTGGACCCATCTGTGAACCATTGTTGCCGCCAGGTGTTTCCACAGGGGCAAGTATACCAACTTGCGAGAAGAAATCTAAATTTCTTGTTATGAAAAAGTTCCGGTACCATAAGATTTGATTTAGAGCAGATCGATAGGTCAGGAAGGGAATATATATATGTGCGGCATGACCAGTGTCACTTGCTAAGAGTCCAGATATGATCTGGCTACGTAGAAGACTCTGCATCGCTGACTTTTCTCTTCGTGAAGGGAACAATCAATGCTTTTAAGGGGTTGATGCTAAGACCTTCACTTAGACACCTTAGGTCCTCTGAAGCTATGTGATCTAATAAAAGCAATGCCGGATCTCAGGGTCAAGGATGGAGTTAGTGGCAACTGGGAACAGCTCATAGAATAGTTTGTGTCGATGTCCACTATTCTTCTTTAGATTCCAAAAAAAATATCGTTTTTCGGAGTATGCAAAATCGATTCCGATGAAAAATTGTTCGTTTTTGGATACCAAAAATTTTTCAACGCTTATATGCCCTCTGTAAGTGTGTAGAGTTAAATGCAAAAAAATAATGTAAGATTTGAAAACTTAACAAACTTCAGCAAGTTTGCAGTTTTTTATTTTAGATTATCTGTAGAATGCTGTTACTTCTTTATGCTCTGAAAAAACCGTTTTCCGGAGCACGTAAAAACTAATCCGAAAAATTATTCTTTTAGACTCTCGACTTCCTTATTTTCCCTATACCAAAAATTTTTCAAAGCTTATATGCCCGCTGTAAGTGTATACAAATAGAGTTAAATGCAAATAAAACGTAAGATCTGAAAATTTAACAAAATAAAAAAATTTAAGCAAGTTTTTCAGTTTTTTGTCCAAGATTATCTGTAAGATACATTTCATTCTCTTCATTGTTTATTTTTCCTCTTTATTTTTTTTGGTATTTATCTTTCGAGAGAGTTCAGAGAGGAGACTCGCGTATGTTTGTTGTAAACAAATCATTCACAATGGATTTTTCAATTTTCGACAGCCATTAAGTGAAATAGCACTGTCAAGATCCATCCATCCAATAAAACCACCTGGTAGCCACATTGCCAAAGATCCATCAAGATTCTATCAAATAGTTTTTGCGCCATAAACAAAAACAATGCTAGGAATTTACTATTCGAATAATCGAGCTATAAACTTTAAAACATTTTGCAAAAAGATTTTTCAGAATTATTTAAGAAATTTATTAAAACCAAAAAGAAAGAGCAAACTTTTTTGAATAAAAAAAATTGAAATTTTGTTTAATATTAAAAAAAAAACTTTTCATTTATTTTAATGTTTTTTGAAAGCTGCGCAAAACAAACAGTAAAGTCTCTTTCGATTTTATATTTTATTATCTTACAAACTGTAGGATAATAATATATATAAATTGTAGTATTGATTGGAAATTTCGTATAATTTTTTTATCCGTGTCGTCGTGAAAAATAACATCTAAATAGTGGGAAAAGGAGACGTTCACCTGGCAACAAAAATACACCAACAAGCTATATGGACCGCATTTTAAATAATTCTGATTAGTTCTTAGCTATTCAATCTTATCGTAGTTTATTCACATTCATTTCGATTTATATGTTCTAAGTACACGATTTTTTTGGATACCTAAATATATTCAGTTTTTTCATTTATAATCCAAATACCTTTAAATTTAGATCATAGGTGTGCTCAATCAAGCCAAAAAATAGGCAGTCGGGCTTAGCCCAGCATTCTTAAAAATGAAAAAAATATACTTTTTGGAAAAATAGTCCTATCTCAATAATGAATATTGGTCAGAAGAAATAACAAGTTCTAGAGATATGCGGCAATACGTTAGCTTTAATTTGGTATATCGGATGAGTTGATTCGCTGTCAAATAAGCGTTCTATAGCCAAAATCAATTACAAGGTCGGATTTGCCCCACATTAGCCTATAAAACGCGTATGAAAGGATAAAATTTAAATTAAACATTCGCAAACTGCTAAGAATTTACGCTAGAGACAAGAAACTTTTTCAAAATGAAAAAACAATTTTTCGTAACATCTTTAAATTTATTTTATATAGAAATTTATTTTATTGAAAATATGCAAGAAACCAAATTCAATAATATTTTCTAAGAAAAGTATTTATTTTTGCTTAATCAAAAGTTAACATTTTTATATAAAAGAATTCGGAGCGCAACACTGCCTTTTTCTTGGAAAATACTTGGCCGATGATGCTTTTGAAGATCGGCAAAAAATCCTATCTTCTCAAAGTAGCTAAACAAATAAATAGATATAAGTTAAAAAAATATTCTGCCCAAAACGAAAAGAATTTCCAAATATAGTGGAAATATGTAAAAAGCTATAAAGTTATAATTTATTTTTATTTAAAACAAATTATTTTATATTTCGATCTATATAGCTTTTTTCTGAGAACATCTGCTTTATGTTTATACCCTGTACCGCATGGTACAAAGAGTATATTAAGTTTGTGCCAGCCGAAAATGTATGTAACATATTGAAGGAGTTGTCGGAGATACCCCAAAGTTACCTTAAATATGATCAGGGTGACTAGAGAAGTCGATATACCCATGTACGTCTGTCCGTCTGTCCGTCCGTGTGAACGCCTAGATCTCAGAGATGGTAAGAGCTAGAGTTACCAAACTTTCACATTAGATCCCATATTAATCCATAGGAGGCAAGTTTATTTTATTTTTTTGATATCGGGGATAAATTATATAGCTCCCATGGGGGTGTTTGAGACGACATCGACAAATAAAAAGTGTTTTAGATGAATAATTCGTTTATTTATGAAGGTATCGTAACCAAATTTGGTATTCGAAAGTTCTTTATAGTTCCCAATCACTGTACCAAATTTGATTGAATTCGGTTGACTATATCATATAGCTCCCATAGGACCGATTGGCCAAAATAACTTTTTTAAAGAAAAATTCGCTATATTTAGATTGTTAATAAAGATATCGTAACCAGATTTGGCGTTTGGAAATTTTTTAGACCACTTAAACAATGTGCCAAATTTGAACAAAATCGGTTGACTATATCATATAGCTCCCATAGGTCCGATTTTCCAAAAAATCGATTTTTGAACAAAATTTGTTGTCTTTCGCTTGTTTGTTAAGATATTGGGACTAAATTTGACATTCGTGAGAATTTTATAGTTCCTAAGCACTGTACTAAATTTGATCCAAAGCGATTGCCTAGATCATATAGCTCCCATAGGACCAATCGGTCCAAAAAACGTTTTTTATACAAAATTCGATGTGTTTCGGTTGTTTGTAAAGATATTTGAAATAAATTCGGCATTCAGATCTTCTTTAAGGTATTTAAGCACCGTATCATATTTTATTGAAATCGGTTGACTATATCATATAGCTCTCATAGGAACAATCGGTAAAAAAAAAAAAATTATTGCTCAAAAATTCTTCTGTTTTTGGTTTGTTATGAAGGAACCGGATTTTATTACTAGCTAATGGTACAGGGTATCCCAAAGTCGTCCGCGCCGGACCCCATTTTTTTATCATTATTATTAATATTTTTCGACAGCTGTTTTGAAGAATACAAATTCAGGAACATTTAATTTTTTGCTCATAGCAAAGCTTTCTGTGGCAATACCCACGAGTAAAATTTTCTCTGATTTTTTTTTAACAATTTTTATATATGACTAACAGACAGTTAGTTATTATGAATTATTATTTATTATTATTTTCCGTCCTAATGACATTAAAAGTAATAACTATTTTCGTAATATGTCTACATTGGCCATTAACTATGCAAATTGCCTTAGCTAACATTGTTGCCATGTAAATAAATGCTTTATATATATAGTAAATATATAACTATATATACATATGTGAAGGTTCCCAATACAATTACAATTCCAATTTGCTCCCATTATTCGTATTAACTATTCGAACTGCAACATTTACATATGGCAACACTTAAAATATTTTTTAGAATATTAAACAGAAAATAAATTTGTCTTATTTATTTTTCGAAATAAATCATTTTTCCCTTGTTCAGAGTAATATTAAAAACATTAACTTGAGCAATTTCAGAAAATATTTATGACCAACGGCAGACAGAAATTTAATGATTTATGCAGGCTTCAAATCCATTCCGAAAATTTATTAAATAAATAAAAAAAAACTTAATTAAAGCATTAATCTTTTTGAAATTTGATAGGTTTCAAATTTCGGTTGCTATTTATGGGCTTTTGGTTAAGTTTAAAAAAAAATATAAAAACGGGTAGCTCGATAAGAAATAAAAAACTGATTCAAACAATATTTTAAAAATTTATGATAACACAGGTCTACAAATACAGTGGTCATGTGAGTTGTTGGAAAGCTAAGAATCATTTCCGAAGTAATTTGTACCCAAAAATCGGCGTTTTTTCCTACTTTTGAAGTTATGTACAGGGCGCAAAATTTTTGCGGTCTTTCTCTCCAGTTACATCATTTGGTACAACTCTTACCCTTTAATTTAAGGGTTCAAGAGATCAATTACTAAATTATTAAATTTTTTTTCGCAAAGTTATGGCTTTTCGAAGTTACGAGATATATCCCTTCGACGTCATTAGCATTAGATATTTTGTTTTTTTTTTATTTGAGATATTTGAGGTTATGTACCCAATATATAAAATAAATATATATAATAAATATCTCAAAATCCTGACGTGATGGGCCAGTTCTGACGCCGGATTCGGATTCTACGCACCAAATTACTTCGGAAATGACTCTTAGCTTTCCAACAACTGAACCATGTTGACCTGTGTTTTTATCCAACAAATAAAAAATATACCCGTATCTTCTTTTTTTTTAGTCAATTTTTAAATCTGAGTTGACAATAAAGCGCTTAAAAAAATATTTTGATCATTTTTTTTACGAAAAGTATTTCGTGATCTATAAACACAAATTTACTTTTCAAATGGTCAAAAAATAAAAGGAAAATCCCTATTTTTTCACAAGACTGTTTCACTCTAGAATTTTGAAGATTTTTCGTAAAGTGTTTTTTAAACAAGTAAGAACTGCTCTAAAAAGAGAATTTCCTTCTAAAATCATTTTCAAATAGAATACTTAATTCTTCTTCTTCTTATGTGGCCATAACAACCCCATTACCGGGTTACGGCCTGCCTTAAAACTTCTCTCCAGGCGCCTCTGCATTGCGCGCGCCTTCTCCAGTTGGTCACACCGTGCGAAGACAGGGCCCCTTCCACTTGGTCTTTCCAACGCAAACACGGTCGTCCTCTCCGCCGACGGCCGCTGACTACCGCATCGAACACACGTCTAGCTGGAGCATCCTCGTCCATCCTAACGACATGTCCGAGCCAGCGAAGCCGCTGGATGTTGATACGCTGAGCAACGTCCATGTCGTTGAAGAGCTCATACAGCTCCTGGTTGGTGCGGATGCGGTAGTCATCGCCAACTCGAATAGAACCAAAGATCTTGCACAGTACTTTCCTCTCGAACACTCCCAAGGCAGCTGCATCTGTTAGCGACATGGTCCAGGCTTCCGCGCCGTAAAGAAGCACTGGAAGGATGAGTGCCTTGTAGAGTGACAGTTTTGTCGCGCGAGAGAAGTCTCTACTACTCAATTGCCTATTGAGACCGAAATAGCACATGTTGGCAAGAGTGATTCTGCGCTTAATCTCCAGGCTGACATCGTTGTCGGTGGTAACGGTGGTGCCAAGGTAGATGAATTCCTTGGCAACATCGAAAGTATAGCTGTCGGCCGTAATCTGGGACCCAAGCCGCCGCACGTCCCTATTTGTCGACAGCATATACTTCGTTTTGCCCTCATTTATCGCCAGACCCATTTTCGCAGACTCCCGTTCGATAGCACTGACATCTCGCTTGCTACGCCCAATGATGTCGTTGTCGTCGGCGTACGCAAGGAGCTGGACCCTCTTGTAGAAGATAGTGCCAGTGCGAGGTACGCCGGCCTTCCGCAGAATGCTCTGCATGACGAAGTTGAAGAGGTCGCATGATAAGGGGTCGCCTTGTCTGAAACCTCGCAAGGTATCAAAAGGCTCGGAGAGGTCCCTTCCTACCTTGACGGAGCTGCAGGAATTACTCAACGTCATTCTGCAAAGCCTTATCAGCTTCGCAGGGATACCGAGCTCAAACATTGCGGCATATACGCGATCCCTTATTAGGCTATCGAAAGAATACTTAATTAAGATAAGAAAAGTTATATTTTAGCCAGGGGAATAAAAAAAAAAATTTGTTTTTTGCTTTGTTAGTCGGGCACTTTTGCTTTTCTGCCTCGTTGTTCGGGTTATTCAAGTTTTTAGTCTATTTAACGATATCGAGCTGTTGTAAAATTATTATAACATAGATGTTATATTTCATATATTTGATACTTGACCCAGTGTGACCAGAGTTACATGTACCTTAAAATTGCTCAACTCTTTTGTTCATAGAACTTTTGCACGTGTGAACAAAGCTTCAATCATAGAAAAAAAAAAAAACTAAATCGTCTCTAATCAGCTTGCACGCACTCATACACTCAAACAATACACACACACACTGTTGCATTAGAGACAAAGCAATGAATGACGCCAGCTGCGCAGTCAGCGTCGTCGTCTGCAAATTATTTAAAATAAATATTTATTTTTTTGCTCTGGTTTTGCTGCTGTTTGTTGTAGATAATAAAATCAGTTCAGTGGCAAAGTCGACAATTCATTCTATGTATTGTATATAGTTCACATATACATATAAGTACTTCTATATACATGAGACTATGTAACATATACATAAGCATATTAAACACACACACAATGACACAATTCTAATGGAATACATTGTCTGTGTCATAGCAACAACAATGTAAAATATTAATGACGAATTTTTGCATTATCATGAATAAGCCATAGAACAAAATGTGGCTGTCATCTCTCTGAGAAGAAAGCCCAATTGCCAAATCCAGGCAAAAGGACTCAAACCGCAGACCACAAGAAGGCTTAGAAGCCGTCAACTGCTGAGCTGACTAGACCATTTATTTGAGCCAACAAAAATTTAGCTAAAAAGGTGTGAAAATAAAATGTAAAATATTTCAGGTGTGAATAGTTTGTGGTTGAATAAAGATGAAAGATTTTTAGCTAATGTACATTGCAGCTACTCTATGATATAGGTATTTAGGAGAAGATATTATTATAAAAAAAAGTAGTCTTAACTTTTAATATTAGGTGAGGTTAGGTTGTATAGGCAGCTCAGATAGCGACTGAGATCACCCAGAGACAATGAGGTCCTAATTAAAAGAGTGGGAGGAAAGGAAATGAAGAAAGGGAGGGATTGTGAAGGTGGATTAGAAACAGCAGGATATCCCTAATCGCCTAAGTCTCTAATATTGCAGAATCATTTTGAGGATTCGGCGAAAGCAACCAAATTCGCTATGGTCATATAGGTTAGACTACCCAGATCCTCAAAGAATGGTTTACCCAGAAACTGGGTTCGTCTTCTAAGCAGCGCCGGGCAGTCGCATAGCAGGTGTTGGATGCGTTCTGACTCTTGCCATATTGCCTATGGTATACATGAGACTATGTGCCCCCTTACAAGTCCAACCATCATCCTAGTCCTGTTGTTATGGAAGCGCTGGAAGTTCAAATGTTCGCCCTAGATCATAGCTCGCCCAGAGTGCTCGGGGGATGCAACAACCGGACACCATGTCCCTTTTTCTATCCGCCAGATCTCTAGCCGTCTCCCTGATTTGCGATATGACATCCTCTAACGGTCTTCCTAACTCCGTAAACGCAAGATTAGCTGCCAGCGCTGACCTTGTTACAAAGAAAATAAATTTTGTGACGCCTTATAAAAATTTGAATTCGAGATTCAAAAAACCCCAACCCTTTTTTTGTGCTCCTATGTTGTCAGCAGAATCTTTGGGAAGCAGACTAAAAGCATAAGATCCAATTTAGTTACAAGATCAACGGATTATAGTTCAGTTGGGAACCCATTATTGTTATTACAATTTATCTTCTAGAAGTAACTTTTCTCTTATTTATTTTGGGATGTAAAACCGAATTATCATCATCTCTTAAAAAGTTGAGAAATTCACTTAATTGACTAAAGTTTTATATAAAAATAGTCCCCTGCCTCCGCCCCTGCCCATGACTGTATCATATGATGCTGAGAAAACTAATGCGACTATTATTCAGTTAAGATGTTACAAAGCGAGTACGGGGGGGCGTGTTGCGTCGTAATAAGTAATTAATTAAGGCGTTACGACTGAGAAAACTCAGACAATTCAGAGAAGACGCAGACACAACGTCGACGTCGCTGCTCGCGTGGGGGCTTCACAATTTCGAGCTTGAGCTTGAGATCGAGATCGAACTTGAGCTTGACATTGCCAATGCCAATGCCAGCTGCCGCAAAGCATGAGCAGCAATTATTGAAGGCGTGGCGAGGGGCGGTACAAGGAAGAAGATGTCGCACTAGGTGCGAAGCTTTTGAAGTGCCCAAGTAAACCAGCCGGTCTTTAGGTAACCCGAGACGTTGCGGAGTCTGGAATTCTGATTCGATGACTATGGTACCAAGTCTGAGATGAGACCGCAAGCAAGATGAGCAAGATCGACTGAGGCAGCGGCAGAGCCAGTAAAGCAGCAGGTGGTGCGTTGGTAGGTGCTGTCGGGTTATGCCGGGGGGTCAGTTAATTGAGCTGATGCTGTGCAAAATTGTTTAAGTTTTGTTGTTTTTGTAAAATTTACAACACTGCAATTCAGTGCACATAAAATGCAGGAAGTAAATTGTAAGCAAAAAAAAAAAAGAAAACCAACCGACAAACAAGTTGCAATAAATATATATATATAAACGAGTATATAGTATGGTGTCTACGCTTAGTACTATATACATATATAAAGATATATGCGCTGTATCTTGGTATTTTGTATGTAATTATAATTTGTTATAATACTTTGCGTGACGTCAGCAGACAGACGCTGCGGCGACTTGATGGCAACCGGCCAGCCTGAAAGATGCATCGATTGATAACAACAATAACAGCAACAACAAAAACAAAATGTGATAAAGCTTAGCTAATCAACGACAAAGGCATACTCTACGCCTAGCGTAAACTGCTTGCACTGCTTGCAGGCTCATAAGCAGTTAACGATTGGATGGAGAGGTCTGTCAACAGAGGTCTCACACAGCATACAATCAATCTCCCGATTAGTCTTGTAACAAAATAAGTCAGATTTCTAGCTTAAAAGAAACTTAATGCCGGATTAAGGCATCGACCCAGGCCCCCTAGATGATATATGTATGTTTAAAAATTATTTCCACTTTTGCGGCCATTAGAACCAGTTATCGGTCTTGGCCGCGGAAATTATCCTACGCCAGCGGTTTCTGTCTTGTGGTTTGTGTTCTCCCCATGCTATGAAGTTCCTCCGTTGCCAGATCTTCCTATCGCAGATGCGGGCTCAGCCTGTGGGATGGCGGTGTTTCCCCTGCTTGTCGTAGAGGCGACTAAATGGGGATCCCTGTGGAGGGAAATGGGTGCGTGGCGTTTCGAAGACAGCGTCAATGTTGGTCACATTCGACTGGAGAATGGATGCTGACAGGAAGTCGTATTTATGAGCCGTACCTCTCGTACTTAGATGTGGTGCTACTGCAAGCCAGTAGCAATCCAGTCATATGTGGCCTATATGCGAATGCAGCATCCCCCATGTGGTTCAGCAAGCTCTCAGCGCACTCGCTGAGACGCCAGAACCGAACCATACCCGGGGTGAGCTGCGACTAAATGGGGATCGTCAGGAAATGTGTGCGTGGCGTGATGCTTGAAACACGGATGGCATTAACAAGAGGTGTCAGAAGATGTGTGACCAGTCCCGGGCATTTGATGTCAACACTGGCGAGGATCCCCAAATCCAAGTCTGTCCGGACTGAAAGGGGAGGGCAAGCCGAGCCCTTAATTTCGGTACCGCTGGTTGAGTATACGTCCAAGCATACTCATTGAGGTCGGCCCCCCTTTGGGAGTATCATAGTGGCAGAGGCTGAAACCCAAACCACGGGTAGAGTCAGTTTGGCTTGGTGTTGCGACCTCAACCGGGTGCTGCTAGCCATAAAGCAGAAAATATGATAGATACATCTCGCCCCTCATCAAGGGGGCATTGCATGCCCGACAACATGCTTTCAAATTGGCACCAAAGAAATATCAGTCTCGGCTGATTGCTCTGGGGGGGCGTTAGTTTGGCGTATTAATCCCGACTCATTGTGATATATATACACTCAAGTTGTATATTTGAACGCCGTTAAATAAAATCCGGAAAGATCTGGTTATCATGATCTCCGCTCGAATACCTTCATCACCATCATCCATTCGTGCAAAATGACCTAGCCAGCGCAGACGTTGTAGTTGTATGCGCCGAACTAGTTCAGTGTCGCCGTAAAGCTCATACAGCTTGTGTTTCAATCGGATCCGGTAATCAGCATCCTCACTTATCGGCCCAAAGATATCATATCATCGCCTTATCGGATGATGATAATGTTTATGCTTCATCACCGTAGAGAAGCACGGCTATGATGAAGGATTTGTTACGGGCTATTTTCTTGTGCCGAGAGAGGGTTTTACTCTTGAATTCCTTACTTAGCTCAAAGTAACACCGGTTAGCAAGGTTAGTCCGTCGATGCTGACGTCATTTTTTGTGTCGTTAATTCTGGTTCCCAAGTACATGAAATCCTTTACAATTTCAAAGTTGTAGCTATCAATTCCCCGTTTTATAAGGATATTTGCCAAACGTAGAAAATCGATTTCGCACCAATATCGACTTGTCCATCTATGTAATTCTTCTCAGTCTGGCGGGGGACATCATATATGAAATCGATTTCGATGATTATTCTTAATAATATTAGGGGGCTACATGATCTAATCTGACCCTGGGCATGCTATTCAAGAAACATCATGAACTATGTTCAATTTTGACAGAAACTTCTTTAGCCGCTCAAATCTTCTATAGTATCCGTATAAATTTCTCGAACTATGAGCCGGATAAATATACCTAAATCAAAACTCCCTACTTGTGTATAAGAAATCCTTTATATAAGTCAAGCCTCCTGCTACTGTCTAACCCCTTTTTTCCACAAGTCTTTAGTATCCTTTAGCCTTAATTTTGAGAGTATGCACAATGAGCAGAAAAAAAAATCACATACAACTTACAACAAAAGGCATAAACAAGAACAACAAGAAGAAGAGAAACAGCAAGAGGCAACAACAACAGCAACAGCAACAGCAACAACTCAAAACAGCGGCGAAAAAGAAAGAAGAAGATTCCGGAAGGAAGTGTTGTTAATGCTGTTTGTCGACTTGCTTATGACGCCTGCAACCAATCTTCATTAACATCCGAATCATGTTGAAGAAGATGATGATGATGAAACAGAAGATGATAATGAAGCAGCAGATGATGATGAAGATGATGTTACTGTTTTACACTACACAACAGTAAAAAAGGAACGAAGCTGAATAAAAGTAACCGCTAATTTAATAAAAAGTCGTCATTAAGGCAAAACACTTTTAAGATGGTTCGTTTTCAGGCCTAATTGGGAAATTTGAGTTCCCAAATGTTGCCGACGTTGCGAAACAAGTCAGAATTATTCTATACCAGATTAGAATTTATGAACCCTAATTATATATGGAAGATGTGTTTGGAGTTTCTTTTATTTAATTGACCTCCAAATAGCTTGTAATTGAACTTGGGCTTAGTTTTGAAGGGCTTTAAATATTTCTTGGTTTTCCATTAAAGAGTAGTAAAATTTTATTTTGCATACAATTAAAACATAAAACAGTACGATAAAGATAAGAAAATATTCTTTTAATTTCATCTTGTAAACGAGATGACGATTTTTGAGCATTTCTCTCAAAAAGGGCCTCAACTAAAGCGAGTGTCCTTTGACTTTTAGGTATATTAGCAATTTCATTTCTAAAAACAAATTTTCTATGCGTTTTAAGCCTTTTTACAATGTTATCTCTATGAATTTACGAAGTACCATTTTTTTAATCCCACTTCCCATGTGCATTTTAATAACTTATTTTACTGAGACTGATATCTAGCTCTTCTTAACTTTTTTGAGGATTCTTACTCAACTAACAACCAACTAAAGCCCTTTTTTATTTTGTGGTTCACCTAGCCAGCTTAATAACTTTGTGAATTTGCTTGGAACTAGCTTATGCGATTTGGAGTTGATATAATTTTTAAAACAGCTAAACAACTGGTTAAATTTGTTTGGAACTATTTTTTTTTATGAGTTAGTTTCTTTGATTTGGAATTGACGAGCTTCTCAAATGCAATATTTTTCTCCTAGCCCAGTTAAATAGCTAATTAAATTTGTTTGGAACTAGTTCTTGTTCGCGACTAAAACTCCAAAGTGTTATCATAGCCTAGCTCAACAAATGGCCAAATTTGCTTGGAATTTGTTCTTTTCAGCAACTTATTTCCTTTGATTTAGAATTGATGAGCATCTCAAATGCAATTTTTTCCTCCTAGCCCAGCTCAACAGCTGGTTGAATTAGATTAAAACTAGTTCTTTTACGCCAAATATTTCCTTTAATTTTAAATTGCGCAGCAACTTAAACGTACAATTTTTCTTCTATCACAGCTCAACAACTGGTTTAATTTGTTTGAAACTAGTTTCTTTTCTCGACTTAGTTCCTTTGATTTGGAATTGAAAAGAATGCAAAATTTTTCTCTTATCCCAACTGGTTAAATTTGTTTGGAACTTCTTCATAGCCGCGACTTAGTTCCTTTGATTTGGAATTGACGAGCATCTCAAAAGCAAAATTGTTTTCCTAGCCCAGCTCCAAGTGGTTAAATTTTTTTGAACTAGTTCTTTGTCGCGACTTAGATGCTTTGATTTAGAACTGACGAGCATCTCCAATGCAAAATTTTTCATCCTAGCCCAGCTTGACAACTGGCTAAATTTGTTTGAAACTAGTTCTTGTTCATAGTTCCTTGGATTTGGAATGGTCTAACATTTCAGATGCAAAATTTGTCTCAGCCCAACTGGTTAAATTTACCTGGAACTAGTTCTTTGTCACGACTTAGTTCCTTTGATTTGGAATTAACGAGCAAATCAAAAGCAAAAGTGTTTTTCTAGCCCAGCTCCAACAAGTGGTTCAATTTGCTTGAAACTAGTTTCTTTTCTCGACTTAGTTATTTTGATTTGGAATTGAAAAGAATTTCAGATGCAAAATAAGGGTAAATTAGCTAGGGCACAATTAAATATAATCAAAAACTCTTTTTTTTTTCAACTAAGCCTACGCGTTAGTTTTCGAAACTGAAATTTTGCGAAAAAATTTATTTTTGGCATATGCTTCGAACTGAATCATTAGTTTCCCAAAATCGCTGAGGCAGTTTGCAGACTTTCAGCTTGGAACTAGTTCATCTTTGCTGCTCAACTTATTCAATTTGGAATGGAATCGTCTGAAACATCGCCAAAGCAGATTTTTCGACTTGCATCAGAGCCGTAAAAATGAACTAGTTCTAAGATTTATAAGTACTTTTGTTCATACAAATCTGCGGAAATACATATGCTTCGAATTGCATCATTAGTTTCACAAAGTCGCTGAGGCAGTTTCCAGACCTTTAGCTTGGAACTAGTTCATCTTTGCTGCTCAAGTTATTCAATTTGGAATGGAATCGTCTGGAACATTGCCAAAGCAGATTTTTCGGCTTGCATCAGATATACGAATGCGACTTATAAGCTAAGCCGCAAGAATGAACTAGTTCTAAGACTTATAAGTACTTTTGTTCATAAAAATCTACGGAAATACTTCTTAGTTAGAACTAATACTAGCTTTATTAATGTTCATAATGGCGGTAAGCAGTCGTTTTGGGCGTCCAGAGTTAAGAACCCAAAAACCAATTTTGGAGTATTCCTGGTATCAAAAAGGCTGGATTTGTTAGTAATGTTATGCTTGAAAGAGGTGTGACTCAAAAGTGCTTGAGCTTACGTCAGTGAGCGGTTTGTTATTATTATTCAAGTTTAAGATGGAAAAGTTACAAGCTTTCCAGATTCCCTTATGATGCATCCAATTCATTGTGGAATCTTTTACAATAATAATAATATAATGTTAGACGATTTGAAGTTGTTGCGTTTAAAAGACTCCATTCCATATAAATTTACACAGATCGTCTTGTAGCGTATGAACTTTGCCTGTAACCGGATGCACTATCTACGTCATACGTCGTCATAAATCGATTCCCCGTTGTGCAGTTTTGTTGCTTGCAACTGCTTCCTCTGCTTGCCCTGCTTCCTCTGCTGCAGCTACTTCTTCCTTCGCACGCCCCCCCGCTCTTCTGGTTTTATCTGCGCTGCAAAAACGCCCCAAACATCATGAATAGCATTTAAATTATTATATCATAATGATCATTGCCGTTGCCGCCTTTTGACATATGTACAAGTACATATACCTATATACCTACATATACATATGTACATATGTATATATGTATATCTGCATATATAATTTTTTATGACATTTTTAATGTTTAGTTGTTTAGTTTCTGTTTGCCTTGCAAATTCATTTTCCAATGAATTTTTACTCGCTGTCGCCAGAAGTAAGCCCCCGAAAATAAATAAAAAATACAATGAAAAAGAAACATAAAAGATATATATATGTACTATATGTACATATGTACTTACTATATGTACATATATGAAATATTTTAAGAAGTTGGAAATAATTTGCCAGAATTTACATTGTCGCGTCTTGTTTTACATTGTTCGCAGTCTCAAATTTCTTCACGCTTGGGTTAAGCTGAATATTTTGAATGGGGGGGCGGTGGAGTTACGAAGGGCGTGAATATGTCAAAGTGTTACTGCAATCACACACGCTTAGTATGTATGTATGTATATAGTCAGTATATGGCATTTGTAAGCTGCGGTAACACATTTCAAACAAAATTAAGTCGAATGAGTTAAAAATACTATGTATATGGAGTTTATCTCGAAACCGCAGCATGTATACACTATAATGAGTTATTTGTTATGCGGAAAGTTTCACGTATTTCGTAAATCGGTGTTACTAACCGATGTTACTTTGGGCTAAGTAAGGAATTCAAGCGTAAAACCCTCTCTCTTCTCTTCTTCTTCAATCCCCAGTTCCTGTTAGGCGTCGGGGTAGCCTCGGGATATCCATCTTCTACATCTATCATCTTAGGTCGGTCCCGGCTCTCTCTTCTCATCTCTGCCAGTGCTCTGCCCCTCATCCTTTCCACATTCTGGATGCGATTTACCCAAGTTTTTCGGGGTCTTCCTCTCGGTGCATTGCCTTCCGTTCTTATTTCCAGTACCTGTTTGGCTTTTCTTGACTCGTCCATCCGACGTAGATGTCCGAACCATTTTAGCTGTCTCTCCTCGATTTCTTGTATAATCGACTTCTTCTGCCCTACTTCTCAACTTATTCTTTCTTTTCTGACCATATCTCTCCTGGTTTTTCCTTATTGTTATTGTGAACTGCGTATACCCATATACGCCCTGTAAGAGTATTAATAATGTTTGTTTGACTACCAATTGAAATTTCCATTTCAAATCAGTTTTCGTTTCGTGGAAATTATTCTATATTTGTATTCACACACACGGCTTATGAATTTTTCGCCGAATTTGTTGTGGGGCGACATAATTGCACACAATTGAAGTGCATTGACTGTGTGTGGGATTATTAATTGAGTACTCAACTCCTCTGAAAATTCGAATGTTCCGAGCGACTACTACTGCCAAATGCCACTCTCGCATTTTTCAGATTTTGATGGAAGTCTTCTAGCAGTCTTTAGTCCTATTAACTCGGCTCTGATATGCTATAGGTTAGGTTAGGCTACTATGTTTAATCCCTGGAGAGAGTCACACTTAGACTGCATAGTCCTTTGTGGATGCGGCTGGTGTACAATGCACGTATACTTAGCGAACGTTAAAAGCTTTTGCGGTACCCTGTCCAGCGAGGTAAGCGTGGGTTTTCCTAGATATTTCAGTCTTGATGCTCATAAGCCGGGGCTGCGGCAGATGATGTGCTCCAATGTCTCTATGGTCTCTGTCTCCCTACACATCGTGCATTAGCCTTGTAGTTCGCAATCTGAGTACCCAAGGATTGCAGAACCGCGCCACAATTTCGCGTTGCATGTCATTGTGGTTGTTGTGGCAATAAAAGAACAACTGTCCTGGCCTGCTGCAACCAGTGCAGGGGTATGACCGCTGGCGACCCGCCGAGGGGTATTATTCCCTCCGTGACCGCCAGTGGTAGCAGTCACTCTTTCCACTGTCGTTTGGGCTGACATCCCAGCCCGAGCTGTTTGCTTAGAGGACTCTAGGCCGCAGGGTTTTTGTTGCATTTTGTTCTTGTAAACCCCCTCTTAGCATTTTACGCCTGCTACCAGGCATCAGACTTAGAAATCCGGATACTGCTACGCTGTTGCCTCAACTAGACCGTGCACTGATCCAAGCGTCGAGGGCGGACAAGTGCCTGACTCTGCTGCTTGTTCCAGTGCAGAGTCCATTGCCCAGCCGGCACCCTCTTGGAGGATTTTCGTCAGCCTGTCATGCCATATGCTTCTCAGACAATCTACACTGAGCATCCGACAAAAGCTGCTATCTCTCGCGTGTCTTAGCTTCTCCTACATGTCTTCTAGCCGTCTTTAGTTCTTTGCTTTACCACCAATCCCACTCAGACAATCAAAACTTCTGACCATGCTCTGTTTTTTAGATAGTTTTTCTTCTCCCGTGTTCGCAGTGTTCGGCAGTTGTCAGAGCGATCACTGGGAACTGGCTTGTGGGAACACATGTGACCAGAATGAATGTTCCGAGCCATGACTTTTGCAGAAACTGCAAAGACGAAGAAGAGTTTGAATCAGTAGAACACTTATTCTGTTCCTATGAGGTTCTTAGTAGTCGCAGGAATAGGCTTCTGGGAAATGACTTATTTCATAACCGAAGCTTCTATATTCTACATCGTGTCAATGGGATGGAAATCCTTCCAGCGGGACTATCTCAGGAGAAGGGCTATAGACAGATCTGCGGTATCACAACGGGCCGACAGCCGCCCTTACCTAACCTCACCTAACCTCACCTAGCCTGCTCCTCCCGTTCCTTGATATTAAGTAAACGCTTAAGCACTTTTCGGAACTTATATCGCAAAGGAGAATTCATTAATGTTTGAATGATGCCCATATTCTCTGGAAGTAGTTCCGGATGCTTAAGAGAATCAAGCCAATATCTCCTTCTTTTCTTTTGATCTTGGGAATACATGCAATTGCCAACTCGTAACAAAGTCGTTAAAGCTACAATTAGATAACCTCCTTCCATCATCATCATCAATTGGCCATTACAACCATGGGTCGGTCTTAGCCGCATCCAAAAGCTTTTGCTAATCATTTCTGTTTTGCGAGCACTGACGTCAGTTGGAAATATCAAGCCTAGCCAGGTCAATAGATACTTGGTCTGTCCATCTCAGAGGAGGTCTCCCTCTTCCGCGCTTTCCACCTGTGGGTACCGTTTCGAAGGCTTTTTTTGCTGGAGCATCATTATCCATTCTTGCCACATGACCTAGCCAACGCTGTCGCTCCTGCTTCCATACTCCAAAGTATTCTACAGACACCTGTTTAAATGCAACATATTTGATACGAATCGATAATCCACAATGACCTCAAGTACACCCAAAATCTGGAGCTCTTAGACGCCCACATTTGTGTGTGACTGGAAACAGCTGGAAACCGGCTTGATTGGAACGATTGGAACACGTTAACGCCTTACCTAAAATGTTACACTAAAGTCTCAATAAAAACGCAATTGTAAACATATCACGCATACGCCCCTTTGGCCACAGACGCGGCGCACACAGACACACACATACACTTTGACCACTGTGCAGCGGTTGCCTCTAGCTGTATGAGTATCTGTGTGAGTATCTGTGTGCATATTTGTGTGTGAGTATTGTTTGATTGCTGCTGGTTGACATTTTGCATGGCAACTTGGGCAAACAAATCAATTTGTTGTATTGAAGCAATGCAAAAAGATAGCAGCAAAGAAAATATGAAAATATCGTTATAGGCGATATTCGACAGACGAATACCCTTAAGAATAAATAATGTCAAACGAAACTGAGCATTTTATTCGGATACGTTTTGAAACTTAATATTTGTTGCTGCTAATTTTCGCAAACGAATAATTTGTTACTAGCGGAATTCAAACGAATTGGCAAAATAGATTGAAATACGATTTTTTAAATATTCTTTGATATTCTTAGATTCTATTTAAGCCAACTTGAAGTCAAATTTATGTGTATATGGATTTAATTTGCTGTGATTATCTGCGGTTGCAACTTGCTAGCGTCTATCATTTCAGTGTGATTAATCCATCAAATAGATTTTTTTAGAATCGGTTGAAAAGATCGATTCTCGAAATTTGATTTTAGCTCATATGTTATAATAATGGTATAAAGTTAAATTTTAAAGTATTTTTTTTATGCTATTTTGTGCTTTAGCGATTTATTACCTCAACTAGTCTAATCATCTTATTTTTGTAGTATTTGGTTAAAAATTCGAGCATTTTTTTACTAAAACGGGCGATCTAAGGATTTTTTACCGCGATTAGTCTAATCAACTTATTTTTGCAATATTTGGTTAAAAATTCGGGAATTCTTTTTTTTTTTAAACGGGTGATCTTCTATTTTTTAGTAAAATTATTTGAAAAATACTAAATATCATTCAAATAAAAATTATAGATGGCCAGCTCCTGTAATTTCTCCGTCCGAACGATTTTTTTTTAATATTTATTGCTATAAAAAAGATTTTGAAATATTTCATTCATTCTTTAAGGCAGGTCATAAAATTCTAATTTGTCTACCAATTTGAAGTCGTGCTTTAGCTTTTTTCCAAATTTGCTTGATGCTCAAATTCTGGTACATTTAGTTCGATTTGGGAACATATTATAGGGAGACCAGGAATAAGTCTCTATACTATCATGGTTGCTACAGAAAACATATTTTCTGCAAATTCTTTTCAATTCAATTGAGGCGATTTTAAAAATCCACTATTCACAAATTCACCAAAAAAAATGAAAATGAAATCTCCTTGTACTTTAAAAAAATAAAAATGTATGAAGTAGCTTAGAAAAATTAGCTGAAATTGGTTAGAAAGTTTCATTAATAGCCACAAACTGCTTAAACACGTTGTGAATTATAAGCAGCATTTCTAAAAAATGCCTTTGTTTTAAAAATATTATAAGAAAGTATACATAATACTACTTAAAGAGATAACAGGAAACAAAACCCATAGTAAAAAAATATTGTACAGTCATGGCGGTGCCCGACAGTGGAATACCCTGTACCTTTTTTCTCGATAAAATTTTTCCTGCATATGCCTACTAAGAACTTTCCAATTGGAATTAATTTCGAAATTTAGGTATATGGTCACACTAACCCAGACTAGAAGCCGTAAAAATCTGCCAAATATTAATAAGCTTTCTGGTCTTCTAAATCTGTCATCAGTTAGTGTTTACTTCATTTATAGGGTATACAGGGAAAGAGAAGCAGCCTGTATATTATAAGCATCGAAATTTAGGCATATGGTCACACTAATCAAGATTAGAAGTCATAAAAATCAGCTTGGTATCAATCAGCTTTGTGGTCTGCAAGATCTGTCATCAGTTAATGTAGACTCCACTTGTCGCTAACTTTATAGGGTATACAGAGAAAGAGCGGCAGGCATAAGCATCGAAATTTAGGTATATGGTCACACTAACGCAGACTAGAAGCTGTAAATATCAACTGGGTATCATTTAGCTTTGTGGTCTGCAAGATCTGTCATCAGTTTATGCATACCCCGCTTGGTCCTACCTTTATAGGGTATACGGAGAAAGAGAAGCTTCCAGTATAGCATAAGCATCGAAATTTAGGTATATGGTCACACTAACGCAGACTAGAAGCTGTAAATATCAACTGGGTATCATTTAGCTTTGTGGTCTGCAAGATCTGTCATCAGTTGATGCATACCCTGCTTGGTCTTACCTTTATAGGGTATACAGGGAAAGAGAAGCAGCCAGTATATTATAAGCATCGAAATTTAGGCATATGGTCATACTAATCAAGATTAGAAGTCATAAAAATCAGCTTGGTATCAATCAGCTTTGTGGTCTGCAAGATCTGTCATCAGTTAATGTATACTCCACTTGTCGCTAACTTTATAGGGTATACAGAGAAGGAGCGGCAGGCATAAGCATCGAAATTTAGTTATATGGTCATACTAACGCAGACTAGAAACTGTAAATATCAACTGGGTATCATCTAGCTTTGTGGTCTGCAAAATCTGTCATCAGTTGATACATACCCTGCTAGGTCCTACCTTTATAGGGTATACGGAGAAAGAGAAGCTTCCAGTATATCATAAGCATCGAAATTTAGGTGTATGGTCACACTAATCAAGATTAGCTTTGTGGTCTGCAAGATTTGTCATCAGTTAATGTATACTCCACTTGTCGCTAACTTTATAGGGTATACAGAAAAAGAGCGGCAGGCACAAGCATTGAAATTTAGGCATATGGTCACACTAATGCAGACTAGAAGCTGTAAATATCAACTGGGTATCATTTAGCTTCGTGGTCTGCAAGATCTGTCATCAGTTGATACATACCCTGCTTGGTCTTACCTTTATAGGGTATACGGAGAAGGAGAAATGCAGTTCTGCTGGCTGTCGCAGCATCCACTGAGCTGGGTTTTTATTTATTTTTATTTTTTTTTGGGGGGTTCTATAAGCAAGCAAGTAAGTAAGCAAGTACTTACTAAGTACTAACCAAGCAATCAACTTTATTTAGCCGATTAACATGAATGCGCTCATTACCGCAGCACGAGCTTTCTTCAAATTGGAGACGCTGTCGGCGTTGACGTTGGCTGCGGCGTCGCTGTCAACGTCAACGCCAACGCTAATGCTGGCAGTGACAACAGTGTGAAAGAGAGTAAGAGAGAGAGAGAGAGAGTGAGAGAGAGAGGGGTAGCGCGAGTGCTGATGACTGAATTATGAGCGACAAGGGCTTAGGCCAGGGTAGGCAGAGCGGGGCTCGTTAAACCCATCCAACATTTTTTTTTTTTAATTTTTATATTTATTTAAATTTGCATAAATTTTCTTTGTTAATGTTAATGTTAATTAATTTTATTTGCCTCTGCACCCCTTTTGTTTAAGTTTGACTACAGCCCTGGTGGCAAAAATGTTTATCACATTGACGCGGCGGCGACAAAGTTACAGTTACACTTTAATTTAGACACACTTGTTGTTGTTGTTGTTGTTGTTTTTTGCTCTTCTTCTTTTTTATTCTCCGCTTCCTCTTGCGCTCACTTCTTCTTGTTGCTTTCATTTCTCCTCACCTCACATAGTAAAGCGGAAGCTGTTGGCACAAAAAAGATGAGGTGAAGAACAAAAGCTCAAAGCAAAGTCAAAGCCAGGAAATGTTTACAAATTGCATAAGTATATAAATGCTAGTATATACATATATGTTAGTACATATGTACATACATACATAATATATAAGCATAATGTTCTTGTCACTTGCAGTTTTGCGATTTCCTTTATATGTATGTAGTTCTTAAATTTTCACTGTATTTAAACGATTTTGAAACGCTTTTTAAATTGGGCTTTAAAAAGTTAAGAGCAAAATGACACGGGAAATAGTATTACAAATACGAGGGTGGATTGAAAAGTTTCCGGCCTGACCAAGAGATGGCGCCACTAGGCCTACCTTGAGGTGGCGTTCTATAGTACCATCCTTAGATAGCTTGTAGCTATAGTTAGTTTAGCCCGATCGCCATGTTAGTTTAGATTTGTGAGCACACTGAACAAGACGCCTCTGTGTTTTTCTTGAAAAAATTGACCAAAAATTGATTCGAAAAAACATTTCTACCGCCAATTTGACGTTGTATAAGCGTATTCCAAGCGAATTTTTGCGTCGATTCATAACCGTTGACGAATCTTGGGTCCACCACTACACTCCTGAAACCAAAGAACAGTCTAAACAGTGGATTGGACCAGGGGAACCAACTCCAAAGAAGGCAAAAACAATTTTTTCAGCGAACAAGGTTATGGCTACTGTTTTTTGGGATGCAAGAGGTATTATATACATTGATTACCTTGAAAAGGCTAAAACTATCACTGGTCAATACTACGCAGACTTATTGCAACGTTTGAGCCACGAGGTGAAAATTAAACGACCTCATCTGGCGAAGAAAAGAATCTTGTTTCATCACGATAACGCACCAGCGCACAAGTCAATCGTTGCGATGGCTAAAATCAACGATCTGAAGTTTGAATTGATGCCGCACCCTCCCTACTCTCCAGACCTAGCCCCGAGTGACTATTATCTGTTTCCTAACCTCAAAAAATGGCTTGGCGGTAAGAGATTTGCGGACAATGAAGAAGTAATCGAAGCTGTAAATGGGTATTTTGAGGAGCTTGACGAATCAGTCTATAGAGATGGCATTACTAGACTAGAACACCGCTATGAGAAATGTATCAGCCTTGGAGGAGATTATGTTGAGAAATAAAAAAAAAATTCTTAAAAACGTTGTTTTTCTTGTCAAGGCCGGAAACTTATCAATCCACCCTCGTAGATACATTTCTACGCCGAAAAAATTTGGTTTTTTAAAGTTCAGAACCCAGGACTATTAATTTAATCGGATTTATACCTCTATTTTAGGAACTATCATTTTTTTTTAAGTGCTTTGGTTACTCTTTTGAAAAAATGCCGAGAATTAAAGATGTTAATAATTAAAATATTAAATTTTTTGGATTTTTTTCCTATAGCGTTTTAAAATCTTTTATAGGATGGGCCATCTGTTGGATTGGTGGTTATATTGTAGAACGTACAAGTCCATAGTGAATGGCAAAGTTCATAACTAAGATTATTTCGTTTTAAAGCGTTTTAAAGTCTTATATAGAGTAAACCATCTGTTAGTTTAAATGTTAAGTAATTATAATTCGAAACATACAATTACAAAGTGGATGGTAAAGTTCAAAAATTAACTTATTCCTTTTTTGGACTTTTGTCCTATAGCGTTTTTAAATCTTATATAGGGTGGACCATCTGTTGCTTTGGTGGTTACAATGTAGAACACACAAGTCCATAGTAAATGGCAAAGTTCGTAACTAAGATTGTTTCATTGTAAAGCGTTTTAAAGTCTTATATAGGGTAAACCATCTGTTAGTTTGAATGTAAAATAATTATAATTCGAAACATACTTTTACAAAGTGGAGGGAAAAGTTCAAAACTGCATTTTGTTTTATTTGGATTTTTGCTTAAAATCTTATATAGGCTGGGCCATCTGTTGGATTTGTTGTTAAACACCCATAATTCCTAATATAACTGTTCAAAGAAATTGGTTAAGTTCATAATTAAGTTTATTTCCTTTTAGGATTTTCATTTTAAAGCGTTTTTAAATTTTATATAGGGTGGACCATCTGTTGGTTTGTTTGTTAAACACTTATAATTCGTAGCATACTTGTCCAAAGTGTTCAGTTCAAAGCTTTATCGTTAAACAACCGAACAAGGCGTAATACGAAAATCGGCGCTATGTGAAAAAGAAATGGCCTTGGCAAGTTTCGAGAACCACACCTAGAACCACTTTGCATTGAATTTTGCATGCGGAAGAATTAGGTTATCTTAATGTCCTTAAATTTGACACTTTTTTAGTGAAACGAATTTCTTCTCAGCCAGCTATTACTTCGGGAAATATGCCTGGGAGCTACCAGAGTTGGATAGTGATAGAGTATAGCAATTTTTAGCTTATGTGGCAAAGAACAATCCTCAATGGATTTAGCCAGATTTCGAGGGATCTGAAGTCAGTTATGCACATATTTAGCAATAAAATTTATGATGCAGTGTCCGAATCGTTTTTATTAAGTATTGCCTTGGTTTCGGGATTTTTCCTGCAAAGGATATAGCTGGATAAGGTACTGGAAACTGCCCCCAGCGATTTTTGAAAAACTAAGGTTGCAGTTTGATGCAGAGAACAAAAAAAAAATTTTTCGAAAATATTCCAGGCGATTATATTCCAAATCAAATGAGTCGAGCAGCAAAGAAAAACTAGTTCCAAGCAAAAGGTCTGGAAACTGCCCCAGAAAATTTTGAAATGATGCAGATAAAAAAAAAATGCTTCGCAAAATTTCAGTTTTTAAACCTAACGCATTACGGCTTTATTTAAAAAAAAGTTGTTTTCGTTTTTATTTATTTTTTTTGAACCCAATTTTTTTTGAACCCAATTTTTTTTAATCTTAGTCGGCAACAGGGCAATAATATCAAAATTTTTTTAACCGACTTATGCACTTAAAAAACTGACTAAGGTCTAAAAAAAAACAAAATTGAACAAAGTAGTAAAATAAATAAAAAATCAAGCAAAATCGTTTAAAGGTTTATTTCGACGAACATCTACAAAACGTTTTAAGCTACATCGAAGAGCATTTTAAATTTTTAGACCAAGTTACTACATAAAAACGTTTTTTGTGATAATAAACAATTTTAAAAATTAACTAAAAATTCGATTTAAATCAAAAATCAACTCCACTACTCCCGCCACATCGAATGGTGACTCATGTACCAAATACCAAGAAAAAGGGAAAAAATATTCTAAAATGTTATTCATAAAACCAGCTACCTCATGCTGCTTTAGTTTGAAGCGCTTGTGAATTATAAACACTGAAAATATGAAATTCTCTTTTTAAGTATATTCCTTAAATATGTCAATTGCCATTTTTTTAAAGACGTGTTTTTATGTGGTGCGAATTTGTATGAAATCGATTTTAGAAAAATAAAACGAACTATTTTTAATGTTTTTTTAAAAAAATGTATGAAAAAGATTATGGTTAATTTGTAATAATATTTATTGGAAGGCATACTTCTTTGATTCTATGATACAATTGATTCATTTTGTAGGTAAACATAAAAATTTTCGCTTTGCTCAACAAACAATTTTTATATAATATAAATAATATTCATAAATAAAATAATCTTCATAAAAAAATATTAATTTTTATACTTTTAAGTCTGACTATTTATTCCAAAAACTGTTCTTTACTAAAATAAAGTCGATGGCTGTTTTTTTTGGGGGGTTGGGCATTTCTGTATTTCTGTCCAACAATCTTCTTTCTTGATTGTAATATTTTGGGTTTATCATATGGCTTGATCTAATTTGGATTTGGACTAAGCCGGGGTGAATATATATTGTGCATAAAAAATGGTTTGAGCGTTCATTTTTCCAACTTTTGGTGGTGCGTCCGTATCCGAAAGCCCCCATGGAGTCGCCACTGGCTCAACCCTTTAAAACAGCTAAAACATAATTTTTGAACTAGTTTTTTTGGCCGCTTGAAGCTTTATAAATTTAAATAAACTCCCAAAAGTGTGCTCAAGGGGCTCCGACTGAAGACAGGGGTTGCGAAAACCCCCTGTGGATACACCACTGGCTGAACTCTCTAAAACTGCTACATCATAATTGTTGGAACTAGTTCTTTTGAACGCTTAAAGCCTTGTAAATTTAAATAAACTCCCAAAAGTGAGCTCAAGGGGCTCCAACTGAAGGCAGGGGTTCCCAGAACCCCCATGGAGACACCACTGACTGAACCCTTTAAAACTGCTACATCATAATTTGTGAACTAGTTTTTTTTGAGCACTTGAAGCCTTGAAAATTTAAATTAACTCCCAAAAGTTAGTTCAAGAGGCTCCGACTAAAGGCAAAGGTTCCGAAAACTCCTAAGACATCATTTTTGAACTTGTTTTTTTGAGAGAGAGCCATGGAAACACCACTGGCTGAACCATTAAAAACTCCTAAGAGTTAATCTTTGGAACTAGTTCTTTTGAACGCTTAAAGCCTTGTAAATTTAACTAAACTCCTAAAAGTGAGTTCAAGAAGCTCCGACTAAAAGCCGGGGGTTCAGAAAACTCCTAAGACATCATTTTTGAACTTGTTTTTTTGAGAGAGAGCCATGGAAACACCACTGGCTGAACCCTTAAAAACTCCTAAGAGTTAATTGTTGGAACTAGTTCTTTTGAACGCTTAAAGCCTTGTAAATTTAACTAAATTCCCAAAAGTGAGTTCAAGGAGCTCCGACTGAAGGCGGTTGTTCCGAAAACCCCCTGTGGAGACACCACTGGCTGAACCCTTTAAAACTGCTTAGACATAATTTTAGAACTAGGTTTTTTGAGCGCTTGAAGCTTTATAAATTTAACTAAATTCCCAAAAGTGAGTTCAAAGGATTCCGACTAAAGGCAGCTCCCTTGATTTATGTGATTTATTCGAAAAAACCTAGTACATGATCTTAAAAAAAAAGTCTTACAAATAAAAACAAAATGTCTTTAAATTAGAGAAAATATATAAATTTTAGAGAGCTGATATAAAAATAATTCTCAATTCTGTGTGATTCCAAAAATGAATTCTTCATTCCATTAAAAGACTTGACAAACACTTTACATTAATTTAATTACTTATTTGGCTTAAAAGATTTTCCAAGTGAAAACAAAGTTCAACTTAAGCTACAATTTTCTTTTGTGGCTTTTCCACAGAAATGCTTGTCCGTGTGTCAATGTATCTTCTTAGTCCCATCATCTAAATAGAGATGATCTTTCTGGTTTTTGCTTTATTAAGCTGTTATCTTTATTGATTATCCCAGACAACCGCAACTCTCTGGCGTTGACTTGTGGTCTGCCTCTTGTGGTCAGAGCCCCCGCCCCCTCCCTGGTAGTTGTTCTTGTTGTTGTTATTGTAGGTGCTGCTGCGTCTGTCTCATTTACAACGGAAGCACGCACAGATACAGATACAGACAAGCACACACAGACACACATACACCGAGAGATAATCTATGCACACACACACACTGATAAACATAGCAAATGCTTTAAGTGTCCGTTCAGACCGACTTTTGTATACCCTAAACAGTTGCTTAGACCCAAAGTTTACACAGTTTAACAAACAAAAGAAAATGTTGGCTAAAGTGGCTAACCATTTTGAGGAATTTTTAAAAGAACTTTTTTTTTTAAACCCATTAATAAAAATCGTTTTAAAAATTCCTCAATTCAATTCAATTGCATATAGAATAGAATCAAAGAAGTATGCCTTCCAATAAATATTATAAAAAAGTAACTATAATTTTTTCACACATTTTTTTTAAAAAACATTAAAAAATGTTCGTTTTATATTTCTAAATCGATTTGATTCCAATTCACACCATATAAAAACACATCTTTAAAAAATGGCAATTGACATATTTAAAGAATGCACTTATAAAGAGAATTTCATATTTTTAGTGTTTATAATTCACAAGCGCTTCAAACTAAAGCAGCATTTAGAATATTTTTTCCATTTTGTTGATATTTGGTACATGTGTAACCATTCGATGTGGCGGGAGTAGTGGATTGTTTGTTTAATTTTGGTTTTTTTAGACCATAGTCATTTTTTTAAGTAAATGTGTCGGTTAAAAAATACCTAATTTTATAGCCTTGTGGCCAGGTAATATTACAAAAAAATTGGGTTCAAAAATAAATAAATAAAAACAAAAAAAAAAGGTTTTTTTTAAATAAACTTTTTTTTTAATCCCATTAAAAAAAAATCGCCCAAAAACAGAAATAGATGTATTCCGTATTCAAAAAATCATAGAGCATTAAAATCTGGCCAGACGTTTAGAGTTATAAATGATATAACTAAACAAATTTCTTAATTTTAAATTGCATTTATATAAAATACACAATGTGGAAATTTTTTGTTTTTAGTTTTGTTACTAGAAATTTGAGTAACGTCACGCCATGTGCTTGGCTAATATTAAAGCGAATAAAGATTTTTGAATGAAATCAGTTGCTTCAAAAATTATTTTAAATCGCATCGAAAAACTTGACAAATTTGAACAAATTTACGATGTCAAGAATCACTGCTATTTATTGTAACGTCACGCTATGCGATAAAATGCTTATATTTTTTAACCAAGAGCATGGATCCTTAAACGCTGAAGCATAAAAAAAATTACGCAATTTATCCAAATTTATTTATTTAGTGATATTTTGGCGTACAAATGTCACGTCACGCTAGCTTATAATAGTTGCTAATATGCCCTCAAGTATTTGCTTAAAGGGTATAATAAGCGTATAATACTATTAAAATGTATTAAGCTCCTGATTAAGAAGATTGCAATCAACACCATCGTTATGCTGATTATATTTGCACACGCACAGAGCAGCCAAGGGAGAATGATTCCAAAAAGGTTAGAAGAGAGCATCCACATTTTATCCAAAGAGTGTTATGGGAAGAGTTATTTGGGAAGAGCTATGAACCCTATCCCAAATACTACACATATGGAAAATATGGAAAATACAGACAGAGATATGTTCGTTGTCTATGCACACACATAGTAGTAGTTACATAAGTATATGTCGTATTTTTTTTCACAAAAACAAAAGTCGCCAAAAATTGAGGCTTCAAAAAACAGTGTTGTTCTATGATTTTAAAAAAGTTTAACGTAAGATGGCGCCACTAGTTTACTAGATGTAGGCAGTAGAGCTGGGCTCGCTCTACAAATTTCGAGAATCGATCTTTTCGAGCGATTCTAAAAAAAAATCAATTTAATCGGTTAATCGCACTAAAACTGTAGACGCTAATAAGATACAACCGCAGCTAATCACAGCAAATTAAATCCATATGCAAAAAAAGTATATTTATAAAAAAATTAACTAAAATTTATTTGCCTAATTTAAAATAACGAAAGCAAAAGTTCAAAACTTAATAAAGGACATTAAAAAATTAATAAATCGTTTGATTCAAAACTTTATAAGACAAAACATAAAAATTAAGCAACAATTCGTTTGATTTTTTGAGATCTTTTGTCAATTCTAACAAAAAAATTTAAGATTTTAAGAAAACACAGATATGGCGCACAAAATTAAAAATATATGTAAAAATTAAATTTACCGCCTCCAAACACCCAAAAACACATTTGGCTAGAGAAAAAATAACGTTTTTTGGTCTTTTAAGCGAAAGATTCAAATCGATTTTTGGGGTTTTGGTAAAAAAGGCTTAGACTAGAGACCCATACACCCATAGTTTCTTGGGCAAAAATGCTTGAAACGACCTTAAGAATCAAAGTCGCTGAGAGTCCCAAAATGTTTTTTCTTTCCCATAAAAAATTGATCCGTCCTAATTTATATACATCGCAAAGTTGCATGACATATAGCGATAGTATAGAAAGCTACATCAAGCTTCAAAGTATTATTGAAATTGTATATTTTGTAAATATAATTTTTATAAATCTATGATTTATTGCTTGATTTTATTTAGTGCTCATTACTTTAGTGCCATTCCCATATATTCGCTATATTTCCACACTTTATATTTTGTCATTAAATAAAAAGCTGAAGTTATTAGATCTATCATACGAACAAATTAGCCGCTGAAAAAAGAAAAACCAGAATCCGTTAAAAAATACTACTTTAACATCATTTTGCACGCACTGTTCGTTATTCGTTTTTAAACCGGTTCGCAACTAGTCTCGTTTGAACTAGTTTGAACCAGGAGGTGCAACTGCACCTGTACCTGATCTGTATCACTAATTGTGTTAGTATGTGTGTATGTGTGTGAGTGAGTATGCATGTGTGTGTGTGTGTCTGTCTGTGTTTACGTGTGTGTGTATGTGTGAGTGCGACTTATTTGTTAAGCTCTTAGCATATTTCCGCTGCCGATAGTTTGTTTAAATAATTTTTGGCCTTAACAAAAACTACAGCAACAACAACAGCGACAAAACTCTAAAGAAAATAGATAAATAAATGAAAAAGCAACGATTTCAAATTGAAAACACGCGTCGTATGCGTAATCGCATAAAGTGTATTGCATTAGCTGTCTACACAGTGGAAAAAAGTTGACCAAGTTGTAATCAAATTATGAAGACAACAACTGATTTTGAATTGAAGAATGTCAGATTTATTATTATAATAAGTTATTTGTATAGGATTATATATATTTGGTAGAAGAAAGCGAAGTTATTTATAGAATATGTCAAATTATTTTCAAGTGCTTAAGAAGTTAAGTCAAACTTTAAAACTTTGATTTTATTTATTTAAGAACAGCTTGCATTGCAGCATTGCAATTTTTTAATTTTAGTTTTTTTTACTGTATATTTTGGAACACTTTCTAAAGCAAGCAAGATCTAAGAGGAAGCATAGGGTTGAGTTAAGCGTTAAAATTTACAATTTATAGCGCAAAAATGCTCAACTACTAGCGTGAATACCCTTAGTCTGTTATTTTAGAGTTAATATGGAATATTGCTTTTGAATTTTGATGAAATGTATGTATATAAAAGACATTATTTATTTTGGCAGTGTGACCGAATTCTGCAAATCATTCACGATTACCAGAATAAAAAAGTTTAAATATATTTACCTATATATTATGTTATCATAATTATCAGATTCATTTAAATTGTAAACAATTACAAATAATTTAGTATACTCGAGAGCTTATACATAACATCATATAAAGCTTTTTGTTTATTATAATAAAGAAAAACAATCAATAAAACAAATAAACAATTTTAAAAAAATATGCTATAAAAAAATTATAGCTTAGTTAATTTTTAATCAAGCTCAATCAATCAATACTGCTACGAGGGTGGATTGATAAGTTTCCGGCCTGACCAAGAAAAACAACGTTTTTTAGAATTTTTTGTTTTTATTTCTCAACATAATCTCCTCCAAGGCTGATACATTTCTCATAGCGGTGTTCTAGGCTAGTAATGCCATCTCTACAGACTGATTCGTCAAGCTCCTCAAAATATCCATTTACAGCTTCGATTACTTCTTCATTGTCCGCAAATCTCTTACCGCCAAGCCATTTTTTGAGGTTAGGAAACAGACAATAGTCACTCGGGGCTAGGTCTGGAGAGTAGGGAGGGTGTGGCATCAATTCAAACTTCTGATCGTTGATTTTAGCCATCGCAACGATTGACTTGTGCGCTGGTGCGTTATCGTAATGAAACAAGATTCTTTTCTTCGCCGGATGAGGTCGTTTAATTTTCACCTCGTGGCTCAAACGTTGCAATAAGTCTGCGTAGTGTTGACCAGTGATAGTTTTACCCTTTTCAAGGTAATCAATGTATATAATACCTCTTGCATTCACTGAAAAAATTGTTTTTGCCTTCTTTGGAGTTGGGTCCCCTGGTCCAATCCACTGTTTAGACTGTTCTTTGGTTTCAGGAGTGTAGTGGTGGAATCAAGTTTCGTCAACGGCTATGAATCGACGCAAAAATTCGCTTGGATTACGCTTATACAACGTCAAATTGGCGGTAGAATTTTTTTTTCGAATTTCGAATTTTCAAGAAAAACACAGAGGCGTCTTGTTCTGAGTGCTCTCAAATCTAAACTAACATGGCGATCGGGCTGAAACTACAGCTACAAGCTATCTAAGGATGGTACTACAGAACGCCACCTCAAGGTAGGCCTAATGGCGCCATCTCTTGGTCAGGCCGGAAACTTATCAATCCACCCTCGTATATGCATATAACACCTTGAAATGACTTTCAACACATTTAATATTTAGCTGACAAAAAGATATAGGGTGTAGTTTTAAGAGCTTTATTTTTAAAGGAAGCGTATTCTGACAGTAGCCTATAAAATTCATTCACCTCAAGTATCTTTTTTTTCATTACCCAGCTATTCCCAAAAAAAAAAAATAGGTTCTGGGGATTGAAGCCTACTCTATTTATTTTCGAGTACGACTCCGTGTTCTAACAAGTATCAGAACCTCGGATTTTGACATATTCTAAAAAAAATAGTCTTCCTTTGCAGCTAACACAAAATAGTGACTTCGCAGAAAGCTGGTTAGATTTTTGTATGGCAGCTATACGAAAAAGTGAGCTACTTTTTAAAACTTTACTCAAACGTTAAGTCTCAAATAAAAGATCACGGACATAACTAAAAAATTTAACAAATGTTCTTAAATATTTCGTATACACATTTGTGTGAATTTTGATCAAAATTGGCACACTATTCCATACAGCTACCATACAAAAATGTAATGCACTCTGTTTATTGTATCTTATTTACTTAAGATGGCATTTAATAGTTTTCTTTCAAACATTGAGTACAAAATTTTTTAATCTGCCAATTTTTTCTCACTGTGTAGCTGCGGGTGTCTGTGTGAGTATTTACAATAGTATTAGCTGTAATTATTTAATTGACAAACTGAAACAGAGACAAATGTCACGACTCTGCCAGCCAAGATAGATAACAATTTGCATTTGACAATTAAACGCTAATGAAATGGTAACTGTTTGTTTTTGAAGTTCAAAGTGAAGAGAGAGCTGAGGGTGGCGGGGTGCGGCGTGAGGTGAGGCGGTCAGACAGTCGGACAAAATGCAGGCAGACCATGCGGCTACTTAATGTAATAATAATATATGTACATATGCACAGAGAGAAAAGTTTGGGTTACAAAACGAATGGTGCTCTGAAAATACTTGAAAAAAATTATTAGATAAAAAAAGTGTGTTTTTGTAATTTAGGTTAGGGCGGAAGTTGGGACTGACGTCCAAACTCACTTAGGCCAAAAATAGGCCCGGCGTGATACCGCTACGGTGAGCCACTCTTTCCCCACTTAAGATGGGGTGAGACAGCCACTTGACAGCATGAATAAACCTTAAGGGGCATTTTAGACTCTGCTCGGAGAGCTCGGAAAGAAAGGAAACGGAATCGTTTCCTGCTTAGCCCTGGGCAGTGACAGAAAAAGTGTTGCACTGTCGCCAGCTCCTCCTCATCGCCACAGCTTCTACAGTAGTCATGGTGGGGAGCATTCAGCCTGGATGCGCGATTTCCCACCAGCCAGTGTCCTGTGATAACACGGATAACAGTTGAGCACTGGGCTCTATTCAGACAACAAAGTTCCTTAGTTCTTTAACTGCAGTATCCTGCACGTGTTCGATGTCCGATAACACGTTTGGTTTGCAGAAAGAGCGAAGTAATATCGTAATCTCAGTTTGTAGCTGGCCATGAGTATACCCAGGCCCTCCTTGTCCTGAAGTAGGATGCTGGTAGTTCCTTGCCTAGCCAGCTCATCCGCCATACAGCTGCCTCGAAGTCCCTATGCCCAGAGACAAGCGGCAGTTATTCACGACTTCACGCACGAAATCATCGAAGCTAGGCACTTAATAGCCGCCTGGCTGTCCCAGAAGATAGAGATGGTCTTATTTCTTACTTGTAGGTTTCTTATTGTTCTCAAAGCCTCCTGAATTGCAGTGACCTCTGCCTAAAAAACACTGCAGTGTTCTGGAAGTCGGAAAGCAGTTCTGACGTTGAGTTCCTCAACAAAGATGCATCCGCCTACACGGTCGTCCAGCTTGGAACCATCCGTGTATATCATTATCGAGTCAGCTGTGTCTCAACTTTTCCCTGTTTGGAATATGGTCTCTGAATTTGGCTGTAAAGTATTCCTGCAGTATGCATTAGACTGTACTCTCGGGAATAGGTGGGCTTATCCTTAAGAATCTTTGCGTGACCAAAACGATGGGCATTCCATTTTTTCGCCTTTCTCATGCATAATGCTGATAGAACGGCTTGTTGTTTCTCCACTTTGTCCAGAGGCAGGAGGTTTAGTATACCCTCTAGTGCTTCGTTTGGGATCGTGTGTAGAGCTCTACTTATAGTAAATTCGGCGGTCCGATGAACCTTACTTAACTTTTTAAGGTTGGCCCCCTTGTCTAAGGTTGGCCACCAGATCGAGACCCCATACAGCATTTGTAATTTAAATATATATTAATTTTGCTTTGGAAGCTAGATGAAGCTTTAAGAATTAACAAATTATTCCAGATATAACATCAAAAGTATTGGGTATATCTTGTATTCTACACACTATGCTGTGCTTTGAATTAAAACTAATAATTAATTAGATTTCTCAACAAAAAAATAAAAATATTCTTACTTGCTTAATGGATAACTTTACAGTCTCGTGTACATAACAATTTCTTTAAAAAAATAATGAACTAGTTGCAACTGTTTATTAACCATTCATTTCAATCAATTTTTCAATCGGACAAGCAATCAATCCATCAGTTAACACAACTTGTCGTCGTTAGTTAACTATTAGTTGGACCTGTTTGCAGTTCACAAAGTTGCCACAAAGCAGTTCACCTTAACTCGAACGAAGATAAAGAATCTTTTTGAGACAGAACTTGCATAGTTATTGTGAATGAGAATGCTGCTTAAAATAAGCAAAAATAGTTTGCTCTCTAGCTGTGGACTGAATGTTACTACTCTACACACTTTTGAAAGTACAAAATTAATTTGCTGATAACTTTAAGGTTAGGTACAAATAAAATTTACACAAATTACAACGATCGTCTTAAAGACTACGTTTATTTTTGCACAAAAAAAAGGAACTTGCAAAGTTTAAGCGTCGTCGTTTAGACGAGTGATGAACGCTGCATAGTTCTGTTTATATTGTAATATCTAAGCTGTTAGTTATATAATTATTACTATTAAGGACATATTCATAATTTAAATAAATTATAAATGTAGTCATTCACATAAGTTATTAACAAAGGATTTCCAATGAACTGTGTTTCGCGCCATTGCTCGAAGGTCGATGATGGATTTCCCGGTCACCCGGTGAGCGTCCTGCGCCGGTTCATTTTAGGTCTGCCTGTAAAGCAATTGCCTTGTGGGTTCCATTTCAGAGCTGCATGCGGTATCTCATCATAATCTTTGGGTCACAACCAACCGTATTTGCGCTTGCGAATTTCAATTTCGATTGGTTTTTGTTCGCAAAGTTCTCAAAGGCGCACATTGCTAATGATTCGGGGACCCCATATACATAATACGCTTCTAAGACATCGATTGACAAATGTTTGGAGCTTCTTGACAATAATACTGGTAGTGGATCATGTCTCGCAACCATACAACAGTACCGACTTTATGCATGCGTTGAAGACTCGTATTTTGGTTTTCGCCGGATAGTCGGTTCCCGCCCGAATCTATTTAGTTGTCCAAAGGCAGCTGTAGCTTTTCGTATTCTGCAGTCTACATCGTCCAATGCTCCTCCGGATGATGTAACTTGGCTTCCAAGATACTCGAATTGTCGATACTAAAAGGGCGCTGGTATTAGGGGGGTTTACCCGCAAACTTTTCGTTTTTACGCAGTTGATGCTAAGACCAATTTTTGATGCTTCTGTGGCGAGTCTATCTAATTGGGTTTGAAGGTCCGATTGACGGGAAGAAAATAGAACAACATCATCCGCATATTCTAGATCTCCTGGTTTATGGATAAATTTCCAGTTAATTCCGAAACTATTCAATTCAGCTGCTTCAAGTACCAAATCAAGAACGGTGATAAAGAGCTAGGGGGTCAGTGTGCATCCTTGTTTCACATCGCTATTCAAAAGGATCGCCTAGTTGTCTGCCATGCAAAACTCGGCTTGAGGACCCAGTATACGACGCTTTTATAATATCATAAATTATCAATAGATAATTTTGTCTGAAATCCCTCTCCGGCACTCGAAGTGTAACCAAATTCAGACCGCTCGCGCAGCTGACGCACGGGCATCAGCTGCCTGTAAGTTAGCTAAATGACAGTTTAGAGTATTGTTTACAAGCGCACGAAAGCATTTTGCCGTGAGTAAACGCGAAAAAAAAATCAGTAATGGATTTCAAACGTAATAGTGTAGTTGCATTATATTTAGCTGGAAAATCACAACCAGCGATTGTTCGTGAACTCGAACACCTTAAAGTAAATAAAGTTTTCGTTTATCGCACCATAACTCGTTACAATGATACTGGTAGCATCGCAAAACGTCATGGAGGTCGTCATCAAAAGACTGCAACGTCACGTGAGATGGTTCAAAAAGTGAAGAAGCGACTTGAGCGAAATCCCCGACGAAGTGCCAATCAAATGGCGAAAGAACTGAAAATATCTGACCGTAGCATCCGTCGCATACTGAAAAATGATCTCAAGGTCAAGCCTTACAAGATCCAAAAGGCACATGATCTCACACCGAAGCAGCAACAAGTCAGACTTGAGAGAGCGAAGGAGTTGCTTCGCTTGGCCGAAAGCGGTCAATTGCCGAACATTGTGTTTTCTGACGAGAAAATTTTTACAATTGAGCAATTCGTAAACTCTCAAAACGATAGGGTTTACTTGAGGGACCGTTCATACGAGAATTTGAGTCATCGATTGGCCACCAGGAGGCAGCACCCGCCACAGATAATGGTTTGGGCCGCTGTAGCCGCAGATGGGCGCTCTCCAATCGTTTTCATCGAGCCTGGCGTTAAGGTTAATGCGCAATATTATCGGGAAAGTATTCTGGAGGTTGCTTTGAAGCCGTGGGCAGACAAACATTTCGGTGGCAGACCATGGACGTTTCAACAGGACTCGGCACCGTCTCACAAAGCTCGAGTGAACCAAGAATGGCTGAAAAACAACGTTCCGAACTTCATAACGTCCACACAATGGCTCTCGAATTCACCAGACGCGAATCCGATGGATTATTCTCTTTGGGCCATTTTGGAGAGCAAGGTCCGAACTAAAAGATACAACAGTCTCGAGGCGCTGAAAAAAGCCATTGTCCACGAGTGGGCCAAAATACCTGCAAGTCACATTCGGGCAGCTTGCGATTCATTTTTGGACCGTCTCAAGGCCATAGTGAAGGCAAAAGGTGGCCATATTGAGCGAAAGTAAATTGTTTCTAAATTTCGTATTATTTTTACACATTTTGTACCTTGAATTGAGTAAAGGTAATTTTCCAAAATGAATTTATGGCCTTTTTAATTGGTTACACTTCGAGTGCCGGACCCTGTAGCTCGTAGTGCTGCCCAAATTGCTTCCCCATCAAAGGTGTCAAACGCTTTTAGAAAATCTAAGAAAACTTAATATAACGTAGAGTTGAATTCCTCGGATTGCTCTACGATAATACGTACAGTGTTTATTAGATCTATACAAAATCTTTGAGGGCGAAAGCCAGTTTGATTTTTACGTATAACGTTGTTGAGTATGATCTGGCTGAGGATTTTCACGATGGTTGGCAGGAGAGCGATACCCCTCCAGTTAGTGCATAGATGTCGGTTTCCCTTCTTCGGAATCTTCAAAATTACCGATTCCTTCCGAGATTAAGGTACATTTTCAGAGGTCCAAACAGCTTCCAAGATCGGAGTTAGCTTTTGTGCCATCATGTGAGCATTCGCTTAGAAGCATTCAACGTCGATTTAATCTGTTCCCGGAGCTTTGCCTTTTTCAGGGTGTTAATTGCACTCTCAATTTGCTCTGGTGTGGTAGGGCTAGTTTTTATTTGCCTGTTTACATTATGTCTCATTCGGATTGGGAGAGTCTCATTGAAGCTATTGTAGGAATTTAGTGTTGCTTCGAAGTATCTCTTCCGAACTTCCAACTGTTCATTCTGAGCTTAAGCTTTATCTGTGATTAATGCCTAACTCAAAGCTAAATTGGGGTAATTATATTTTATAGCAAAATATTGATTACAAAATGAACCATTTCGAGACATGCTTATTTCCAAGATGGCGGCACAACAGCGAGTTTTGAGCTTAATACAAAATACTCCAGCTAAATGACTTCTGAAACTTTCACTAATTCCGCATATATTCTATATTTATGCACACTTTGGATGTTCTATAAATGAAGTCTGGGTACAAATAAAATTTACACAAAGTTCATCGCTCGTCATGATGACTATTTTTTTTCACAACAAAAAAAAAAAGGAATTTGCGTTGTGTGTAAAAGTAAAGTAATAAAAAGTAATAAGACTCAATAACAATATAAGAGAAATTCAATCGTTGTCGTTTCGACGAGTAATGGAAGCTGCATAGCAATTTTCAAACGGGAAGCCTTATCTATGATTTATTCTTCTTCTTCTTCTTATGTGGCCATAACAACCCGATTACCGGGTTACGGCCTGCCTTAAAACTTCTCTCCACGCGCCTCTGCATTGCGCGCGCCTTCTCCAGTTGGTCCCACCGAGCGAAGACAGGGCCCCTTCCACTTGGTCTTTCCAACGCAAACACGGTCGTCCTCTCCGCCGACGGCCGCTGACTACTGCATCGAACACACGTCCAGCTGGAGCATCGTCGTCCATCCTAACGACATGCCCGAGCCAGCGAAGCCGCTGGATGTTGATACGCTGAGCAACGTCCATGTCGTTGAAGAGCTCATACAGCTCCTGGTTGGTGCGGATGCGGTAGTCATCGCCAACTCGAATAGGACCAAAGATCTTGCGCAGTACTTTCCTCTCGAAAACTCCCAAGGCAGCTGCATCAGTTAGCGACATGGTCCAGACTTCCGCGCCGTAAAGAAGCACTGGAAGGATGAGTGCCTTGTAGAGTGATAGTTTTGTCGCGCGAGAGAGGTCTCTACTACTCAATTGCCTGTTTTGAGCTTAATACAAAATACTCCAGCAAATACTAAATGACTTCTGAAACTTTCACTAATTCCGTATATATTCTATATTTATGCACACTTTGGCTGTTCTATAAATAAAGTAAAAAATATTAGTCCGTAGTATTTAAAACATTTTCATAGACTATCACGTTCCAAGTTCCAACAATAGCTTTTAATTCGCTCTAATTATTATATATTTATTTTTGTACATTTTTCATCCTAACCCAAATCACGTACAACTTCAATAATAAATAATATTAACTCAAACCCCCCCGCCCTCTCTCTCCATCTCTTCTACTTGCAGCAAATTGTTAATGTATCAACAACAACAACAATGAGGCAGTCATTTGGCTGCAAGCTGAAACTATGCCGTGCCACTTGTTGCATGCCGCACAGCTCCAGCAGCAGCAGCAGCAGCAACAACAACGAACTAACAACAAGTGAAAACAACAAATATATTAAAGAGAAAAAGATTTGCCACAAGATACATAATATACTCTCTATATATATATAAAAATATATATGATGATAATTTGAATGCAATGAATGCATCTGTGGCTGTTAATCATACGCCATGTTGCACAAGGCACTTAGCCAAAAACGCTGCGTTTGCAGCAGCTGCCGTTGCAACCAGCGCTAACTGAGGCAACAGCAACAACAACAGCAACAACAACAACTGCAACAAACAACAACAAAAACCAAGAACAACTGCAACAAATTTTGCCGCATGAAGAAAAAACGCAAAATGTCTGAGGTAAGTTTTAGCATAAGTTAGCACAAGGAAAGAGCTTTGTGGCAAGGACAGGCGCAAGGAAGCGCCCAGCTCCTTTCCCTGCCGTTACCTTATTAGAGGCCAATGGCATTAGGACAAAGCAGAGAAGCTGAGACGCCTCGGCCCCCCCCAAAAAAACCGGCAGGTGTAGGAAAATGGCTGCGGCATTTCCATTTTTATTAAATTAAAATCGATTTTCAGTTTATTTTATCAAAAGACTTAAAAACATAAAACACATTAAGAGCAAGACCGCACACACAGATACACACACACACAGACAGACAGACAGACAGACAGACACACACACAGACACATATACACAAGAATGTTGTAAGAGAGAGTTTAAGGTCCTTGAAGTAGGATGTTGTAGGTGCCTGTGACATGTGTCTACAAGTCCAAGTGTGCAGCAAATGTCCCCCCAGAGTATTACACAAAACAGGACTTTACTTTTTGGTTTATTTATTAAATTAAAATTTGAAAATATTTTTTAAAAAATTCCAAAATTTAAGCCACAATTCGGCAACAAAAAAAAATGGCGGACGTAAAGTCGGGCGCGGACGACTTTAGGATACCCTGTACCACTAGCTTGTAATAAAGTCCGATTTCTTCACAAAAAACCAAAAACAGAAGAATTTTTAAGCAAAAATTTTTTTTTGACCGATCGTTCCTATGGGAGCTATATGATATAGTCAACCGATTTCAATAAAATTTGACACGGTGCTTAAATACCTTAAAAACGATATGAATGCCAAAGTTATTTCAAATATCTTTACAAACAAACAAAACACATTGAATTTTGTATAAAAAACGTGTTTTTGGACCGATTGGTCCTATGGGAGCTATATGATCTAGTCAAACGATTTGGATTAAATTTGGTACAGTGCTTAGGAACTATAAAATACTCACGAATGTCAAATTTGGTCCCAATATCTTAACAAACAAACGAAACACAACAAATTTTGTTAAAAAATCGATGTTTTGGAAGATCGGACCTATGGGAGCTATATGATATAGTCCACCGATTTTGTTCAAATTTGGCACATTGCTTAAGTGGTCTAAACAATTTCCAAACGCCAAATCTGGTTAGGATATCTTTATTAAAAAACGAAATATAGCCAATTTTTCTTTAAAAAAGTTATTTTGGCCAATCGGTCCTATGGGAGCTATATGATATAGTCAACCGATTTTGATCAAATTTGGTACAGTGATTGGGAACTATAAAAAACTTTCGATTGCCAAATTTCGTTACGATATCTTCATAAACAAAGGTCGTCTCAAACACCCCCATGGGAGCTATATAATTTATCCCCGATATCAAAAAAATAAAATAAACTTGCCTCCTATGGAATAATATGGGATCTAATGTGAAAGTTTGGTAACTCTAGCTCTTACCATCTCTGAGATCTAGGCGTTCACACGGACGGACGGACGGACGGACGGACAGACGGACGGACGGACGGACGGACGGACAGACGGACAGACGGACAGACGGACATGGGTATATCGACTTCTCTATTCACCCTGATCATATTTTAGGTAACTTTGGGGTGTCTCCGACGTCTCCTTCTATATGTTACATACATTTTCGGCTTGCACAAACTTAATATACCCTTGGACCATACGGTACAGGGTATAATTACAAATAAATTTTAGGCGTTGGTCTTTTTTTGCCATAACAAACTTTTTGCTGTGAGGAATTTTTTTTCATTTTATTTTTTGGGGGACTACTAAAAACGGCAAAAACCATAAATATATCACATTTATATTGTGAATTGAGACTGCCCTTACAGCTGACACAAAATAGTGACTTTGCAGAAAACTAATTAAATTTTTTGTATGGCAGCTATACAAAATAGTGAGCTGCTTTTTGGAACTTAACTCAAACGTTCGTTTCATGTAAAGACCACGGAAGAAATTAAAATATAAAACAATTGCCCTAAAATGTTTCATATACACATTTGTGTGCATTTTGATCAAAATTGGCGCACTATTTCATATAGCTACCATACAAAAATTTAAGCAATGCTCTCTAATTTATGCTGCTGACTTTCTAATTTGTATATCTTCCCAACATTTGAGTAAATCCTTAAAAGTTCAGAGCAGATATAATTTAGTTTGAAAATCGAAAAAAAATCAGATACAAAAAGTACAGTCAGTATCAATGCGAACAAAAGTTTTCTACTCTTGCCATGTTTCCTTTCTTTCCTTCAGCAATGGCAGTTGCCTACTCTCGCACAATACACGCGCTGCGTACTGAAGGATAAACACAGGGACAACTCGAGAGGGAGTGTGAGGTAGGAAGTGTGAGCCTGGAGAGCGAGGACACATACATAGATTGGAATCAACAAGCAGTCGCCATTTTTGCGCGAGAAAAACAAAATGTTGGCACATAGTTCAAAACAGCTTACAAGGACAAAATGTCTTGTCTTTGTTTTTGTTGTGGCTTTCAGTATTTGTCAGAGCAGCTCCAAGGAGCTCTCTACTCTATACGAGTATAAGTATATTTGCCTTAGACTGAATAAAATAACGTCTAAGTCAAGGAGCTTTCAACAGCAACTTATTTTTCTCACAACAGAAGAGAACTGAGTAGTTCAAATGAAATTTCATACCCAGACGATATACTATTTCTTAAGAATAGTGGGTTTAAGTAAACCACTTCTTGGGAGAACTTTTAATCATCTGTGGTAATTGAATTTGTTTTGGGCAATTGTTTTGGAGTACTCCTAACTGACTTGGGCTCAAATTTAAAGCATTTCTGAGAAAAAACACACAAAAATGCGTCCAAAGAACTTTAGAACATGTTGTATTATGAGAAAAATCGAAAGGGCCTCCATCTTAATCTTATAGCGAATTATTTCATATAATGAATTGACAGCAGCAAAATCTGGGATGCTTAAGCATCATAAGATGCCAATGCAGATGATAAGGTAACGCTTTTGATTCTTCATATCTACTAAATTAAAATTTCTACGATAATATCCTAGCTTAATCCTTAATCCTATCACTTCTAGGGGTATACTCATTATCTGTGTTTCTTCGAAAACTGAAAGTATTATTAAGAAATCATTTCTCTGCATAGAGTTTTTACGTCGTATATTTTTTTCGAATACTATATATAATGTTATAATATTCTTTAGCATAAAAACTCACCTATTCGAATATTAAGACAAAACGATTATATACATCTTAAATCCATCATATGTTTATCTCTTGAAGAAGTGTTATGAAGCCGAAACCTACAATAACCTACCTTAAATTGTTCCCAACTTAAAAATTTTTTTTTTGGAAATTCGCAACGTTCCGTTTTACATCGTTCCATGTGAGTAAATTTTGGGAATCTAATGATCCGTAATTTTTTAAAACTTGTAACTTATATATACATAAGAACCAGCGATATGGAATGCCGTGCTGTATGCATTGTTGTTATATTGCTGATCTGAAATTTTTTCGATATCGGTTGTACGTATTTCTGGGTGTTCTGATACGATTCAGACCTTTCCGTGTGGCTAAATCATGGATAGACCAGTTTTTTCTTAAATTTGTCTGGAACTTATCCTTAGAAATTGACGATGCGGGGAATGCTGATCTGATTGCATATTGTATAATGCATATGTTGTAGAAATGCTATCATATTGCTATAAAATATATTTGGAGATGCACAATATTCCGTTTCAAGCGTTCCAAGTAAGTAAATTATAGTTTCATCACCAAAACGTAATTTTTTTTAAATATGTTTGTTACGATTCAGACCGTTCCGTATGGCTAAATCATGAATCTTAAATTTGTCCGTACGATAAGGGGAAGTGCTTATCTGGTTTCGCATTGTATCTATTGTCGAATGTGCAATATTAATACAAAATTTTCGAAATCGTTTAGTTGTATTTTTGGGTTTTTTGTTTTCTTATAATTATGTTTAAAATATTTTTGAAGATGCGCAATATTCCGATTTCACCGTTCCAGGTGAGTAAATTATGGTTTGATCATCAACTTTGCTTGGAACAAAATAATTGAAATAGATTTAAAGATTCGTAATATCCCAAATAAGGACGTTCAACGGCAACGCGGTGCATATAACACGTATCTGCAATGTAGACCTGATGTCTTCGACATCGAATACTTGTATTTCTGAATTGATACTCTCCTACTTAAAACTAATTTTCGCCATTTTTGAAATATCTTTGTTGATTCGTAATGTGCCGATTCAGACCGTTCCGTTTGACTAATTCCAGGATTGACCATCTTGAGTTTGTCTGGTCCCCATAGAAATAGACCATATGGGAAGTGCTTATCTGATTCCGCGATGACGTCTTCTATGCTCAGCTGTAGAAATATGATTTTGCGTTTGGGGCGTCCTTTTGATATCGTATATACTTTGCATTGTTTGACATATAATAATGTTTGGATCTATAGGATCTAGGATTGTAGGATCTATTGTGCTCCCTAGCTCCCTGTTCTAGCTCTAGTGCTCCTCAACTAGCAAAATATCAGAGACAAGCCTAATTATTTGAGTTGGGTCTAGACGGGTGTTGTCATGTATCGATATTCTATGCCCGCCGAGAAGGAATATCCTTCTTCTAGCAAGCCTGTCACACTCTGTATGTAGGGAGGTTTCCTCACGTTTCTAATAGTGCTCAGCTATGTCTAGTCAGTAACCCAGTTAGTATCCTAAGAAAATTCTTGCCCAATCGGCATATTTTCTTCAACCTATTTAAGTTATAGAAGTCGAGGAGTTGCTTTGCATGCCTTAAGCTCTCCGTTTCGGCATTTCTCGTCTGGACCTTATCTCTTTTCTTAGTGCCCAGTGCATTTCTCGTCTCGACCTTATCTCTTTTCTTAGTAATTGTTTGGTGGTTTATCTGCCAATCTCAACGTTCCTAGTCAGTTCATCAGATGTTTCGTTAACATCTTGTGGATCAGGGCTACATTATGCGACTTTTCACTGTTTAATGAATTAAGTTTAGTTATTATTGCCAGTTTTTGAACTTGCTCCACAATCCCTGCCTTTCTTCTATTCCTTTCCTCCCCTACTTTTAATTAGGCAACAAGTTTTCCGCTTAAGGATTTTCTATGCTTTTTTCAATTCGATTAGTTTCGGGCCTAAAGGAAAGTCCTATCCTGGAGTGGCATCTTTTCAAGTTTCTAAAGAGTATCCGAAATTCAGCTTTAAAACGACAACTTTAACATTTTTTTTTTTGTCTTCTTTATATTTTTGGCTCCTTTCATATGTTAAAATGTCGCAGCTTTTGTCGGCAGCGCTGTTGCTGCCGCTGCTGCTGCCTGCGTCAACTGAGCTGTGAACTTTCTTTGGCCCGCATAAACATTTGAATTTTGGGTCAGTGACGTTGCTTTGCCATAGATTAAAGTTGCATGAGTGTGTGTTTGTGTTTGTGTTTATGTTAGTGTGTATGTATGTTTGTTTGCATACATAAACATGAGGCATATAACTACATACATATATATATACTCGACATATACATTGACATGTTCTACGGTTAGACGCGACTGGGTCAGAGGTCCAAAACATCAACAGCAACAGGCGAAATGCAAAATGGCGACAATTTGCTTTTGCGCTTTTCACATACACATATTCAAGCAGCTGTCGCGCACACACACACACACAGATACAGTGAAACACACACACTCACACATACTTAGAGAGTGACCCAATTTTTACCTGTTTAGAAATTCATTTGACTCACTCCATTGCAAAAATACAAGGCAAGAACGTCAGCCATGGCAAGAAAAGCTTTAGCCGCAGCAGAAGCTGAACTCAGTACCCAGAAGAACCCCGAGAAACCGAGAAACCAAGAAGCCCAGACATTCTGACAGGATTTTTGCATTTTTGGCGCATGATTTATGCAGCGTCGCGTATCCTGTACAACTACCAACAACAATAACTAAAACTAACACGCTCTACAGTGAAAATTCGCATTGTGCGAAGCTGAACTACATTCGATTCTTTGCACATTCAAATTGGTTTTGAAATATTTGTGCAATTGTTCTTATTCGATATTATTATTGGGTGTAGAAATGTACTGTGACCCAAGTGAATCTATTGTACCCCCTTCTTGGCACAGAGCTCTCCCAAACCTGCTATGAGCTGCCTGCATGTATTGCAGTATTTTTTTTTGACTTATGGTAACAACGATCTCCGGTGGGAGAACGTACTTGTCCAGCAGCTTATTTCTTTTACTGGCGAGTGCCATACATTCACATAATACATGCGAAGAAGTCTCTTCCTCCATGCTACAGAAGCGACATAGTCCACTCACCCCTGTGCCAATTTTGTTGAAGTGGTTGCGGAGCATACAATGTCTCGTCAGAAGGTCTCTCAGGATACTTACGGTGTTCTTCCCGTGACTTTGAACCTCTTACGGTTGTAGTTAGAGAGGAGGGTGTTTGACTGTTTTAGCCCTGGTATCTGTGCCCAGTGAAACAGTCGTTTGTTATTCTGCTCTATTCTGTTCCACGAGGTTACCAATCCCACAGTTTTGGTTCAGGTCCGATTAGCGGTGTAGCTGCACTGGTACTTTCAAGTTTATATGCGAGCTCATTTCCAGCAATGTTGTTATGTTCTGAAACCCATCTAATCGTGAGCTTACTCCTGGATCCTAATTTGTCCAGTGACATTCTCATTTCTTTGACCAGCCTCGATGTGATCTTGGCTTTGCTTAATGCCTTTATTGCTGCTTGACCATCAGACAGGCTGAAAGTAACCTTGTCATGGTAGTTCTTTTGCAGATTGAATTCTGTACAAATTCCAATAGCACAGACTTCAGCTTGGAAAATGCTGGTGTGTCTACCTAGTTGTTCGAAATATTTGGTCCTGGGTCCTACTACCTTCAGGCCACTTTCTTGATTAGTGCGCGATCTGTCTGTGTACCACTTTATCGATGTGGTTTCATAGGGTGAACTGCCGCAAGGGAGCTTGAAGCCTCTTTTGTGCTAACCTTGGTGTCATAGTTTTGGTTGCACCTGTACTCCGCTAACATTTCATCCCTTGGCTGCAGAAGCGTAGGCATGTCCTTTGCTAGCTCAGCAGCGTCTTTCTTGGTGAGGCTAAAGTCATCCCCTACCCTCCCTTCTTCTTCAGCCCCCATTTGCTGTTAGGCGTCGGGATAGACTCGGGATATCCATCTTCTTCAATTAGGTCGGTCCCGGCTCTCTCTTCTCATCTCTGCCAGGGTTCCGCCCCTTATCCTTCCCACATCCTAGCTGCGATTATCCCAAGTTTTACGGGGTCTTCCTCTCGGTGCATTGCCTTCCGTTCTAATTTCCAATACCAGTACTGTTTGTCTTTTCATGACTCGTCCATCCGATGTAGATGTCCGAAACATTTTAGCTGACTCTCCTGGATTTCTTGCATAAACGACTTCTTCCGTACCCTCCCAATTCTTATAAATGTGCATGCAGGCTTTTCTTTGCAGTTTCTTCAAATAGTTTTTTCGTTTGTTTCTGAACTTCTAAGTATAAAAATAATAATAAAATCGGCCTTCAGCAAATATGGCAAAATCTAAGATATCTTTTTAAAAAATGTTTTTGGATTTCTAAATTTTTCACGATTGATGTCGTTGCAATTCGTTGGAAGAACTTTTGTTTCTTTTCTGCTGGCGTTTTTTTTGAGTTTCCACTGTACTTGGAGTATTTGTTATTGTTGTGTTAACCCAGCAAGTGGGTCGAACATGTCAAAGTTTAGCTTGGTTTTTCTTTGGCTTGTTTGCATTGCTTATATGCATGTTTATATATATGTATAGTTATGTACATATATACACATATACATATATATACACATATGTATTTGCATGTGCATGTATGTATGGCTGGCTGGCTGCTGGCATGTTGCGAAAAATTTACATAGACATTTACATTTGGCAAAGCATTTACAATGAAATTCGCTTACAAATTGCATGCAAAATGAATTGCTGCCTACCTGGCGTATGCTTAATAAAAATATCTTAGCCAACTTAAAGTGTGGAATTAAAGCCAACTGGATTTGGCCATTGTTTTTTTGGTCAGCGCGCTGCGCCCCTTTAAGGGTTCAATGAACTATTTTGTGTTTTATGTTCATTTTTGTTTTCTTCTTCTGCTTCGCTCTATTGTTTGTGTGACCTTGGACAAGGACACGCAGCTGCCAGGCGCACAAAAGTTGGGAGACAAAAATATCTTTTGGCACTGCTGTTGGCCCTAAAACAATTCGATTAGGCTGATACTTTTGTTTTGTTTTTTTTTTTTAGGGTGCTTATTGGATTTTGATTTCTGATCATTTTCATGTTAATGAGCATTAGGGCTAATGCTAATGCTAATGATGATGATGATGAGCCAAGCTGCCAAGCCGGCGCAGTTTGGATTGATTTTTTTGTAGACGGACATTGTAATTAGGCGCAGCTATTTTTGGTTTAAGCCTTGATTTCAGTTTCAGAGTATATATGGCTTAAATGCATTGATTTGTTTGACGAACGGTAATGACTAACTGCTACAATGATTGACAGATTGATTGATGGATTTTTAATGAAGCGCACTCACACACACACATACACACACACACACACACACACACACACTCAGTAGTTTATTTGCAAAACTTAAATCATTAGCGTTAAAAGAAGACGGCACTAAAGTTTTTTATTGCCTACTTTGCGGCGCACCTGTGCGGCACACACACACAGAGTGAGATACTTACGCTCACACACAGATACACACACACACATTGACAGCTTGTCAAAGCTTTAACAAACAAATTCGCGCTGCTCGATTGCAATAAACTAAATGAAAGGTAAATAGCGAGTGAGTGAGCAGGATGGCAAGCTACACGCCGCGCCATCTTGTTAAACATTTGAAATTTACACAGCACTAAAATTACATACGCCCGACTAACAGTGTTGTACAAGTAAATAAACAAATGTGCAACAAACAGCAGCCAGTGGCGCAGTTAGCTTTGGAACAAGAGCAAAAGGGGTCAGCAGGTTTTTGGGCAGTTGGTCGAGCAAATGCGACTCTGAGATACCCTTAAGATAATTTTACACAGAGAAAAAAAATTACAATAAGTATTTCGTACTTGGAAGAACGAAAATACTGAAATGTAGAATTTCAAACTCACATCTAGTATTTCTATTTAAAGTGCGAAATTCTTGAACGAAGAAGGTGATTTCTTTAAAACTAGTTGAGTTCAAAATATACGATTTTTTTAACCTTTTTCAAGAATTTTCAGCAGCTCATCATCAAGAATTTTTTTGAAATAAGTAAAAAAAAATCTTATTTTAAGTAAATTTTAAACTTAAATTGAGATAACAAAATACTTGATATGGGTATGAAAAAATTCTTCAAAGAAGTTCTCAAAATTGTGATTCAAAATATTTGCGTCTTAAAACAAGTTCATATTTACTCTTAAAGTAAGTGCATAATGTTCTTGAATCAAATCAAAAAACTCTTGATTAGAGCACATTCTTTACTTGAATCAAGTTGAAGAACTCAGATCCGCCGTTTCGCTACTTGGAAGTGGGAAATTTTCAAAACCCTTTCTTATCTTTTACCACAAAAAAGCTCAATCAAAAATGTTCACCTCTTAGCTACTAAAGCTGCATATTTAAACTTGATTATCTTCGATTAGTTTTGCCGGTTCTGAATATACTTGTTCTGATTCAGAATCCAATTCTAAGAACTAGGCTGTCAGATGCACGGACTTGTGGACTACTTGTACTTGTACAAAACCAAGTTCCATCAAAAATTTCATTCCTCTCTCTAAAATACTTAATCGCGATTATCTCCAATTAGTTGCTCCGATTCTGAATATGTTGGTTCAGATTTACAATCCAAGTCTAAGATCTATCCAAATCGATTTCTTTTGTGCTTCTGCACATTTTGGTAGTAGCTTTGGGAGGTCTGCTTTTCATGTTACATACGTTTTCACAACCTTAATGAACTCTTTAACTTAGGCTAAAGGGTATTCATAATTTTAGATAAACTTGCAATTTAAAAATATGCAGAATTCAAGAACATTAAAATATTTTCAAACTCATTTCTGTTATTTTTAGGGCTCACTTTAATCAGCAGGCTGCATCATTGAACTATGATGACGTCACATATTTTATCTTGGCAATCCATAATTTTCGAGCTTGCTTCTTTGGAATCAGAAATTAGATATTTAATTTTGTAATAACACTGTCCAACAGTGATTTAGAATCGAAAATCGGTTGAAAAATGGCGACGTTGTGATAGTGGGAGTGATCGCAGTACCCGAAAAACGGTTTTTAAGCGATAACTTCCGATTTTGGGGGTGTTAGACAATTTTGAAAAACACTATCGTGATCTACTCGTCAAGACCTACAACGTACACTAGGTCACTTGAAAAGTTCTTTGATTTTTTTCAATTTTGTAGGACAGTGTAATTAATGGAGAGTGAAATATTTTTTAGTTGAGAATTTTTAACTTTGGCATACACTAAAATTTTTTGAGGTCTTTAAACCATTTTAAACAATCTTACATTTAGCCAAAATATGAGTGAGTATCATCAAGATGAAGCACTTAAGAAGATACAGGTTATTATCTAGAAATGTTGGAAAGCCTTACCCAAAAAATTTCACCAAATACTTCATTCTGTTCAACCCGTAAGCCTGATAAGCAAAAAAGTGTTGACATTTTTCCAATATAACCTACCATGCCTTATATACTCTACGCATTTTGGAAAAACTTGGCGAAGCTAGTTCATTTTCTGTTGTAGCTCTGACTTATCTTCTAACAATTTTGAAACTTTTCTCAAGTTTTCTCCACAGAGCAGGGGCAAAGTTCCTTTTATACCCTGCCCAGCTAAGCCACTGCACAAAACACACCCGCAACATTTTCCATGACAGTTGTTGGAGTGTCCACTGGATATTGTTTATGGACCTACAAAAGCACATTCTACGAGAATTCTTTTTTAAATTATGTACCGTGTACCATTTTGTAGTGGAATGTGCATGACGTTCATCATAGAAGTGAAAAATTGTTTGTTTTTTCTTAAGACCCTCTAAAACTTGGAAGATTTCGTTCAAACACGTTCTGAGATTTGAAAACTAGCTACATATTTTCGAATATATGTGTTTTTAAAGTTTTAAATAGGAAACTACAAAAAATGCGCTCATTTTGAAAGAGAATAAAATGTGACGTCATCAAAGCTCAATGATGTAGCCTGCTGTTTGGGGTGAGTCTTCTTTATAATACCCTGTACCTATTAGTATAAAGTGTATACTAGATTTGTGCAATGTATGTAACGGTCAGAAGAAGGCGTGGCAGACCCCAAGTCCTTTATACCACAACGCTTATCATAACCTCGGATAGCGATTACTTTAAATAGCTTCTTTGACATAACTTTCACAAACGGTAAAAATTTACGGAACTTATAGGCATAAATATCGAATTTCACCAAAAAAAAAATTAGCTCAATTGAAAGTTCTTAGAAGGAATATGCAGAAAATTTTTTTCGAGAGACACCCCAAAGTTACCTTAAATATAATCAGTGGGACTAGAAAAGTCGATATACCCATGTCCGTCTGTTCGTCTGTCCGTCCGTCTGTCCGTTTGAACGCCTAGATTTCAGAGATCGTAAGAGCTAGAGTTACCAAACTTTCACATTAGATCCCATATTATTCCATAGGAGGCAAGTTAATTTAATTTTTTTGATATCGGGGATAAATTATATAGCTCCCATGGGGGTGTTTGAGACGACCTCGACAAAAAAAAAGCGTTTTAGATTAATAATTCGTTTGTTTATGAAGATATCGTAACCAAATTTGGTATTCGAAAGTTTTTTATAGTTCCCAATCACTGTACCAAATTTGATCGAAATCGGTTGACTATATCATATAGCTCCCATAGGACCGATCGGCCAAAATAACTTTTTTAAAGAAAAATTCGCTATATTTCGTTTTTTAATAAAGATATCGTTACTAGATTTGGCGTTTGGCAATTTTATAGACCACTTAAGCAATGTGCCAAATTTGAACAAAATCGGTTGACTATATCATATAGCTCCCATAGGTCCGATCTTCCAAAAAATCGATTTTTTAACAAAATTTGTTGTGTTTCGTTTGTTTGTTAAAATATTGGGACCAAATTTGACATTCGTGAGTATTTTATAGTTCCTAAGCACTATACTAAATTTAATCCAAATCGTTTGACTAGATCATATAGCTCCCATAGGACCAATCGGTCCAAAAACACGTTTTTTATACAAAATTCGTTGTGTTTCGTTTGTTTGTAAAGATATTTCAACTAAATTCGGCATGCAGATCTTTTTTAAGGTATTAAAGCACTGTGTCAAATTTGATCGAAATCGGTTGACTATATTATATAGCTCCCATAGGACGAATCGGTATTTAAAAAAATTAGTTGCTTAAAAATTCTTGTTTTTGGTTTTTTATGAAGGAATCGGATTTTATTGCAAGCTAGTGGTACAGGGTATCCCAAAGTCGTCCGCGTTACGTACGACATTTTTTATTTTCTGTTCTTAGTAAAGCAACAGATATTTTATTTTCTTGAACTGAAAAAATTGTGTTAATTTTTTTGACAAATTTCTTTTTGCTATATATCTCAGATTAGCCAAATACCAAATTTTATACTTAATATACAACAAGGACAGGATTGATTGTTTTCCCGTGAGTCCAATCGATATTAATTTGCGATAAATAAACTTTTTGGAATAATTTTGTTTTAACATTTTATGAGTTATGTTCAAAGTGGAGTTTTCCAAAAAGGAACTAAGTTTTCTTTTTTACAAGAATCGGCTATCGATTGTAGGCTTTATGCTTAGGCCTCTATCACTTTGCTAAATACAACAAAAATCGCAAAGTGGCCTGCTTTATATACATACGCCATTATATATGTATGCCACTTATGTATATACTATATACTTATATACATATATACTCAAACTTCGTACTTACTTTTGAAGCTTTTGAAGTGTATTTTTATGTAAGCATTTGAGGATGCTCATGCAAATTTGATGGCTTAATGCAATGTGCTTGTTGGTTGGCAACACTTGAGCGGCAACTTGAGAATTGGCAACACAAGCCACAATCGATTGGCAACAAATTGCGGCCGCTTTGACGTGGCAAAGTCAGCGGTATAAGCCAATAATGACTTAATGGCATTTGGATCAGTTTGTTAACCTAATATGTATTTCAAATAATGACCAAGAAAGTCCTGACAACAACCGGCTAAAGTTAAATGCACTGCAAAAAATCGGAAGTATTTCTAAAAATAGATTTCTATAAGTTGATGGGAAAAAATAAAATTAAATACCGATTAATACATAATAAAATGTGATATTTATTAACAGTAAAATTATATCGATAAGCACAATTTTTGTATATTAAAATCAACGCCTTAATGAAAGAGACTTTTAAAAATAAGCAAGCATTAAAGTCAGGAGCTGTTGACTTTTGGAAACTCTTTAATCGAAACAACGCTTTTAAATTACAAAGCAAAAAGACCTTACCCATTTAGATCGGTATTGCTTATAAAAGTTTTTAAAAATTTTTTTGAAAAAAGCGAAGGATAATGGGGGAGGATCAAAAATTGTACATCCCTAATCGCGTAAGTCTCTTATGTTGCAGAACCATTTTTAAGATTCGACGAATTAGCCAGATTCGCTATGGGCACATAAGCTAGATTACCCAGATCCTTAATAAATAGTTTTCCCAGAAACTGGGTTCGTCCACTAAGTCGCATAGCAGGCATTAGATGCTTTCTGTCTTCATCTCTGCAGCTGCGGCGGAAATCGTGATGGGGAACGTGCAACCTTTCAGCCATAAGTGCTCGGGAGATGCGACAACCGGACACCATGTCCCATTCTCTTTCCGCCAGAGCCGTCTCCTGATTTGCAATACGACGTCATGTAATGGTCTTTCTAACTCCGTAACTGCAAGGTTAGCTGCCAGCGCTGAGCCGTTCGTGGCGCACTCATCCGCCGCCCTGTTATCAGGGACACCTAAGCGACCCGGAACCCAGCAGAGGGTTATTGAGTGGCGATGGGTACGGTTTGGCGCTAGCGTCGTATTACGGATTCGTCTAATCTTTATGGTATGCGATGACAGAGCTTTAATTGCAGCATGAATATCGACAAGAATTAACATTTTTCTTGGACTTCCGTCGAAGGTGCCATTAGTCTAGCCGTTTGCCAGACTGCGTAAATGCCCGCTTGAAAAGCACTACACCAGTTGGCCAACTTCAGGAAAGTTCCCACTGGTTCCACTTTCAGAATAACATCCAGTGCCGCCTGAGGTGTGGATCTCCCTTGATACCTAGGCAAGCCGCCCTTTTGTAATCTCTGAAGGTAGTTTCGGTGAGATTTGTTAAAGCTGCCTTTCAGTAGACCAATACTCCATAAGTTAGGATAGGTCTGACGACTGCTGTATAACCAGTGAATTATATACGTTTGCAGTCCCAATAAGTAATAAGCACCTAACGCTCTTTTCATTCAATCTTCCGAGTTTCTCTTCCATGAGAGTTTGGAGTCCAGAACGCCACCTAGATACTTAACCTCCATAGATCTTTTGAGTTGCGATCCACCGAGAGACGGTGGGGTGAACTCAGTGATGTTATATTTCCTAGTTCTCTTCTGAGGATTAACCCCAAGACCGTTCTGTTGTGCCCTTTTAAGGGTGACGCCAAGAGCGCACTTCAGCAGCAGGAATTTGCCGGCTACCATGAGAACCACGTCGTCGGCATAAGACGTCATCGTACTTCCTGTCTGGTCAAGTTTGAGAAGGTCGTTAAGGACCAAGTTCCACAAAAGTGACTAAATTGCACCTCCTTGTGGCGTACCCCTCGTTACTCTCTTTCTTACCACTCCCACTCAAAGATCGGAGTTTATTACCCGGCTGCTGAGCAAGCTGCTTAGCCAATGGGTTACCAACGGGAGTGAGCCGATTTTAGCAAGTACTGCCGTTATCGACTCGGTCAAAACATTGTTTAAGGTTCACTCCATATCTCCATTATCATTTTGTTCCAATTTTTACTTTCTTCCAAAGGATTTTTGAACAAAATTTGGTTATGCGGGCCTATTGTGCTGCGCTCTACTCTTCAGAGCCATACAAAAATGTGACCAAAGTTCACTTAATTCCGGAGCTCTCCACTGGCCTTCTGTAATCCGTCGCATATGCATTGATTCATTACTATGTCAAGTGCTTTAGAGCGTATCAAAACAATCCTTATATATACTTTAATACGCCCCCTAAGCGCTATAAAGGGTGCAAACAAGAAAAACAAACATGGCCACCAGACAGTCGCCATTTTGTTGCGTCTGTTGTTGACAAACAAACAGTGCGTCGGTTTTTTTTTTTTTAACTTTTAAGCTTTTGAAAAAAAATTTGGTTTAACTCTGCAAATTAACATAAAACATTTGCAAAACAAAAAAAAAAAAATAAATGCTTATATGGTGCAAAGCTACATGCAGCTACCTTTATATAAACATCTGTGTATCTGCGTATCTGCGTATCTGTGTGTCCTGCAGAGAGTTAGTATGTGTGTGATATGATGTCAAATGCCCGCGTGTATCATCTATGCGTATGCGAAACTTTTCCAATTAAAAGTTTTTAAGAGTCATCCTCGACGTTGTCGCGCTCAGAACCGAGAGAAGCGTATCAGTTGGTAAGCGAGAAGAGAAGAGAGTGAGTGGCTCTCAGTCAGCCAGACGGGATTGCATACTTTGCGGCAATTAAGTCACATAATGAGCAATAAACTTTAGGGCCAGTATGATTATGCGCTATTTAAACTTCAAAAAAATAAAAATAAAACCGGGAGAAACAAGGGATTACAGTCGGTATAAGCCGACTATTACAAACCATGTACTCAGCACTGCTCTGGAATTTGCATTCAAGAAATTACATAATTTTTTAAAACATAGGTTAGGTTCACCACTCTTTCCAACTTAAGAGATCCCTTATATAAGGTAAGACTGTCATCATCTTTCAGCCAGAATAAACCTTAAGAGGCATTTTGGTCTCTGTTCGGTGAGCTGAGATAATTTATCAAGCAAGTGTGACCTTAGGAAACGGAATTATTTCCTGCCCAGCCCTCGGCAGTGACAGAAAAAGTGTTTCGCTATCGCCAGCTCCTCCTCATCGCTATAGCTTCTACAGTAGTCATGGTGGGGAGCATTCAGTCTGGATACGTGATTCCGCGCTAGCCAGTGTCCTGTGATGGACAGTTGGGCACTGAGCTCTATTCAGACAACAAAGTTCCTTAGTTGGCCAGGTTTGCCGCAAGATCCTGCACGTGTTGGATGTCCGATTCCACGATTGGTTTGCACAAAGAGCGAAGTACTTTCGTATTGTCAGCTTGCAGCTAGCCATGGGTATACCCAGGCCCTCCTTGTCCTGAAGTAGTTCCTTGTCTAACCAGTTGATCCGCAATACAGTTGCCCTGGATGTCCCTATGTCCTAAGACCCATATGAAATGAATTGAAAACTGTTCAGCCATCTCCTCCAAAAACAAGCGGCAGTTATTCACCGACTTCAAGCACGAAGTCAATGAAGCTAGGGAATTAATAGCCGCCTGGCTGTTCGACTTGATACAGATGTTCTTATTCCGTACTTGTAGGATTCTTATTGTTCTCAAAGTCGCCTGGATTGCAGTGACCTCTGCCTGAAAAACACTGCAGTGTTCCAGGAGTCGGAAATCAGTTCTGACATTGAGTTCCACAACAAAGACGCATCCGCTTACACGGTCGTCCAGCTTGGAACCATCCGTGTCTATCTTTGTCGAGCCAGCTGGGACTGGTACATTTATATTCCACTTCTTCCCGGTTGGAATATGGGTACTGAATTTGCTTGTGAAGTGTAGTAGTCAGTAGTCTGTACTCTCGGAAATAAGTGGGTTCCCCTTAAGAACCTTTGCGTGACCAAAAGCCTCTCTCATGCTTTATGCTGATAGAACGGCTTGTTATTTCTCCATTTTGTCCAGAGGCAGGAGGTTGACTATAGCATCCAGTGCATTGTTTGGGTTGGAGCGTAGAGCACCACCATTACTTAACTTTTTAAGGTTGGATCCCTTTTCTAAGGTTGGCCACCTGATCGAGACTCCTTACATCAGTAAAGGTCTGACAATGGTAGTATATAGCCAGGGAACTATGATTGGGGACATGCCCCATTTAAGTCCAATGGCTTTCTTGCAAGTGGCCTTCGTGGCCTTTTTCCTTCAATCTTCTGTATTCAGGTTTCAGTCCAGTTTGCTGTCTAGGATTAGTAATAGCGCCATCTAGAGAAATCAAAGTCAAGTTAAGTAATAAACAGGAGAACAATAAGAAAGAAAAAGGGTCTATGAAGTTTCAATTGAAAAAGAAACTAAAGACCTCTCGTCAATAGCTTGCTTGCGCCATCTAGTGACAACAACTTACTAGCGCCATCTAGCTGCCATAAGACGAAGTCAAAGAAATAAGGCAGAGGACAATAAGTGACAAAAAGCAACTGTGAAGTTTCAAGGCTGTTTTTTTTTTCAAATCACAACTAATTATATATATTTGATATGAAAAGGGATAATACGCAACTGTTGGCAACTTCTTGGTACTCCTGTAGTTTGGGTTTTAAACAACTGCGGTTTGTCACTGCAACATAATTCCCATAATCTTAAAAGCTTTTCATTACAAAAAGTAGCCTTTGTTTCAACGCTCAACGTCAAATAAGCAGCTTAGCTTACAGTCCACAATTTTTCTCATTTACAATTTAAAATTCGTTGAAGCTAGAAGGTTTGTACAAATTAAAAATTATTTAAAATAAACATAAAATATTTTTTTACTTAAATTTATTTTTCTCTCAAATCAAAGGCAATATTTTTTTACCACATTGAGCTAACAAGATGTTGCGACTCATGCAGAACCGTGGCTTGCAAAATTATGTGCAGACTAATCCTTTGACTTTGGGTGCCACAAGTCGCGGCATTTTGAAGTGCAACAACAAAGTGGCAGAGTATTTGAACGATATAAAGCCGGAGTACGAGAAGCAGCTCCAGTATCGGGCTACTATGTCCAAGTTGCCAATGTCCGAGCCCAAGCCAAATTGGTTTGTTGCTAACAAGTTATGGAACCTTTTTACAGGACTTCGTTTGTCGTTTGATATTAAGAAAATTCTTTATGGTGCAGGAGCAATTGCAGAGCAGCAGAAGGTATCGAAGGAGTCCAATGACGTGGCTGCAGAGAAACTTGGCGTAGCCAAGAAGTAACCAAGAAGTAGCTAAACCGTTGCTACATCCAGTCAAATTATGTTCAGTTAAAGTAGTAAATAGATTTTTATTTGGTTATAAGCAAAGCAGATGGATCTGTCTTTTTTTTTTTTGGTAAATTTCAATAGAAATTGATTGTTATGGACGGACTTTGAAAATCTGAATGTGCTCGAATCCGAAATGCCTAATCTGTGTAGAGTGTCTTGAGACTTTTCCTGTTTAGGGTAAGCGTAATGTTCGCTCTTTTGGCGCTAAAATTCAGGAATTTCTTGGAATGATTGAGGCCGTCCATACCATTCCAGTATTCTGCGACTTTTTGTCAAGTTAATTTTTTTGTCTCATTGTTTTTGTTGAAGCCTAAACAGGGAGATGGGCCTATAAATGGCTTTTCCGACACTTTTTTTGCGTAAAGGTCCGTCTTTTCATTACCTTCATGGCCGGGCACCCATATCTGGACAAGAGCAGAAATCTCTTAAATTAATTATCACAAAGTTTCCATACTTATGGCTAAACTCAGTGGCGTATCCAGGGGGCGTTTTCGGGCACCCATACAGGAGACTTGGTTGTGGGTGTCCAATTGGTTGAATGCGTTGCTGCACTCTATAAGGACCTCGAAATTAAATGTGTAGCTCTTTAGTGTTTTGAAGACCGAATGACTGTCTGAGTGTATTTTGATCATAACTCTCTTGAGTCCTCTTTTGAATAGAAGCTCCACTGTTTCCATTATTGCGTACAGTTCCGCTTGGAAAATTGTGGTGTCATTGCTTAAGGTAATTGATTGTGTGCTCTGGGGCCCATTCTTCCTGTCTGTGATTCATCTGTGTACCATTTTTGTGAGTCGTCATATAACCAGATTGGGTTAGCACTCCATTTTTCTATTAATGCAAAAAATGACTTTGTATCTCTTGATAAAGTTGAGTACTGTGTCTGGGTCGACCCTTCTTAGGATTTGTAGATGACCCGTGAGGTTTCCGGGCTTACATTTTTCTCTTAAGTGGATTGAGAATACTTGCATTGCAGCCTCTTCCTGAATTGCTATATGTAGCGGAGGTAAATTTAGTAGTGCTTCCATGCCAGCTGTTGGGGTAGTCCCATTGCCCCTGTGATGCTTAGGCAGGCTAGCTTCTGTAGTTTCTTCTTCTTCTTTAATCCCCATTTGCTGGGTAGCCTCGGGATATACATCTTCTCCGATTAGTTCGGTCCCGGCTCTCTCTTCTCATCTCTGTCAGGGTTCTGCCCCTCATCCTTCCAACATCCTGGATGCGATTTTCTGAGGCTCGTTTGTTGGCTTTGAATCGATTATTGCACTGGAGTAGGTGATTAGCCCAACTCTAGCCGCTGTGACCCAGGCTGGGGCCCCTCACACGGTACTATCACCCGGGACAGGTGAGCCGCGGTTTGTTGATGGAGTGTTACTCGCCCCCCCTCCTTTTGCATCCGGGCTTGGGATCGGCATTGGTGGAGTTGCCTCTGTAGTTTACTCAGTGTTAATATAACTGTGATTCGTTTGGTTTTCTCCCACCCTACCAATTCCCCATATAGTATGATGGATCTGACCATTTGGGTGTACATCCAGAACGTCATTTTGGGGCTCAAACCACAGGATTTACTCAGAAGTAGTTTCGTAGTCAAGAGTTTTCTATTGGCCTTTGTGATTACGAAATCAAGGTGTGCGCCCCAAGTGAGTTTTTGCCCAGGATATTTCCTAAATATATTACCTCTTCCTTTAGGGGCACCTCTGTCTCATTTATTGTTAATGTGGAGATATGAAATGACCTTTTTCTTGTCAATGCAACAATGGCGGTTTTTGTAGGATTGATTAACAGTCTCTCTTTCAATCCCCATTTGCTGTTAGGCATCGGGGTAGCCTCGGGATATCCATCTTCTCTAATTAGGTCTGTCCCGGCTCTCTCTTCTCATCTCTGCCAGAGCTCTGCCCCTCATCCTTCCCACATCCTGGATGCGGTGCATTGCCTTCCGTTCTCATTTGACTCATTGACTCGTCCATCCAATGTTTATGTCCGAAACATTTTAGCTGTCTCTCCTCGATTTCTTGCATAATCGATGTTATATTCAGATTCTCTGTCGACCTATCCTCTTTAGTGACCCCCATTACTTTGCTTTTGGTTATATTGACCTCCATTCCGTTTCTTTTTAGATTGTTGGACCACTTCTTTGATTGTTTGCTATGATAACAATATCGTCCGCATATAATAGGAATTGCAGTTAGATGGGTTGAAGTCTCCAGCTCCAAATCTTTGTTTTTTTTGTTTGCTTCTTACTCGATTCGGCTATTTCATCCATAGATAAGATGAACAGTAGTGGGCTAAGATTGTCATCTTGCTTTAATCCTTTGCATATTTCAAATACATCTGACTTCTCCCCCTCTAGTCTTACTTTTCCCGTCGGGAAATCATAGATACTTTTATTAGCGTTTATCAGTCTCTCTGGAACATTTTTAGTTATTAGTGCCTCCCATACATGTTGTCTTGGCACACTATCAAATGAAGCTTTTAAGTCTGCTAGGAAAAGATTCTCTCTTCAGCCATCCAGTTTTCCATGATGGCTCTTAAAGTGAAGATGTGGTCTTGTGTTTGTCTACTCGGTCTAAACGCTACCTGCTACTGTTCTACGTCTTCTTCTACTACTCGCCTAAGTCGCTTTTCCAGTACCTTGGTGATAATGTTATTGGCCTGTAGTTTTTACAGTCGTTGCTGTCTACCCTTCTTGTGAATTGGTATTATCAGATTTTCTTTCCAGTCTGTTGGTATCCTATTTTCATTCCATGCTTTTTGAAACAGCTTAGCTAAAGATTTTTGAATCTCTGGACCGCCTCTCTTTCTTACACTATTCCCAAGTTAACCTCTACCACGATATTGCAATCAATTTCATTTTACTCTTTACACACTCTTTAAGTTAAGCTTTTAAAAGAGAAAACGGCTCTCTTAAGTCAGCCATAGACTCTCTTTTTGACAAACTTCCTTTTGTGTGAGTGTGAGGAATATGCATAAGCAGACAAGTGTGCGAATTTGTTTGTGTATGAGTTTATGAGCTTTGTATGTGTAAGAATGCGAGCATGGGGCTATGTGTGTGTGTGTGTGTGAGTGAGCTATGCGAATAAATGTAAATGTGTGAGTCGCAATAAAAAACACGCATACGACAGGTGGGCCACAAATAAAGCAGAATAATGACGACGATCGTTTTTGGCTTGTCAAATGAGCCATGAAATTCATATGACTGACAGTCAAAAGGGCGCCATCAACACACACACACATACAGATACCCATACGCACACACACAGATACTCACACACACACACATATGAATAAATTGCCGCTTTGACACCTTTTGACAGATTGTTTTTATTGTACTTAGTGCCATATGCTGCGGCATTTTAATGAACTTTGACATTTGCCAAACAAATGCATATACCAGGGCTATACAAAGACGCGCTCTGCTTAGCCTGGTTTTAAATACCTAACAAAATATAGGTATAGGGGTATATTTAGTACAGGCGATGGTACAGACAGTACTAACAGGCGCAGGATGCTTGCGAAATATGTGAAATTCAGCGAAACCAGCTGCACTTTTTTATATGTACGACCATTAAAATCTGGCAGTTTCGTATGAGTTTTCAGTATCATAATTTACACGTATCAATATGAAACTTACATTGTGCACTCCGTATGAAGTTTGGCTATCAGAAAGTGTAAATTTCACCTCAATACGTTTAAGCATAAGAACACAATCGGTACCACACGGATTGTTAAAATAATATGCATTTTCTTAAATCAATGTGGTAGCGATTGTGTTCCTATGCCTGAACATATCGAAGAGAAACTTATATTGTGCACACTTTATAAGGTTTAACTATTCGAGAGCGTAAGTTTCACTGCGATACTTTCCAGCATAGGAACACCATCCGTACCACACTAAAACAAAATTTTTAAGAGTTATTAGTTTTCAGCTGCATGATCGATGTAAAACTAACATTGTGCCCATCGTATGAGTTTGGGCTATCAGAAAATATAACTTTTACCTCTATAGATTTATGCATACGAGCACAATCGGTACCACACTGATTTAAAAAAAATATATATATTTCCCAACTATATTTTTTAAATTAAAAATCAGCGTACACTCAATATTCACTCACATACACACACACACTTAGTTTGCCTCGTGTGGCAGCCGTCAGTGTGTTAGTAAACGTGGTTATGACAAATTTAGATGCATCGGCTGCTGAGGTGGATACAGGAAAAACTTTGCAACGTAACTATTGGGAAAGCTTCTTAGATAATGTGGAGGAACTGATATTACACAGGGTGGAGGGGGAGGTATAGGAGGAATTGACTACATTGGCGGATTACGAAAAACTTGTTGACTCTTTAGACTTAGGGTTGGACTCTACAACTTACCCCATTCCCTTTTTTTTTTGCTGCAATCCAACTAAAGAGAAAACTAAAGTCAGTCAGGCAATAAACGCATGCCATAATTTATATGGCGTTAAAAATAGACAACAATGCTAGGCAGCTCAGCTGCCTGCAGCAGTCCTTTGCCAAAGGACTTGTTTTCCACTGAAGCAAGGAGCGTAGTCAAGGGGATGCTTGGATGCTTATTGCGTCAGCTAAGCCGCTTGGCCAGAGCACTTGTCAACGCAGCATTATAGTGCGTCAGCTGCAGCAAACAGCTGTGCTCCTCCTGTCTTGGCTACGCCAGCGTGGGTGTCTCTAAGCCATGAGCACATAATATTGTACCTGGTAACCCTGTTGACGACGCACTAAATGAAATACCTTGAGTGCATGCAATGCCATCAGCTGGAGCTGCTGCTAATGCTACTCATTCCATTCAAAGTGCCATGTGCGCCATTACCTTGCAACAGACCCGTCGTCTTTCATTCATACGCTAAATTAACGTGACCCTTTTACAAAAGCGTAGAGCTTCACGGAGCTCCATGGAGCTGCTGCTGACAGGTCTCCGCGTGCTCTTGGACTTGGCCACGGCGTCAGCATATTTGATGTTCAAGTGCATAATTAACATTTTACGGGCAAAGAAAAGACAAACCCTACGCTGGCTTAAAGTTAAGCTGCATCAAAATAAACGTGGACAGTGTTGGGTGTACATTATTAATAAGCGTATTCTAAAGCCAAAATCTCATCTGGAGACAACAGCAATGAAATAGAAGTCAAGGAATGAAATGATTTGATATGTCACTATGAGTAGAATACGATGCGTATACGCAATGTTGCCAACGGTTACAAAAGGCCTTGTCAAAGAGTCAAAGATTGAGTTTCTCAGCTTTGAGTCGATTGCTGCGGCCTTGATTGTTTCCTCCCCGTATCCCTTGTATCGCCAGCTCTTCTGACCTGCCAGATATAGGTCATTGACTACCCAGGAGTTGATAAGTTTGTTTACGCCTTCTTCCCACATCCTTACAATACTTAACTTTCCCAAGTCTATTGATTTAACTTTGTTTACTTAACTTTTATTAAATTATTATCACGCCTAATCCCAACAACTTGTAAAAAACTTCTAAACAAATACCTTAAATGCTGCCAAATTGAATCTTATTTTTTCGCTTCAAGTTTTGGACAAGTTCAAGTTAAAGCTTGCCAGCTTCTGATATGATTTTGGTCAGAGCAATTTGCAAACGTGTTTATTGGGAAAAAAAAAAGGAAACCCCTTCCTGGCTTGCTCTGCCAGACATACACATAAACATACATACATATATACATATGTACCTATATACTATATACATATTTGTATATAGTACAACAGAATACGAAATGCGCAAAGCGAAATGCGAGAGAGAGCCATAATAATGCAAGAAATATGCGTGGCATTTACTACACTCCGCCGCTCTCCGCAGCCGCTGCTTCTCTCTACAAAAAAAAAAAAAACCCATCTCCTGTATCCTGTCTATCCGCAAACTTAACAATTGTCTGTTCGCAGCTCCTAACTTGGTTTTTCTTGTAATTGCGACGCATAACAACTACAATAACAAAAGTAAAGATATGGCTTATGTGTGGGAGCAGCGAGGGCAGAGGGGCAGGGCTGTCTTATAGCCAGACAAACAAACTAATTTTCTATTGAATATAGCCAGAAGTTGACCGCAATAAAGGCCTAAAAAAAAAAAGAACACAACTGCCCCGAGCAAAGACATTTCAAAGAAAATTTGCTACAATTGAAAAAAATGCCTGTACTGAAAAAAGAAAAAATTAGAAGACAGTCGAGGCGACCATGGGATACCCTGTTGCCTTTTTGCTATTAACTTGGATGCTTTGTTCTGATGCTTTTGTCGGCATTCCGATAACACTTTCATTCAGAGATCTGTCTTTACTTTACGTCTTTACTCCGTCTTTGTCCATTGCCCGACTATTGGAATACCCTGTATATTTTCCGCCCATTAAATTCGCAGCTTTGTTTTGACACTATCGTCTCCGTCTTTCATCCAGAGATCTTTTAGTTATTTGATCCCAAAATAATAGCCCCAGTTTTATGATCAGCGACCCCGAAAAACTCATATTAGCATATCCTACTTGTGTTATCACCACTGAAATGATTTTTCTGTTCTTCGCCGCCATATTGCATTCGCCATTTTGAAAAACTCATAGCTATCTCAAAAGTATCTAAATAGCATATAAGAGTGGATGCAATAATGATTTTCTGAGATAAGTTTTAAAAATAGTGATTAAATTATGAAGTAAATTTGCTTTGGCGGCCATTTTGAAAAACTCACCATTTGGAAATATCGCCATATGGCTCTAAAAATAAGACGACAGATCGAAAATTTAATGCCCTTTTTTGAAAAGTTTAAGTGTATGTCAGTGCACCATCCCTATAAATAAATGTTTATTTCCGTCGTTCAAGTGCTCAAATAAATTCCATTCGTTCCTTCTTCTCTTCTTCTTCAATCCGCATTTGTTGTTAGGCGTCGGGATAGCCTCGGGATATCCATCTTCACCAATTAGGTCGGTCCCGGCTCTATCTCTTCTCATCTCTGTTACGGTTCTGCCCCTCATCCTTCCCACATCCTGGATGCGATTTTCCCAAGTTTTTCGGGGTCTTCCTCTTCGTGCATTGCCTTCGTTTTTATTTCCAGTACCTGTTTGGTTTTTTGACTCGTCTATCCGATGTAGATGTCCGAACCATTTTAGCTGTCTCTCCTCGATATCTTGTATAATTGACTTCTCTTGCCCTACTTCTGAAAGTATTCTTTCATTCCTGACCATATCGCTCCTGGTTTTTTGTTTTGGTTTTGGAGTTTAACCATTCGTTCCTATTATTGTTATTGGGTGCAGAAATGTAATGCGACTCAAGTCGATCTATTGTACCCCCTTTATGGCTCAGAGCTCTCCCAAAAGTCCTTTGGCCTGCCTGCATGTATTCCAGTATTTTATTTGGTCTTATGGTAACAACGATCTTTGGTGGGAAAACGTGCATGCGATGAAGTTTCTTCCTTCACTATCCACTATGCCAATTTTGTTTAAGTTGCTGCGGAGCCTATAAAGTCCCGTCAGCAGGCTCTTCAGGATTCTCACGGTGTTCTTCCCGTGAGTTGTCAAGACTTTGAACATCTTACGGTTGTAGTTGGAGAGGAGAGTTTTTGACTGTTTAAGTCCAGTAAAGCAGTCGTTTGTTATACTCCTCTATTCTCATTAGGTAGCGTACCACGTGGTTAACAATCCCAGAGTGTGGTTCAGGACCGATTAGCACCGGTCTTTGCAAGTTTATCTGCCTGCTCATTTCCAGGAATGTTGTTATGTTCTGGAACCCATCTATTGGTTAGCATCTTCCTGGATCTTCGTTCCTAGAGCTAACAATTTTACTTTATTTCAAGGTTTCTCTTTTCAATTATGGGTATTCTTTTTCCGTTTCCTGATGAATTCTAATCTTGTGTTACTCGCGCCAGGGCTCACTGTCACTGTTTTTTAAGAGAACTTTATTTTGTATAAACTTTATAGGGTGCAAAATTTTATTTCGATCATACGGCTCCAACCAGCAACGCAAGAAGCGCTCCAACTAACCCATATGCCCTTTTACTCCATAAATAAAGGGTATAAAAATGCCAAGTTAGCCAGAGACCAGATGATATATTTCGCAACAAATAAATCCTAATGAAAGTTCTAACCGCATAAAAGTATGCAAATATTTTATTGCAGCTAGAGAAGATTCAGAGGAGCGACCCACGCAGAGTAGTTTTAATATAGGCCGTATATATTTACGAGATTCCTCCTGAGATTATTGCTTATTTAATGGAATTTATTCAAAACCAAATTCCAATTGTATGACAAGTGCGTTTGGGGAGCAGAGCAGACCAGGAGCAGAGCGAACTAGAACGAATCCCTCCGTCGCAGTTGTACAAACTTAAAGTTGTCAAACCATCAAATCATTCAAAAAGTGGTACCAGGCTGTTTGCTCTGCATGTTTGAAGCGTGGGGTGCGGGCACCCCCTAACAAAATACACAAAAAAAAAAGGACGAAAAAAAAAGGATGAGCTACGTGCAGACACTCAATCGAGCAATCAATTAAATGTGCGGCACGCAATGTCATCAATGTTGATGTTGATATTGAGAACTGTTCAATGCCAAATGGCACAAAGAGAAAAAAAATAGAAAATGGGGGAGGAAAACTGTTGGGACAAGCCGACTGCAATATACTCTCTCTGTGGAGTATTTAACGGTCGGTAAGAGCGATTATTTTGCTGCAGTTTTTTATTTCTATGTGAAAGCTTTGAGAAGGGAGTAGTGGAAAAATTTTAAATAGTCCCTAGGGGCTGGTATACCCTATATAAGTAAAAAAAATAGCATTTTTTATATCTTTGAGCTCGCATCGAGATTTCACTTAGTCTAGTCTATATAAAAAAAAATAATCTGAATTTAAGGTTCAATTGTTATTAAATCTTATTCGATATTTATACCTAACGGGTGATTCATTAAGACCTTTTTTTTAATGATTTGGCAAATCCAAATTTTAAAGGAATGATGGGATCTTTATTTATGATTTCAAAAGGATATTTTATGGCATTTATTTTTTAAAAATAATCTAGTTCAAATGTTGGCCGCAACTGCGTTTTAAATGGTCCATCCTGAAGGTCCAATTTTCCATGACTCGTTCAAGCATTTCCACTGGTATTTTGGCCAATAGCACGAGTAATGTTGGCTTTCAAGGCCTCAGTCGTTGCTGGTTTGTCCACGTAAACTGTTGACTTTACGTAACCCCAAAGAAAAAGTCGAGCGGTGTGATATCGCACGATCTTGGCGGCCAAGGCACGGGTCCCGTACGTGAAATTAATCTCTCACCAAATTGACCTCGCAATAGAGCCATTGTTTCATTGGCAATGTGAACCGGAGCGTCATCCTGTTGGAACCAAATGTCGTCGAGTTCACGGGCAACAATTTCAGACAGCAAAAAGTCCGTTAACATGGTCCGATAACGTGCGCCATTGATGGTAACGTTCGCACCTTGCTCATTTTTAAAAATCCGGACAATCATTGGCCACCAGCCCACAGACCGCACCAAACCGTTGTTTTTCTTGGATATAATGTCAGCTGGTGAACCTCTTCGGGTTGATCTTCTCCCCAAATAAGGCGATTTTGCTTATTCACGAAACCGTGGAGTCAAAAGTGGGCCTCATCACTGAACAAAATTTTGGTCCAAAACAACGGATTTTCATCGATCTTACCCAAGAGCCCATTTACTAAAACGGCAACGTACAGGAAGATCATTCGGCTTTCCATGATGATTTGCCAATGAATACTGAACAACTTTGCCTTTGACAGCTGTCATGGATCACGCGTGATCCACACGAAAATCCCTATTGAAAAAAAAGGTCTTAATGAATCACCCTTTATAAGTTCCGTAAATTTTTACCGATTGTGAAAGTTATGTCAAAGAAGCTATTTAAAATGTATGGGATAAGTTTCAAGTTGATCTATTGAGAGATGTGGGAGAAAACACGGTAAATCGATTGCGGGGGGTGGGGGATCCACATCGATAAAATTTGGATGTGGATTTGCTCATTAGAGCCACATGAATCAGCTTAACAAAAATTGTGACTCGAGGCCACTTGTAACCATAATTAGGTAGAGTCAAATATTGACGTAGTTTATAGGGAAGGTGAAATTTGCATATTTTTGACTATAACTTTTGCTTTATTTATCCGATTTTATTCATTTTTGACTCACACCTGCGTGGAATTATAACGCATCACTCTCTTAGATTTCAGATAAAAAAGTATTAAACGGTGTTGCCAAAAACCGTGAAAATCTACTGCGGGGGATTGGGGAAGATATTCACATGATTCAACAAACTAAATCTTCTGAGGAAATATACGCACCAGCTGATAAAGTTTGGTGTCTCTAGCTCTTCTAGTCTCCGAGATCTAGGCGTTCATACGGACGGATGGACATGACTCAATCGCTAACCGAGCTTATGATAAGCATTTGGGTATAAAGGACTTGGGGTCTGTCGCGCCTCCTTCTGTCCGTTACATACATTGCACAAATCTAGCATATTCTTTGTACTTTTTAGTACAGGGTATACAACATATTTTTTTTTAACATTGTATTTTTTAAAGAAATTTTTAAGCACAACTAAACAGTGAGAAAATTCCATTACCATTAAGACTGGATTATAATAATGGAATATTTTTTAAACTTTTGCATTAATTGCTTACGTGATATGAATACCAAATAATTAAAAAAAAAATGCTTTTTGACCATCGTTTTTTTTAGGAAATTTTTTTTTAAAGAATTTTTCTTTATTTTAAAAAATTAAAGTGCTTTATTGCTTACTTTTATTTTGAGCCACTTAAAATAACGAATTTTTTTGTCATTAGTATGAAAATAAATTTTATCATTTTTAAGTCTGCTCAATATTTAAAAAAAAAAATCATTTGAATTTTATTCAACCGAATAAAATAATGTAAAAGGTTTAATGTTTTTTTATGCATACGAAATAAATTTTGTTTTAACTATGCAAATGCATAACTTTATTTTTATCCTTTATGGCCGGTAGAGAGATGTTGAGAACGCCATTTTGAATTTTCAAATTCTACCTTCAGATTCGTAATCTGCGGTCCTAAAACTTAATTTTGTATAGCCCACTTTTGTTTTATTAAAAATAAATGATTTTTTCTCTCTTAGCAAGCATCTTAGATTCGCCATTTTGTAATTTTGAAAAACTAATCAGGTTTTGCCATAATGTTTCCAAAGATTGAATAAAAAATAGTTTCTAAATTATGAAGTTACTTTGCTTTGGTAGCCATATTAAAATATCCGCCATTTTGAAGTATCGAAAATCCCTTTAAGAAAATATATTATCCTAAAAATCAAAGTGTTAGCAAAGGGTATCTGGCTTGACAGAGCATATTCATTTTTTAGAATAATACAGGGTGCGCCATTTGAATGTGGTCGATGGGAACTTTTGACGCAAGAAGTTCATCGTTGATTTCGCGGTGTGACATGTCGCGCCGTCTTGTTGAAACCAAAAGCCTTTAAGACCTTTTTCACGCATTTCTGATAAAACAGAGTGTGCCAACATCCATCGATACCGATCCCCATTGACAGTTTCCCCAACTCTGAAGAAGAACGGACCGATGATGGTTTTTGAGCAGACACCTGCCCAAACAGTCACTTTCTGATCATGCAGTGGAGTTTGATGGATAGTGTGAGGATTTTCTTTCCCCCAAATGCGACAGTTTTGTTTATTTACAGTGCCAGATAGCGTGAAATGGGCCTCATCAGTCATTAAAATTCGCTCCCAAAAATCGGGCTCCGATTTAATGAACATTGTCACTATTTCCGCGCGTTCTTTGGGCGTGAATCGATTCATGGTTAAAATTGTAATGCAATAACCTTTCCAAAATGTGTTCGACGACGTCAATCGGTTGACATCTGTCAAAGTAATTCAATATTTCCATCGACCACATTCAAATGGCGCACCCTGTATAATACTAATAATAGATTTAAAATTGGAAATTCTTATATTTTATTCCCAAACATTTCAAAAAAATAAATTTTCTTTTATGAGAATATATATAAGGTTCAAGCGGATGCCTTGGAACACTAAGACCGAGATTTCGTCTATTTAGAGAAAGAGGAGTATATACTCTATCCAAAACCATACAGAATAGTTAAGAGCTATAATAAAATCTTTCATCATTTATTGTTACTCGTTTCCATTCTAATTGTTGAATGTATCGATTACCCTTTTTGGCTACAGAGTATCCACAAACTAAATAACAGCTTGGTCTATGACATTTTAGACATTTCAAGTATTTCCGAGTGTGTCCTGGCAAAGTCCTGGCCCCACTGTGGTCCAGCACGTAGCCACAACGTGACAAACTTAGACTTTGGCTAAAACCCAAAGTTTCTGGCTTAGAGCGGACAATTTAATGGAATTTAAGCTGTCAGCGTTATAGGTAATACGTCTAGCTGCCAAATATCAGTTAGAGATAGAGTTCTCAATAAAAACAATCATTAAAAAAGATACGAAATGTATTTCCGTTTGTCGTTTGATTTATTTGCTTGAAGGCCATTAAAACCAACCAGGCTAACTAAATTAAATTGACTTTGAGCAACAGGCCGAGGCCGGTTCTGAAAATGCGTTGGATGTTGTTTGGAATTTTCGGCATTAAACTCAGCAGACTGGAAATATTTGGGAATTTTGTTATTTTATGTTTCTGTGTTGTCTATAAAGTTAATCTACCAAAGCTTTGGAAGCTTTTAAGATGTGCCAAAAATTCTTCGAAATAGTTATAATAAAAAAAGTTTACACTCTTTTCTAGAAGTTTTTGGGTATACAGTTTACTTGAAAAGTTTTTGAAGCATATTACATACTATAAAATTATAATATATATAGATAATAAAATGTTTTGGAAAAAAGGTTTAACTACCAACAAAATTGTATAATTACACAGCCACACAAAAAAAAAAAATTGTTTCGGGTCTTAAGGTAATTTCATGTTTACTATATGATTTCGGGGTCGCAGAAGCCGAATTCGAGGTCCAACAACCATAGCACGTCAGGGTTCTGACATAACCTCAAAAAACCTCATACAAAATTTTATTCAAGTTCTGGGGTCAGACCATGTTTATCGCCGAATCCAAATCCTTCAAATCCAAAAATAATCCAAAAACTTCATATAACTTTTGATCTTTGTTCAATATACGGCTAAAGTCAAAACGTTGAAGCGTTAAATAGCTTTGATATCGAGATATTTTGAAGGTTATGTCAACAATCTGGCATGCTTTTGTTTTTTAGACGACGCATTCGGATTCAGCGACCCCAAAAACATATGCTAAACATGATCTGACCCCCGGACTCGGAAAAAAAAATTTTATGTAGTTTCGAAGTTATGTCGAAACCCTGACCTGCTGAGGATTTTTGGACCTCGGATTCGGATTCTGTAAACATGGTCTGACCTCCAGACCCGAACAAATTTTTTTTTTCTGTGGCTGTGTTATTAATTAAATGGCAATTAAAGCACAATTTTTGCTCATTTTCAGGAATCGTTTGAAGTTCTTATAGTCTCTGAAATAAAAATTAAGATTGATAACTTTTTGAGATTTCCATTGTGTTCGTTTTGTGTTTGAGTTTTCAACAATAATCGTTTTACAATTTTTAATGAAGAAATATACTTATTAAAAAAGAAATTGGAAACTCTTTAATGGATCTATTCCATACATAGTCAAGGCTGTCTCCCAAAATTCTGAATAGCTTTAGGTCATAGGGTTTTTCAAAAATCTTCAAATCTCTCGTTCCGGCTAAACTTTTTGAAGTGAAGTTTCAAATCTGTGCATAATTTTTAAACACATTTGGCGAAATCTCAATTTTGTAAAGTGAATTCAAACCACATAAAAGAATCGTTTTTCAAAAATTGGGAACACCAAATTAATGGCTTCAGAATATATGGTCTCTATATCTATGGGTCATTCTTTGTAAAATCAAACAAATTTTCAGACAGCTGATTATGAGTATCTAATTAATTTTTCAAAATTTCAAAATGGCGTATTCAAAATGGCCGCCAAAAACAGAAAAAAAAAAAACATAGGTTTTCGAGTACGATGATCAGCAATCTGTATTTAAAATTATGAAATTTTCAAATATCGGTCCCAATTTGTTTAAACAAATTTGAAAAATTAGCTTTGATTAAAAAAAAATGGCGGACGTAAAGTCGGGCGCGGACGACTTTAGGATACCCTGTACCACTAGCTTGTAATAAAGTCCGATTTCTTCACAAAAAACCAAAAACAGAAGAATTTTTAAGCAAACATTTTTTTTGACCGATCGTTTCTATGGGAGCTATATGATATAGTCAACCGATTTCAATCAAATTTGACACAGTTCTAAAATACCTTAAAAAAGATCTGAATGCCGAATTTAGGTCAAATATCTTTACAAACAAAGGAAACAACGAATTTTGTATAAAAAACGTGTTTTTGGACCGATTGGTCCTATGGGAGCTATATGATCTAGTCAACCGATTTGGATTAAATTTAGTACAGTGCTTAGGAACTATAAAATACTCACGAATGTCAAATTTGGTCCCAATATCTTAACAAACAAACGAAACACAACAAATTTTGTTAAAAAATCGATTTTTTGGAAGATCGGACCTATGGGAGCTATATGATATAGTCAACCGATTTTGTTCAAATTTGGCACATTGCTTAAGTGCTCTAAAAATGTTCCAAACGCCAAATCTGGTTACGATATCTTTATTATAAAACGAAATGTAGCGTATTTTTCTTTAAAAAAGTTATTTTGGCCGATCGGTCCTATGGGAGCTATATGATATAGTCAACCGATTTCGATCAAATTTGGTACAGTGATTGGGAACTATAAAAAAACTTTCGAATACCAAATTTGGTTACGATATCTTCATAAACAAACGAATTATTCATCTAAAACGTTTTTTTTTTGTCGAGGTCGTCTCAAACACCCCATGGGAGCTATATAATTTATCCCCGATATCAAAAAAATGAAATAAACTTGCCTCCTATGGAATAATATGGGATCTAATGTGAAAGTTTGGTAACTCTAGCTCTTACCATCTTTGAGATCTAGGCGTTCAAACGGACGGACAGACGGACATGGGTATATCGACTTCTCTATTCACCCTGATCATATTTTAGGTAACTTTGGAATGTCTCCGACGTCTCCTTCTATATGTTACATACATTTTCGGCTTGCACAAACTTAATATACCCTTGGTACCATACGATACAGGGTATAAAAAGAAATTCAAATTTTTTAGCTTATAATTCATAATTCCTTTAAGCAGTAGTTGCTATAAGTAGTAATAAATTTGCACACATTTTTTATTACATTTTTTTTAATTTATAATTTATTTACTTATTTCTTATAATATAAACAAAAAAAAACAAATCGTGAATATGAAGGTTTAGTTTTGCAAAGTTTGATGTTTTTTTTTTTTTTGTCATATTGGACTTGGCTGCTGTTTGCAAGACTTGGAGGTCCATAGTAAAAGTAAAGAAGTATCTTGCGGCACTCCAGTTTTAATGATCCGTCGTTCGGAGAGTTCACCTTTCGCCATAACTTTGAAAGAGCGATTGTCAAGAAATGATTTTATAATTTCATAATGAGGAGCAGGAAGGGTAGATTTAAAAAAAAAAAACTAAGATAAATATATTTTTAATTTTTACTATAGCAAAATGGGTATATTGTTTATCTTGTCAATTGTCAAAGGAATTTAAACTTATTCCTGTTCTGGAGGTGTGTCATTAAGCAGTAACGATTCGGCATCCTCCACATTGGCTTTTGATAGTAATATTTTAATTTGCAGCATTGTGCGGGTAACAATGGCTGGATCGGAGATGTTATCTAGCATCGTTGCAGCGTATTCGCCGAATTGTTTAGTTTTTTCCTCCATAGCATTTGTTTTTGTTAATTGTTGAACTGGAGGTGACACTGTAAGATGACTTATTGTTGATGGACTTGGCTGCTGTTTCCCAGACTTGGAGGTCCATAGTAAAAGTAAAGAAGTATCTTGCGGCACTCCAGTTTTAATGATCCGTCGTTCGGAGAGTTCACCTTTTACCATAACTTTGAAAGAGCGATTGTCAAGAAATGATTTTAAGATTTCATAATGTCGGGCAGGGAGGGCAGATTTAAGTTTTTGTGGATGGGAGGCTGGCAGGGCTTTAGAATCATAACACTTTGAGCACATTTGCACTGCTTTGGGAAGTATTCCAGAAGCATAATTGCATTGAATATCTTAGAAAGTTTACCTGCCAAAAAGATGCATCTATTGTAGATGGTATATTTTTAGTAGGTGGAGTAAGGAATGCACCAAGAGCTGATCGAATTGCAGAGAGTTGGATTGCAGCAGTTAGTTTGAAAGACGATCTTGGTATAAGCCTTAAGGGGCTAGGATTGGGGAAGAGCTATATAAGCATAGGGAAATGCTCACTGCCAAATGGGTCGTCAATAGCTTCCCCTCGAGCTGCAGGGGTTAGATTGGCTGAAATAAAAGAGTGGTCAACAAGTGTGAAGAAGTGGGGGGTAGAATAGTGTGTCGGAGATTTATCATTAAGCAATACATAGTCTTAACTGATGATAAAGTTTTGTAAAATATTAGCTTTTGCATTTCTGTTGAGGGAACCCAAAAGGAAGGTAGGGATTGTTTTGGGGATTAAGCATATTATTGAGGTTACTGTTGCTAAAATGTTTGTTGTTTGATATTTAATTCAACATTTGAATCTGCTGATATGCAGAGATGAGCTTCAAAATCAGAGTTAAGATTTAATTGTTGGAAATTAATTGAGTTATGAACCATCAGAGCTACACCGCCGAAGGAGTTGGAGCTGTTAAGTTCCAAAAGCGAAAAGTTAATAGGAATGGGAAGCAGGAACTTGGTTAAAAGGTGAGTTTCTTGGAAAGCAACAATATGTGGATAGTTCATATTTTTTTTTTAGAGTTTTTGTTAGAGTTGGTTTCAACATCTTTGGAGGATTTGGCGTCAGAACAAGATGGATGGTCATTAGAAAATGTTGTGTTTATAACGTCGTTACTACTGGAAGGGGTTATGAAGAACTTAGGAAGGCATCTGTTTCATTTGAAGCGTCTTTATAAGAAGGTTTTTTTCTTTTTTGATTGTTGGTGGATTTGGATAGGGACAGATTTGGATACACAACAATCGATAATGGTTTTGAAATTGATTTATTTGAGAGGTTCTGAACTGTAGTTGGTGTGTTAAAAAAAAGTATACAATAAACTTCCAATGACTCAAAAATATGGAATCTAAAAAATTTAAAACCATAAAATTGAACTGCCATTTTCTATTATACGAGGGTGGATTGATAAGTTTCCGGCCTGACCAAGAGATGGTGCCACTAAGCCTACCTTGAGGTGGCGTTCTATAGTACCATCCTTAGATAGCTTGTAGCTATAGTTTCAGCCCGATCGCCATGTTAGTTTAGATTTGAGAGCACATTGAACAAGACGCCTCTGTGTTTTTCTTGAAAATGGAAAAGCTGGAAAATCGTGCTGTCATCAAATACTTCTATTTGAAGGGGTTAAAGCCAAAGGAAATTAAAAAAGAGATGGACTCAACACTGGGGACATCCTCCCCATCATATTCACCCATTAAGCAGTGGGTTTCCGAATTTAAAAAAGGTCGTGTGAGCACCTTTGATGAGCCTCGCTCAGGACCACCAATTTGAAGTTTAATAAGCGTAATCCAACCGAATTTTTGCGTCGATTCATAAACGTTGACGAAACTTGGGTCCACCACTACACTCCTGAAACCAAAGAACAGTCTAAACAGTGGATTGGACCAGGGGAACCAGCTCCAAAGAAGGCAAAAACAATTTTTTCAGCGAACAAGGTTATGGCTACTGTTTTTTGGGATGCAATAGGTATTATATACATTGATTACCTTGAAAAGGCTAAAACTATCACTGGTCAATACTACGCAGACTTATTGCAACGTTTGAGCCACGAGGTGAAAATTAAACGACCTCATCTGGCGAAGAAAAGAATCTTGTTTCATCATGATAACGCACCAGCGCACAAGTCAATCGTTGCGATGGCTAAAATCAACGATCTGAAGTTTGAATTGATGCCGCACCCTCCCTACTCTCCAGACCTAGCCCCGAGTGACTATTATCTGTTTCCTAACCTCAAAAAATGGCTTGGCGGTAAGAGATTTGCGGACAATGAAGAGGTAATCGAAGCTGTAAATGGGTATTTTGAGGAGCTTGACGAATCAGTCTATAGAGATGGCATTACTAGACAAGAACACCGCTATGAGAAATGTATTAGCCTTGGAGGAGATTATGTTGAGAAATAAAAAAAAATTCTTAAAAACGTTGTTTTTCTTGGTCAGGCCGGAAACTTATCAATCCACCCTCGTATATAAAATATTTACAGAAATAAATAAATAAATAGTTGTTATAATAAAATACGGCTTCTGAGATCATTTGGGCGAAGTCGTTTAAGACGTCTTCTTGGTCTATAACCGGCCAGGGTACATGCAAGTGAATTGGGTTGAGTCCTTAATTCTAGGTTATTTAATATGTTACCCACAAATAAAAGGTCTAGATCCTTGGCAAGATTGCGATTCCGAATATAATACGGAGCATCAACCATTTGGCGCTAGGTTTTGTTTTGCAAAGTTTGAATGTATTTTGTCAATTTGGAAACTCATAAAGTCATTTGGGTTTTTTTTTTTAAATGGCTTTTACACAAATTTCCATTAAATATGTTAATTATTTAACGCAACGCAACCAATTTATTTATTTATTTATTTATGAACAGCTCCTACCTAATTGAAATTTAGTACCCAATCAATAATTTTGGCTTTAATATTAAAAATTGCAATTAATATTTTCCACTTGCTGAATAAATTATGAAAATGTTATGGCAAAAAATAACAAATGAAAATGCTTTCAAAAATATTCAAAGTTTGAACTTTTAGCTTTTTGTCCTATTTCCTCGCCATTTTGAATAAAACTATTTAATTTGAGAACTTTTGAATGTAGTTTTTTAAACAATAGAAACTCAAACAAACGAATGCGAATATATTTGGGCAAAAATAAGCTATTCGAGTCACTTTTTGGGTTGACCTCAATGTTTTAGGTAATTTTTATATATATAATAGAGCTACTAGTCATAATATCATGGAAAATTCAGTCAATAACAACCATGCAAAAATACGTTTACATATCGAGCTATCGATAACTGCAACTTGTATTTTTCATTTTAAGAACTTATTTTGACAAGCCATATCTCCGAAACGCAAACAAATGTCTATACATATTTTTAATATTAGTATAATGAATTAATAAATACTAGTCGATAGCAGCCACGCAATATTGCGAGCTATCGATAACAGTATCATGGACTTTTCATATTTAGACCTTTCGTATTTCCGAAACGAATACAAATATCTACACACTTTTTTGTTTATTATGAAAAACAAATACTTTTCAAAAGCAATCACGCAAAGTTTTGATTATATATCGAGTTATCGATAACTGCAACTTTCACTTTTTGACCTTATTTTACAAACCACATCCCCTAAATTAACAAAAATATCTACACATTTTTTAAATAAATAAATACTAGTCGATACCAACCTCGTAAAATTTCAATCATATATCGAGGTATCGATATATTCCCATATATAGACCTTTCTTTGGCTAGCCATATATCACATACGAATAAAAATATCTAAATATATTTTTTTTTTTAATAAAAAAATGAATACTTGTCAATAGCAATAGCAATAAATTGCAATTATGTATCGAGTTATCGACAACTGCAACTAGAATTATTCATTTTTGCACCATATTTCGGCAAGCCATATCTCTCAAAAGATTCAAAATATCTACAAATTTTGTTGTTTTTTTTTTTTAAATGAATAAATAAATGCTACTCGATAGCAACCAGCAAAATTGCGATATATCGATAACTGTATCACGGAATTCCCATATATAGACCTTTTTTATGGCTAGCCATATAATATATCACATTCAAATAAAAATATCCACAAATTTTTACGATTATATATCGAGTTATCGATAACTGCAACTTGCACTTTTCCTTTTTAAGATCTAATTTTGGCAAACCAATTCTCCTAAAATATAAATATTAAAACAATCTTTTTCTTTAATCAAAGCTAATTTTTTAAATTTGTTTAAACAATTTGGGACCGATATTTGAAAATTTCACAATTTTAGATACAGATTGCTGATCATCGTACTCGTAAACCTATGTTTTTATACCCTGTACCGTAAGGTACCAAGAGTATATTAACTTTGTGCAAGCCGAAAATGTATGTAACATATAGAAGGAGACGTCGGAGACACCCCAAAGTTACCTAAAATATGATCAGGGTGAATAGAGAAGTCGATATACCCGTGTCCGTCTGTCCGTCCGTGTGAACGCCTAGATATCAAAGATGGTAAGAGCTAGAGTTACCAAACTTTCACATTAGATCCCATATTATTTCATAGGAGACAAGTTTCTTTTATTTTTTAGATATCGGGGTTTTATTATATAGCTCCCATAGGGGTGTTTGAGACGACCTCGACAAAAAAAAAGCGTTTTTGATGAATAATTCGTTTGTTTATGAAGATATCGTAACCAAATTTGGTATTCGAAAGTTTTTATAGTTCCCAATCACTGTACCAAATTTGATCGAAATCGGTTGACTATATCATATAGCTCCCATAGGACCGATCGGCCAAAATAACTTTTTAAAGAAAAATTCGCTATATTTCGTTTTTTAATAAAGAAATCGTAACCAGACTTGGCGTTTGGAAATTTTTAGAGCACTTAAGCAATGTGCCAAATTTGAACAAAATCGGTTGACTATATCATATAGCTCCCATAGGTCCGATCTTCCAAAAAATCGATTTTTGAATAAAATTTGTTGTGTTTCGTTTATTTGTTAAGATATTGGGACCAAATTTGACATTCGTGAGTATTTTATAGTTCTAAGCACTGTACTAAATTTAATCCAAATCGTTTGACTATATCATATAGCTCCTATAGGACCAATCGGTACAAAAACACGTTTTTTATATAAAATTCGATGTGTTTTGTTTGTTTGTAAAGATATTTGAAATAAATTTGGCAATCATATCTTTTTTAAGGCATTAAAGCACTGTGTCAAATTTTATTGAAATCGGTTGACTATATCATAGGAACGATTGGTCAAAAAAAAATTTTTTGCTTAAAAATTCTTTTGTTTTTGGTTTGTTATGAAGGAACCGCATTTTATTGTAATCTAGTGGTACAGGGTATCCTAAAGTCGTCCGCGGCCCCATTTTTTATGATTATTATTAATTAATTATTAATTTTTCGACAGCTGTTTCGAAGAATACAAATTCTGGAACATTTAATTTTTTGCTCATAGGGGAAGCTATTGACGACCAATTTGGCAGTGAGCATATCCCTCTTCCCCAATCCTAACCCTTCAAGACTTATACCAAGACAGTCTTTCAAACTAACTGCTGCAATCCAACTCTCTGCAATCCGATCAGCTCTTGGTGCATTCCTTACTCCACCTACTAATAATATGTTATACCATCTACAATAGGTGCATCTTTTTAGCAGGTAAACTTTCTAAGATATTCAATGCAATTATGCTTCTGGAATATTTCTCAAAAGCGTGCAAATCTGCTCAAATTGTTATGACTCTAAAGCCCTGCCAGCCTCCCATCCACAAAAACTTAAATCTGCCCTCCCTGCCCACCATTATGAAATCTTAAAATCATTTCTTGACAATCGCTCTTTCAAATTTATGGTAAAAGGTGAACTCTCGAAGCGACGGATCATTAAAACTGGAGTGCCGCAAGATACTTCTTTACTTTTACTATGGACCTCCAAGTCTGGGAAACAGCAGCCAAGTCCATCAACAATAAGTCATCTTACAGTGTCACCTCCAGTTCAACAATTAACAAAAACAAATGCTATGGAGGAAAAAACTAAACAATTCGGCGAATACGCTGCAACGATGCTAGATAACATCTCCGATCCAGCCATTGTTACCCGCACAATGCTGCAAATTAAAGTGTTGTTATCCAAAGCCATTATGGAGGATGCCGAGTCGTTACTGCTTAATGACAAACCTCCAGAACAGGAATAAGTTTTAATTCCTTTGACAATTGACAAGATAAACAATATACCCATTTTGCTTTAGTAAAAATCAAAAATATATTTATCTTAGTTTTTTTTTTTTAAATCTGCCCTTCCTGCTCCTCATTATGAAATTATAAAATCATTTCTTGACATTTTTTGACAATCGATCTTTCAAAGTTATGGTAAAAGGTGAACTCTCGGAACGACGGATCATTAAAACTGGAGTGCCGCAAGATACTTCTTTACTTTTACTATGGACCTCCAAGTCTTGCAAACAGCAGCCAAGTCCAATATGACAAAAAAAAAAACATCAAACTTTGCAAAACTAAACCTTCATATTCACGATTTGTTTTTTTTTGTTTATATTATAAGAAATAAGTAAATAAATTATAAATTAAAAAAAATGTAATAAAAAATGTGTGCAAATTTATTACTACTTATAGCAACTACTGCTTAAAGGAATTATGAATTATAAGCTGAAAAATTTAAAACTGAACCAATTCTTTTTATACCCTGTACCGTATGGTACAAAGGGTATATTAAGTTTGTAAGCAAGCCAAAAATGTATGTAACATATAGAAGGAGACGTCGGAGACACCCCAAAGTTACCTAAAATATGATCAGGGTGAATAGAGAAGTCGATATATCGTGTCCGTCTGTCCGTCCGTGTGAACGCCTAGATCTCAAAGATGGTAAGAGCTAGAGTTACCAAACTTTCACATTAGATCCCATATTATTCCATAGGAGGCAAGTTTATTTTATTTTTTTGATATCGGGGATAAATTATATAGCTCCCATGAGGGTGTTTGAGACGACCTCGACAAAAAAAACGTTTTAGATGAATAATTCGTTTGTTTATGAAGATATCGTAACCAAATTTGGTATTCGAAAGCTTTTTATAGTTCCCAATCACTATACCAAATTTGGTCAAAATCGGTTGATTATGTCATATAGCTCCCATAGGACCGATCGGCCAAAATAACTTTTTTAAAGAAAAATTCGCTATATTTCGTTTTATAACAAAGATATCGTAACCAGATTTGGCGTTTGGAAATTTTTTAGACCACTTAAGCAATGTGCCAAATTTGAACAAAATCGGTTGACTATATCATATAGCTCCCATAGGTCCGATCTTCCAAAAAATCGATTTTTTAACAAAATTTGTTGTGTTTCGTTTGTTTGTTAAGATATTGGCACCAAATTTGACATTCGTGAGTATTTTATAGTTCCTAAGCACTGTACTAATTTAAATCCAAATCGGTTGACTAGATCATATAGCTCCCATAGGACGAATCGGTCCAAAAAGCCGTTTTTTATATAAAATTCGTTTTGTTTCGTTTGTTTGTAAAGATATTTGAACTTAGTTCGGCATTCAGATCTTTTTTATGGTATTAAAGCACTGTGTTAATTTTATCGAAATCGGCTGACTATATCATATAGCTCCCAAAGGAACGTTGGGTCAAAAAAAAAATGTTTGCTTAAAAATTCTTCTGTTTTTGATTATCTATGAAGGAACCGGATTTTATTGCAAGCTAGTGGTAGAGGGTATCCCAAAGCCGTCCGCGCCTGATTTTACGTAGGCAATTTTTTTTTGTGATTGTACCTCGCCATAGAAAACGGTACCTCGAAAAATGACAAATAAGCCAAACTCCTCGGAATTGAAAGATAATAAATTCAAACTTGACATAAATGACTATTTTGACATTGTAAGATCTACTTTAAAAGTACCAGTGAAAATCGTGACCCGTTCTACAGATATTTAAGGTCAAAGGTCACAAAAATCGTTTTTTTTTGCAAATACAATTTTATCAGGGCTTTTAAATAATTTCCAATGTTCTAAAAAAAGGCGTAAAATTTTCTACACAATCGGTATGTTGGATAATCTTCTGCAGCTAATAATTCCTGAGATATACCATGTAATGTGGGAAGTATGTATGCTCAATATTTCTTCTAAGTTCGAAAAAAGATTTTTTTTCGCAATATCTGAAAATCCGTTTCAAGAAAAAACTTTTCGGCCTCATTTTCAATTAAAACATGTTAAGTATTCAAAAATTTTAGAAAATTGGTAACATGGTGTTATTATTTTTTGAATTTCTATCAAAAAAATTTGCATTTGGAAAAAGTTTGCTTGGCACAAGTCCGGAAAATTCAATGAAAAATAAATATTATCAATAATTATGTTTAAATGTTATTTATTCAAGTAATACTTTTTACATAGTAAGTACATATATGGAACATTCTAATTAATCAATATAGCCGCCTTCAGCCACCACTACCCGCTCAAGCCTGGACCGAAATCGATAACAGGCCCGTTTCCCCTCCATTTTGTTCATGTTGGTCATCACATCCATTATTTTGGCCTTCAGGGCGTCCTTTGTGTTGTGAGATGTCTTGTTCACCTTTCCTTCAACTACGCCCCACACGTAGTAGTCGAGAGGATTGCAGTCTGGGCTGGACGGTGGCCACAAACCTGGGGACCAGTGGTGATGCATATTCTCGTACAGCCAAGCCTGAGTCTTTCTGGACTTGTGAGCTGATGCAGAGTCCTGCTGAAACACGTATTCTCTTCGCTGGAAGAGACCGCTGTCACTCGGTCTATCCAAGGCTTCACAACTGATCTCAGTACTTCGATATATCCTTCGGCGTTCAACCGAAGCCCCTGCTCGAAAAAGTGGGGTGGCATGACGTCCCCATCACTGCTTACGACACCCAAAACCATGACTGAAGCAGGAAATTTCGTGTGCATGACAGTAGGCACTTGTTCAGGATCTTGGCAGATCCATCGATCATTCTGACGATTTACTATCTTGAATGAAATTTTTTTCGTCTGAAAAAAACTTGAGGTAGCCGGTGCTCTTGTGCTTGATGTCATTTAAGAGTGCTTGACTCTTAACTCTTCGTTCTTCTTTGTTTTTGTCAGTCAACAACTGACGATTTCTGAGGACATAAGATCTGTAACCAAGATCTTCGTGCACCGTCAGACTGGTTGTTGACCGCGCTACGCCTATATCTTTAGCTAACTTGTTCATACTGCATCCCGGATCGGCGTCAATCTTCTTTTTCAATTCATCGACAAATTCTGAAGTTCTTTTTCGGTCGGATCGTTTATTGTGGCTTGCTCGCTCTGAAGAAACCTCGTCTTTATTTTCTGCATCTCGAAACTTCTTGCTAATTTCATAAACTTGTGTTTTTTTATATCCAAACCATTGAATTATCTCCTTCGGTGTTTTCCCGGCGCGTAGTATCGCTGCCCTGCGGTCCTGTTCTCGGCTCATAGTTGCGCGTTATCAATCAAGTCTACTCTGTAACTGAAAAGGAATACCTAAAAATGAAATGCAACGCTATCTTTGCAGATTTGTGCTAAGCTGTAATAAAGGAGACCCGCACGAATATATTCCGGATTTACCTCGACGACCCTTAACCCAATCGTCGTATAATCGTCGGAAATATTTCGCTAACTAGTCAGCATCCCAGTATACCTATGCTTTGCTTTAAACACTAAATTTCGAAATTGGGAACACGCCCGATTTAGTTCGTCTGCTCATATCCCGTGTAATTTGCTGCCAATTCGAGTTGAAAATTGCAAATGGCAGCACATTGACAGCCGCCCCTCAAGTAACTTCATTTCGCTTGAACACCCCTAACCAAAAAAAACCTCCATTTAATAGACGTGTGCTCGAAAGTGCTCGAAAATTATGTAAATTAGCATAATATAAATAATATGTTAATTTACCAAATGTCACAAGCAATTGCATTTAATGTCGCTAAAGTTGTGTGCGTGAGTGGGTGTGTGTGTGAGTGTGTGTAAATAGCTGTTAATAGCTGTACATAGGTGCAAATAGGTGTAAATGGGCGTAAATGGGTGTACCCAGTTGAACGTTATTGTCAATATAGTTGTCTGTAAATAACATGAATGAATGCGCAAATAAATAAGAAACTCTTTAAAATGAAATATTTTTATATTTATATTTATTTTAGAGAGCCTGTTGATATTTATCTCTTTGACAGACTGAAATACTTTTTTAATTAAAACATAAAAAGGGCTGTCATGTGCAAATACGAGTATATTTTTTAAATACAATTAGCTTTTTTATATGTTTGTAAGTAAATAAATTAATAAAGATCAAAAAATGTCAACATCAGAATCAGCCAGAATGCAATGAATGACCATGCCCCAAGGGCGGCGGCTTTCAATAGAATTTCTGCAAGCCAGAGATTGACTAATTAAAATTGTATGCGAGATTTTAATTAAAATTCAAATTAAAAAATTGACAATTAAAACAATTTTTGTATATAGCTGTCAGCGTGCTCATCGTCATTATTTATTTTTAGCAAAAGTTGAAGTCTGTTTATTTTTTTTTTATCAAAGAAACTTTATTTTATATTTAAAAACCAAATGGGCAACCATATTTAACATAATTTGAGCTCTAAGCCTTAATTTTTCCAAAGTTAGAAAAAACAAAATGGCGCCTGTACAGAGCTACGAGTTAATGACTTATTTTAGGAGGGGCCTTCACTGCTAAATCTTTGTGACGTCACTATTGAACTGCAGCATATGTTCATATGATTAGTTTATTTTAATTTCTTGAAACTGTTAGTAATATTTTTTCTAACTTTTTATATGCTTTATGAAACTTACACATTGTATATCAAATTCTGTAACTGATTCAAAATGATTATCAACTTATACACGCTTTATTTCTTGTAAATTGTTTAAAATAAAAAAAACTACTACGTAACTACATCTACTTGTGTATGTCATATTATATAGCTTTAGCTGGAAGTTATATATGTATGTAAATATTATGTAATTGTTGATTTAAGTCTAGTAGACGGAACAAGGATCGTCATTCTCTTTAGAGCTGAAATGAGCGCAGGATATTTTAGGTCCGTTGTGGACGCGCGGAATGGCAATACGAAATGTAGTACCTTGGGGCATGCATACGCATATTTTATATTGCACGCTGCCGGTGCGAAGGCCCAACTCGGAGCTAACAATAGGTATACGATCCATATCCAAAAAGATGCCAGCACCTGCCTCTAACACTGTGGCGCCTTGAGTAGAGTTGATGGAAACGTAATGCTCCGCCTGCAAAAGAGCTGTGGCCGCATCAAAAATAATGCCCTCAGAGCCTTTTGCAGAAATTCGGCCATCACTATCCATGAGTAACGGCTCGTCTATGGGACTAGTAATGCGGCTGGCGCTTGTAGCCTTAGCCAGCAGAACATCTACACCTTCTGGTATATTATAATGTGGACGATGCGTTGTAAAAAAAGCCTGACGATCGGCAGGATCTTTCATTTCAAACAAGTTCGTGGCACGCACCACAATGCCATCTTTATCCACGACAATGCGGTCGCTGGGAGCACCGTTTCGAAAGACGCGAACATGCACGCCTTCGCCTTAACCATTAATAGACACAGGTACATCGCTAAACCCGTCAATTTGTCCAATAGATTTTGTGTAGACACGATCCAAATCAGTAGAGCCGTAAAATTTAATGACATATACTTCCGGTATTAGTTCCATTCCCTGTATACCTTTGCCCAAACGAAGCACACCGACAATCGTTAGCGTCAAAACTAAATTGCCAACAGTCAATACCAATAATATAATGACAATAGTCCAGAAAGCAAAAGTATTTCGACCTCGTCGCACAATGCCGGGATGAAGATGGGAACAGCTATCCCCTTCGAAAACACATTGCAACTTATCCTCAAAGTAGTGATTGAATACGACTTAGTTCTCCAACAGCTCCTATGGGTTACGTAACGGATAGAGCGTTTTCTGATGTTGCCTCCTCATCCGAATACGAAGGTCCTCGCACAAGTGTATTTCCAAAGTTAATCATTTTGCAGAGTAAAAATTCGCGCAAAGTATATACTTGCTGTATTCAATGGTATATACCCGACTATGTATAAAAATAGTAAAAACGTAATTTTTTGGAAACATGCGCAGTAGAAACCTTGAGATTTTAACAGTTTGGCACGATATATTTTTTTGATATAAAATATGTTTTCCCACTTAATGGAACATTTTTTTTTTAAAGTTTGAATTTAAAAAAAAAATGCAGAAGTTCGAAAAAAAATTTGTACACCTCAAAAATGTCATGAAAAATTATCTGTAAAATAAAAAAATCGTTCAACTAATTTTGATATAATTTCTTGCCGGGCTGGCGAACGCTCAAAATTCACAAACACCAAAATTGATTACGATATCTTTACAAATAGAACGACTTTTGTTCAAAAAAGGATTTATGAACCAATTACACTGGCCTACACTCATTTTGGTGCCTAAGATTATAGACCTGATTTTGGGTATATTTTGTGAGCTGATACGAAAATATCAGTCACATTTTTCATATCAGCTCTCGTTTTTAAGAAAGAATAAAAATATACATTTATTAAAAAATATTAATTTATTTGGAAATTAGACATCAAGAAAATTTTTTTTCAGGGTTTTCTTTGAGTGAGATTGTCCTGGACAATCACGCATGAGTCCCCAACAATAATCAGCCATCATATGAATATCCCATCTGCCTTGGTACCGGGGCTCCATTGTTTTTATATCTTGGTGGAAACGTTCACCTTGTTCTTCGCTGAAATATCCTAAATAATGCTCAAAATGATCAATATGACTATGGAGATAATGCACTTTCAAGCTCATATTACAACCTAAATTTTTGAAGTTCAGCAGCATTTCCTCGCCTAATTTTTTGTAGTTATCTGCCTTATAGTCACCAAGAAAGTTCTGTACAACGACGACAAACGATTTCCACGCCAGTTTTTCAATTTCAGTCATAGAAGCTTCAAAATCCGTAGAACTTTTAATCAATTGACGTATCTGAGGCCCATCAAAAATTCCTGCCTTTAATTTTTCAGTACTCAATCCAGGAAATTTTTGAGACAGGTACTTGAAGCATTGACCATTTTTGTCAAAGGCTTTGACAAATTGTGTCATTAGCCCTAATTTTATGTGTAAAGGTGGAAGAATGATTTTTTCTCGTGGAACTAAAGGCTGGTTTATGACATTCTTTTCACCCAGAACAAGGTTCCTGATAGGCCAATTTTTTTGAGTCCAATGACTAGATCTAGCTCGACTGTTGGTTGACAGTTTTTTACGAGCTCTGCATAAAAGTGATTATAAGTTTGACTGCTTTTGAATAAAACCGGATAAAAATTGATATAAGGATTGTAGGTATATCAGAGCTGTCAGCTGACATCTAGCGGCAGCAATACGGTTTATACTACCTACCTTACCGACTACAGATACGGACAAAGCTGCACCAAACCAAAAAAATTTTTTTTGTAGGCCAGTGTTATTGCTATGAGAGCAATATGAAACGATTCTTATCAAATTTGGTACAGTGCTTGGGTACTCTTTAAAACTTTTAAATCCAAATTTGATTCCAATCTCTTTACAAACAAATGAAACATAACGCATTTTGTTAAAAAAAACATTTTTTGGCCGATCGGTCCTATAGGAGATATATAACTTAATAAAAATGTAGATAATATAGTAAAAAAATTTCCTAAAATTTGTGACAGTGCTTGAGTATTATGAAAAACTGAAATATACGCAAATTTCGCAACATTTTGTCAATTTAAAAAAAAAAAGAAAAAAAAAGTTAATAAAAATGCACTAAGGCGCCCCCTGGCGGCGCTCAAAATTAAATATATATATCAAAAATGGATTCCTCGAACCCAAAAACCCTTAAATGCATTTGGCTAGAGAAAAAAAAAATCGTTTTGTGGCCATTTCAATGCAATGTCTAAGTCGATTATGGAATATTTGGAAAAAACACAATTTTAAAAAAGTTTATTATAAATTTATTTTAGACCCATAGTTTCTTAAGCAAAGTTATTCGAAGCAACCCAAAGAATGAAAATCGTGGTAAGCCCTAGAACGTTTTTATTTGGTCCATACAAATTGAGCCACCCTAATGTGCATTTGTTTATCTGTTCTCTCGTAACTTCCGAACCAGTTATCATAATTTGACAAATAGCGTATCGCTAGAAGAGTCCCGATTGTCCGCTGGTTATAGGCTTTATAGCTTTAGATTTGAGCCAATATGGCACATGAAAAAAACATCAAATTAAAGGCAAATAGAAAATTTTAAACCAACAATATCTATAACGTCAGCGTCTAAATAGTTCCGATTTTAGCTGCATATAGCAGCTGCTAAATTTAAATACGATCCGAATGTATTTGATAGTCCCAAAAATAGGGCAAACGTCGTAAAAAATTTGCATATGAATGCTTAAATAGCGACCATGCAGTAAGTGTGACAAAAACCTGATCCTAACATAATCGATAAAAATTACGATTAATCAAATGTATTAAAAAAGACTTGCGAATACTTGGAATTAGTAACTGGAAGATGCTGGCCAGGAATAGAGGCAAATGGAACAGGATATTAAAGAATTCAATTGGAGCAATGGAGAAGCCCGTTTCATGAAAACATTTTTTGACTGCATTTTCGTTTTTTTTCGGAAACGATTAAAAAATGTAAGGGATGCAAAATTTTTTCGAAATTTGAAGACTAGTGTAATAAATCAATTTTTTCGAACTTACCAAATTTCTGCAGGTCGGCTCAATATTTATTTAAAATTATTTTTAGACAGACATGAGACTATTTGAACCGTAGTTGGCTTGATTAGAAACAAGATTTTAAAGGTTATGTAGAACAAAACAGTCAAAAACGAAAAAAGTGAAAATTATGACCTTTGACTTATTTTCGAGTTCATCAAATACTTTTGGATCGTTTTGGAGTGCAGATAAAAAGAAAACTTTTTAGATGGTGATGTTATTAAAATCGTGATACTTTGAAAAAATGGCACCCTAATATGCATACATTTTTGTTTTTCTCCTCAAATCCATTCGATATTTAAGGCAATCTCCCAGAAGTTATTTAACATTTTTCTTGTCAACACTTTTTTGAAAATTACTTTTAAAATTTAAAATAAAAAAAAGTTTTTTCTTATTATTCCTTTTAAATTAAAAAAGATATAAATAAATTTGTCCTATTCAAAATATTGTCTTTTATGGAAATAAAAATTTGCATACATTTGTCTACAAATGAAATATCCAATATTCAGTTATCGATAACTCGTTGAATAATCGAAACTTTTCAATAGAAATTTATATTTATGAAATTATTCATCAAATCATCTAAATCGAAGAGCTGAAAACGAACTTTCTTCCCGTTTCAATCTTATGTAACTCGAAGAATAATCGAAATTTTTCAATGGAAATTTAGTTTTTGAAATTATTCACTTAAATTATAATTTATATCATCAAATTTGAAGAGGTCACAAAGAACTTTCTTTCCCGATCCAATCTTAGCTCGATGATTAATAGAAATTTTTCAATACAAATTTAAATTTATGAAATTATTTATTCAAGTCATAATTTATATCATCAAAATCGAAGGGTGACAACGAACTTCTTTTCCCGTTCCAATTTTAACCCAACTATCTCCCATTTGATTAAAGTTTCTTTTAAAGCTGGACTTATCAATCAGTGCATTTACCCATGATGGACTCATTCCGACCGTAGTTCCCAATCCTTCACTTGGGTCTCACAATGGCAATGACTCATTCATTTTATGCACTCATTCAATTACTCATACTTTAAGACTGGATCTTAAAAATCGCTACTGGCAATCAGAGAACTCCCTTGAGCTAAAATACCTGCCCCATTGTCTGTTATGTTAATGTGTGGTTATGTGATATGTATATAGGTACCTATATATGTATGCACGTGTTTGTTTATATGCCCACTTGGCACTTCTTATATACTTAGTACATAATACAATTTAAATATTTTGCGAGCAGAGCGCGTGTTGTAATTTTATTATCAGCCGTCGCCAACACATCTCTGCCAGCGTTGTCATAGTAGACGACACAAAGATACCCTTAGCCTTGCGGCAACCCTGGATTATCTGACACTGTGTCTGGAGAGCAAAGCTCAAATCAAATCTTATCGCTTATCACTGGAACGGCTGTCAACACTCGTCAACGGTAGAGATAAGACGACGACGGAACGACGATTCCGACAATTCCGACGACTCGGATGAATGACAGACACAGCTGAGCACACTCAGAGTTGAGAGTTAGTGTATATAGACGCATGTCAGAGGCAGCAGCTGCTTTTGGCAGCCAGACAGCGTCAACCTGGCCAAGAGACTGGCTCAGACTCAAACTCATACCCAAAGACGCTGTGGTTGCTTTGGTTTTCGGGGCGTATACATAATATATGCTATATATATAGAGTATATATGAAGAGTCAAACAAACAAGCAAACACTTTAAGCGGCTTAGCAGCAATTAGAAGCTAATTGCCCAATCCAATATATTCGAAAATGTATAGGGAACACGTTTGAGTATGTCCTTAAGATTCGAAGTCTACGAGTCAAATGCTGGCGAATGGATATTCAATGAAAAATTAAGCGCCATTCAAGTTCAAGGAACATTCTAATTCTAGTCGATTGTCAGGCTGCTATTAAAGCTCTGTCATCGCACGCCATAAACTAATCCGCTCAACCGTATCCATCACCACTCAATAACCCTCTGCTCGGTTCCGGGTCACTCAGGTGTCCCCTTTAAAGAAGCGGCGGAGCGCTGGCAACTAACCTAAGGGTTACGGACATAAAAAGACCATTACAGGACGTCGTATCGCAAATCAGGGAGATGGCTAGAGCTCTGGCGGAAAGAGAATGGGACAAGGTGTTCGAGTGTCGAGCACTCTGGCCGAGATATGATCCAAAGCGACCATCTGAACTCCTGCGCTTCCATAAAAACAGGACTAGAATGGTGGCAGGCACCATAGGCAATATGGCTGAGAGGTTGCTCTTTCCCCATCACGATTTCTGCCACCGCTGCAGAGATGAGGAAACGACCTAAAGGATCCAACAACTGCTATGTGACTGCCCGGCGCTTCTTAGAAGACGAACCCAGTTTCTGGGTAAACCATTCTTTAAGGATCTGGGTAGACAAGCCTATGTGCCCATAGCGGATCTGCCTAATTTCGTCGAATCCTCATAATGGTTCTGCAATATGAGAGAATTCGGCGATTAGGGATGTCCTACAGTTTTTGATCCTCCTCCACAATACCCCCCCCCCCCCCTTTCTTAAATTCCTTTCCTCCCCTTCTTTTAGTTAGGCAACATAATGGATCCCATGGTCTCTCGGGAGTGGATGGTAACACGATCGCTGACGATCTAGCACGACAGGGTGTCTCCACCCTGACTACATCTCCTGCGCCGTTTTGTGGTATTGGTTGGTCCACCATCAAAACCATGACAAACAAATGGGCTGCAGGAGAACATAGGAGATACTGGTTCTCCCTTTCGGGGCTTCGTCAAGTAAAAGTGATTGTTGAACCTCTTGATGCGATCAAGTCAAAAGGTCTTGGCCGAGCGGACCTAAAGCTCCTGGTAGCTTACCTATCTGGCCACCACACCATCATACCATTTACAGAAAATTGGTTTATCAGACTCTTCAGAGTGCAGGCTCTGTCTAGAAGACGATGCAACATATGCCAGACAAAAAAATCCCTCCCTTACTTTAACTTTCGTCCCCTTCGTTTAACTAGGCAACACAATGGTTTCCGGGTGATCTCAGTCATTATCTGAGCTGCCTACTCAATCTAACCTAAGTATATGGGATTGATCCGATACGTATTTAGTCTACAAAAGAAAAACACAAAAATTTTTGGAAAAGTGGTGATTTATTTTTCCATATTTCGATGTTCCAACTATCATGATTTATAAACTTCAGCATTTAAAATGTGCTTATAGTTGAACTATCAAAAACAAAAAACCTCTTAAAAAAACACCCTATATAAAGAATCTTTTTTTTGGCTTACAAAATTGTAATCCGTTTGCCAAAAATGTCAGTGTCAATAGAATGAGAACTCGGACAAAAACAGACACACATCAAAGTTAAAATCGTTATGCATATAAACAAATTATGACGTTGCACTTACTGCAAAAAGCGACAAGAGGGGTGGGTAGGCGGGCGGTGGCAGCAAAAGAGTGAAAGAGGTAACGAGTAAGCGAGAAGGGGCTTCGAGGGGGGGCGCAAAGGGTTTAGCGCAAAAGCGCTTTATGTGGTACCAAGCAAAAGATGGTGGCACTAAGCGCCATTCGTGGCACGCAATATGCGACAAGGTGGCAAGCTGAAAAACGTTGGCAGGGTGGCAATGTGGCAAGGTGGCAAGGTGAGAGCGCCCATCGTTGCCAAAGTGATAAAATAAAATGAAAAAAAAATGAAAATGGAAAAGAAATAATCGAATTGATAGATAAAACACGATGCCAGCTGCAATCAAAAAAGTCAGCGCCATTTTGGCTACACAAAATGGCGGGCAGACAATTTTTGTGAATGCCATCACAATGCATTAACTGTAAAAATCAAAATGGCGGCGCGCAAAGCAGCGAAAAAAAAGGAAAATTAAATGTGAAAGCAGTAGAAAAAAAAAGGAAAAACTTCAAACTGCAGTTCAATAGAATTGAGGGCAAAGAGAATGCTTCTAGGAGTTAACCCTAGCATGGGCTGAAAGTTTTTAACCAAGTTTTAAATGCAGCAACCTGTTGCAGAATAACACCAAAAGTTGTGGAAATGATTTTAAGCAATTCGAATTAAAAAAAAAATTGTTTATCTTTTATGGATTCAAAAATTTGAGTCGGTAGCTTTATTCGTTAGGAAGATATGGCTTGTCCAAGAAAAGTGAAAAATGGCTAAATCGAATATTCAGTTACCAATAAATCGAAAATAGTCGAAATCGACATTTTATTTGTTTAGAAGATATGGCTTGTCAAAAAATAGTAAAAAATCCCATATTCAGTAACCGATAAATCGACATATAATCGAAATTTTGGAATAAAATATTTATGTCGACATCTTTATTCCTTTAGGAGATATGGCTAGTCTGAGAAAAGTCAAAAAACGAAAATATAGGGTTTTTCAGTTATCAATAAATCGAAAAATAATCGAAATTTCGGCATAAAAATGTACGTCGACATTTCTATTCGTTTAGAAGATATGACTTGTCAAAGAATAGTACAAAATTTACAAAATCCCATAATCAGTTACCGATAAATCGAAAAATAATCGAAATTTTGGAATAAAAAATTTACGTCGACATCTTTGTTTCTTTAGGAGATATGGCTAGTCTGAGAAAAGTAAAAAAATTAAAAAATCCAACATTTAGTTATCGATAAATCGAAAAAAAAAAATCGAAATGGAATTAAAGATGTACGTCGACATCTTTATTCGTTTAGAAGATATGGCTTCTCTAAAAGCTGTATGACGTGTAAAAATCATCAAAAATTATTTTTACTGATATATACAGCTATTTCCACGAACGCCAAACAGAGCTGAATTCTAGTAAAATTCATTGCAAAACTATTTTTGGCTTTTAAAAAGATTTTGAAACAGACAAATTTTGGTCGATTTGCGTTAAACCAGCTTTTACCTTTATTCAGTCTTTCTCTACCTTCATATTTTATAGTATATCTCGAAAAGGGTTTTCGATTTTTTTAGATATATCTAACCAACTAAAAAACCAGCCCAACGTATTCCAAAATCGCCTTAATCCTCACAACGCCTTTTCTTTTGTTTAGACTACTCAATTTCGGCTTATTTTGACTTCCATATCTCCAAGCTCCATACCTTGATTTATTACGAATTCATCTACCAATTTTTCGATTTTCAGTTTTCGCCATTGTGGCTTAAGGAGACACAGCTGGCATACTAGGGTTTAAGCCCGAACTGAAAAAGCAAAAGTGATTTCATTTCTATTCACACAAAACCAAGTTCCAATAAAAAAAAAATGACGTACGTAAATTTGTGCGTAAACGAGGCGGCTACCGACATTTAGATACTCTATAAAAGATGCGGCATTGTGTCGCATAAAAACAGAGTATCAATGCAACCAAAAATAATTCTTTTATCACTTTGAAGTGTATATAAGTGCTGGAGAAACATCAATGTTGGTCAACATCTCAATACAGAAGTATTTTTCAATAATCGAAAAGCGAAATAACGATGATCGATGATCTGAAAAAATATCGGTGCATTGATATAAATTCGATGTTACTTTCAGCACTAGTGTATACATGAGAGCTTGAAAAAAACCGGACAACCCCGCGTGGATACGCCACTGCTTACAATAACATCTAAAGATACTAAAATTCGAAGAGCACTTATACATAGTTATGGTGCACGTCCTAGAGATATCCTTAGAATCTCGATTCGGTAGAAAACAAATAACCAAATAACTTAAAAACTTTATTTTGGAAAATAAACAGCTTGGGAAACTGTCTATAAGATCTCAAAAAGATCTCTCTCCCAAGATTCCATATATATGAACTAGCTATACACTATAAGAATATAAAAAAATATGTGGTACAGTCGAGGCGGTGCCCGACAATGGAATACTCTTAACCTTTTCTCTCGAAAATTTTTTTTCAGCATATTCCTACTAAGAACATTCAGTTGGAACAAACTTTTTTTTTTAATTTAATAATCAAACCGTTCCGTAAATTTTTACCGATTCTAATGAAACTCAAAAGTAACTTCAAAGCAGCTGTTCCAAGTATATGGGGTAAGTTTCAAGTTGATAGGCTGAGGGGTGTTGGAGAAAATCAATTGCGAGGGATGGTGGGTTTGCATCGGTAAAATTTGAATGTGGATTTGTTCATTAGAGCCACATAAATCAGCTTACCAAAAATTGTGATTCGAGGTCACTTGTAACCATAGTTAGGTGGCGTCAAATATTGACGCAGTTTATCGGCAAGGGGAGGCAAAATTTGTATTTTTTTTCCAATAACTTTTGCTATATTTGTCCAATTTTGATCATTTTTGACCCACAGATGCGTGAAACCGCATCACTCTGTTAAATTTTATATATATATTTATATAATATGCTCTCCAGCTGGTAAAGTTTGGTGTCTCTTGCTCTTCTAGTCTAGTCCGGGGTCTAGGCGTTCATTCGGACGGACGGATGGACGGATGGACATGGCTCAATCGCTACCCGAGGTTATGATAAGCATTTGGGTATAAAGGACTTGGGATTTGCCTCGTCTCCTTCTGACCGTTACATACATTGCACAAATCTAGTATGCCCTTTGCACCTATAGGTGCAGGGTATAAAAAGTAACTGGCAAAAATGTGTAGTGAAGGGGTAGTCAATTTCGGGCTTAATCATGTTAGTTTGCTCTTCTCTAATCATATTAGGCGCATCGGCAAACGTTCTATTTAAATACAGTTCGATTTAACCAGCTTCACATAGATTGTATTTAGTTCTACGAACGCGCCACCTGCTGGCCTGAACTTCATAAATTCATCAAACTCATCAAATTCATCAAGTTCATACAATTCATAAAAATAATGTAATTATTATTATAAACCCTCTCTTTCTTAATTAATTAAGCGACATAAATAAGACCGCGCTCTTCTTTCAACCTGTCCACAACTAGTTACATTCGGAGTAGTCGTCACACTTTATAAGTGTATAAAACTGTTAAAGGTGGCTTTCTTTCTTTCTACTGTTGCATACATTTATTTGAGCCACATATACTCTATAGCGGTAATGCTGTTAACAAAAACGCATTTGTGTGCGTGAGCGTGTGTGTAAATGTGTGAATGTGTGAATATACGCCATGCTAAAAGCAAAAAGAGAGACAACAAGCTAAGCGCATTGAAGCATAAGCGGAAGTGCGCTTCACATAAGCGGAAATGCCAACATTTGTATGTGTGCGTGTGTGTGTGTCGTGCATTTCAATAGGCAAAGTGTGAGTGTGTCTGTGTCTTACGTTCCTCTCTCTCTTTCTCAAAAGTCAGACAAATATCTCTCACTCGCTTCATTAGCAAACAGCTTCAATGAGCTGCCGTTGTCAAAAAAAAACAATCGAAATTGGTGTACAAAAAAAAATTCATTGCATACTTTGCAGCGCATCAATAAATTGAACAATCAGACATTTTTGTAGTAGTCAAAAAAAAAATAACAAGACAAGGCAATAACAACAATGTTTATGTGGCCCATTATCCTTCATTGATTGGGTCGTCTAGAAATGAGTCTGGGTCTGGGCTCTGGGCCCGTTTGCTGGCACTGACTTTGGCACTGACTTTGAGCACGGATTCGGGTCTGGGCCTGGGCCTGGGCCTAGCTAGCGCTGTCAATAGCAATGGCTTTGGCTTTGGCACTGACTTTGGCATTGACACTGAGCTGAAATGCTTTAAAATTGATTTTCCGCTGTATTTTTCTTAGCTTAATTTGTGTGAGTATAATTTTCCTGCTGCCTTCGACATACATTTTCCACATTTTACTTTCTGTGTCAATGTCTGCCATGTCATCGTTGTCGTCATACTCATAATCATCGTCATCTTTTATAATCATTATCATCGTTATACACTTCATTATTAGGATTGTTGCCTTGCAGTGTTTTGTTTTCTAGCTGCTTATTAACTTTGACTTGGGCTTTTGCTTTTGCAACAGCAACAAAGACGATTCCAGTAGCAGCAGCTGCCGCACAGTGGTCGGGATTGCATTTTTTTCAAGCTACATACACTGTGCCGCATAAACTCTCTCACTTTATAGGCAAAATGTAAATTTTGGTAGAGCTAATTGGCTGTTGCTAAAATTTGCCGGCATTTTATTTTACATGTAAATCCGCCCATCTCGACCACTGTGCCATGGTAGTAGCTGCAACGGCCCAAGTGCTCCACATTGTTGCCATGCAACGGCCGATGGATTTTCAGATTATATATTTATGCACAAGTGTGTGTGTGTGTGTGTGGAAGGCTTTTCTTTTTACTTGATTATATTTCGTAATATTATAATTTTTCCCATTTGCCTTTTTTATATATTTTTGTAAGCCTTTCCCCCCTGCCTGCTTAAATATCTTTGCTTTATTTGTTTTTCCAAGGTTTTCGCTTTGTTGCATTTGTCATTGTTGCCCTTCTGCGTGCCTATGTGTGTGTGTGCGACAGTTAACATCATTGCGCCATTTTGTAAAATGTTGGAAAGTTCGAGCAATCAGCTGTCGGCCATCTTTGTGAATATTCAATGGCAATGGCGGCGGCCGCTTATGCATATTTCAGTGGGTCAGTGGTAAGTTTATGGCCAAAATCAAATGGTCCACTGGCGTGCACCCAGTACCAGATCCAACCCCCTGGACACCCGTTGTCCGGATTTTGGATTGACTTGACTTTAATGCATTAAGTTTGATTGCAATTTCGGGCAGTGGCACAGACGTGGGCGTGTCAATTTGTCAATTGTGGTCGAGTGAGCTGGAGGGTTTTGGCCAAGAGTGACACACTGAGACGAGAGTAATAGTTAAGAGTGAGTGTGAGAGTTACTTGCCACATCTCAAAATATATATTGCCACTGGCCGCCCACTTGAGGCAATGGCAAGCAGCACTTTAGTAGTCAACAATTCAGACATGCGTCTGCTTAATGTCAGTGACGTAGATGGGTTAAGGCAGGGATAAAGGATAACAGCCAGCAGCTCTTTTTGGGGTTTATTAGTTTGGGAATTGTGCAAGAGCTGCATTTTGAACATACTCTCAAATTTCCGTTTATTTGCAGTGTTATCGATTACTAAGTATTAATCAAGGCTTCTCTTTTATAAGTCATAACTCGCAAGGTCATAAAAAAAGTAATTTTAATAATTATAATCTTAAAATTTGACTCAAAAGAGAAAGATTCTTTTACGGACTTCCTTGTACATATTTATGTGGTGGGGATCGTAATTGTGTCGGATTTTAATTTATCGTTCTTATAAAATTTATATAAGTGTAGAAAAATGTAAATCCTTTGAGAATTATGGGAGCTAGTACAATGGACAATATTTTGGAGTCAATAGGTTATAAAGTCTGCAAGTTTAAATAACATTCGTTCGATTTTCAAATTGTTATGAAAGAAATTTTAGCAGATGAGAATTTGGAGAGTGGTCAGAAATGAAAGAATACGTTCAGAAGTAGAGCAGAAGAAGTCGATTATACAAGAAACAAGACAGCTAAAATGGTTCAGACATCTACAACGGATGGACGAGTCAAGAAAAGCCAAACAGGTACTGGAAACGAGAACGGAAGGCAATGCACCGAGAGGAAGACCCCGAAAAACTTGAGAAAATCGCATCCAGGATGTGGGAAGGATGTGAGGCAGAACCCTGGCAGAGATGAGAAGATAGAGCCGGGACCGACCTAATTGGAGAAGATGGATATCCCGAGGCTACCCCGATGCCTAACAGCAACTGGGGATTGAAGAAGCAGAGAAGAAGAAGAATTTTCTAAATGTTTTAATTTTATAAACATTAAACTTTAATTTGATTTAAAGGCTTCTTCACTTATTCCCCACATAAAGAATAATCTAAAAACACACACAGAACTAATTTGTATCTTTGATTTCAATTTCATTGCGTGTGCTCCTAAAAAAGCACCCTTCATAAGTGCATATCCTGCGCCTCCCCACCCCAAAAAACTATCTACGCCGCTGGTGTGTGTGTGTGTAAATGAATGCATTTGGGTATATGTGTGTGTGTGTGTGTGTGTATTCATTAAAAATTTAAGTGCTTATTTGTACTTTGGCGTCATTGTGACGCACACTCACTCATACAATGCTGCAAGTTGCTCTGCCACTGCTCTGCTGCTGCGCTGCCCGCTGGCGTTTGCCTTTGACCCCGTCCAAGGACACAACAATGCAGCGGCCAAACACTTGATTTGATTGCTGCCGGGTTCCAAAAAGTGCTTATGTATATGTATACGCATACATACATATACTATATACCTACAAGTATATGCTATATACATATATATATGTATATAAAAGTAATAAATAAAAATATATGTATGTATGTTATATATGCTGCATTTAAACCACACAGACCAAAGCTTTTAGCAGAACTTTTTTGTTGGCTCAATGTTCTTGACGTTGGCAGCAAATTTAATTTCGACCTACTTGATAATACGATCTGGAAAAGTATTTAAAACAACTAATGGAAATGTTATCAGAAAGTTGTGCTCAAATTGTATCGAAATAATTGGATATTTGCATAAAGTATTTTAATAGAAATTTTCTGGGGGGCGGTAATAAATTCGATCTTGGATGCTAGCGCCGAACAAGTTAAAGTAAAAGTCAAATGTTACCTTGGCCCAGGAATTGTTTTCTCTTATAATCTGACCAATTTTTGAAGTCGCTAAAAAAGGTAATTTAAGGAGCATTATTTTAAAATGCGTTCCTCATTAATGAAAAGGGAAAATGAGCAAAATTTGGTATTATAAAGAAAAGCTTGATTCTTAGGAGGTAGCTCCTGTGTGGAGTATGCTTATTTAAGGACATTTTTCGATTTCTATTTCACTGAAACCTTATTTTATATTCAACTAGTGAGCCCGGCAGACATTGTACTGCCCCAACTTTTTGAATACTCTTAAAGTGTATAAACATCGCAAGATTCTCTAGTTAGCTTATCAAGATAATCATAAGATTTTTCATGACTTTCTAAAAAGCCGTATGGACGAACTTAAGTATTCTTAAGAGAGCTCGCATCTCTAATAAATTCATGGCTCACAGAAACTACATTTTAACCCCTTTGCGACTACGCTTCTGTCTGCACTTAATGTCCAATACCCGGTGTTGAACTATTTTCTACTATGCTATATTAATGAAAATCACAAAACATCCAATACACTCAAACACATCGCAATAAGCTTAAAACCTCCGTATTGACAACTTTTAACACACGCAAAAATCATATTTAAAATTCATCGACGCGTTCATGAGAGCATCCGTAACACGAAAAATATAAGTTTCTTGTATATACATATATAGATATCCCAACAGAATAGACGATATTATGCGTTATTTAAGCTAAAAGTAATAAAAAACAAAATGGCGTCTGTAGCTAGACTACGATGCCTTAATCTTCTCAAGCCATCTTCTGTACTTTGGTTCACTGTAGTGTCCTAGCCAGTAGAGTGGCGGCTGCCTCCGCAAGTCAGAACATGTCATGGAACGCGAATTTCGTTCTTCGGCTTTGACGAAGATACAATATTAGAATCCATGAGTTCTTAGGGGTTAACACCTAATATATCGTTTTTTTTTTAAGAAATATTTTTTTTTATTTAAAAATCATGTAGGTGACGATATTTTACATATTTTGAGCTACGAAAATGAATTTTTCAAAAGTAATAAGAAACAAAATAGCGCCTGCACACAGCTACAAAAACATAAATAATTTTAAAAGAGACCTCCACTGGCTGCAGCCTTGTGACGTCACCATTAAACTGAAATAAAAAAGGGGCTTTCTATTATATAAGGGCTAACTTACAAAACCCAAGTATTAACAACTATGGGATATTTTTTTATTTTATACTCAATCATTTGAGTTAGCTATTTTTTTTTCAGCTCAGTACTCCTCCAGTGTGCTTAGGGCTGCCACAAGAACTTTCCACTGGACTCTATTTGGCGCAATTTGCTTAGCTCTGTCCCAGCTGATGTTGTGTAGGGACAATTCGTTTAATATTTTACGTCGCCAGTATGCCTTTGGCCTTCGCACTCGTCTGTGTACTTGGGGCTTCCATTGCAAAGACATCCTGACAATGCTGCATCCAACGCCTCAACAACATCACTTGCACAGTGCCTTGGTTACGCGTTTGGTATGCAGTTGGGCCAGAATATCCCGCTAGTAATTCTTGCAGTTTCGACATCCTTCTCTGCGGGGTCGGCCAGGTCTCGCTGCCGCACAACAGGAGGGATTTGAGGCACGCATTGAAGATTCTCAGCTTTGTTCTTTTGTTTATTTGCTGGTTTCTCCATATGCGAAATATATACTATATATGCGCTTCGTTGAGACGCTTCGCTATATCCTGCATCCACCCCACCGCAGGTGGAAATTGTGGTACCAAGGTATAAGAAGCTCTCAACAAAATCGATAGTATTCTCGCAGATGGTTGAGGATGCTACCTTGGCTGGTGTGGTTGAGGCGCATCGCTTTGGTTTCGGATGCGTTTATCGAAAATCCAACTTTGTTGGCAAGGATTCGCTTTGGGTTGAATATTACTTAGTTTATGAGAGATGAGAAATATGTCGCCCGCGTAGTCCAGGCCTACCAAAGGACGGGTGTGACTGAGCTCGTCAACTACTATACTGAATAGTGATAGGGTGATAGGGGGCATCCTTGCCTGACACCGGAATTTGTTTGGAAAGGTGCACTAATTTTCCCATTGTGTTGTACTGCCAGGTAAACATCATCATATCGCTTTTATTATTGATACGATGTTGACTGGTACTCCTTTCCTCGCCAATCGCTGCTCTGTCTACTGAATCAAAGGGCTTCTTAAAGTCGATGCACAGGAGATACTCCCTTAACTTTATCGTTCGAATTCTGTTCGAACTTCTGCACCATCTCTAAGTTGACGACTCTTTTAAGTCGGATGTGACGTTGTTTCTTGGTATTGTCTCATCTTACAATGCTTAGGCTTGTTATGCCTAAAAAGTTCCAGTCCGATTATTTTGGAACTCACAATTTCCGCGCGATTTTTAGATATAAATTGATTTAAAAGGCTGTGGACCACCCTGTAAACACCACTGGCCAAAAATTCAGCTCTAATCAGCTAAAAAGTTAAACCCTCTCTCTCTCTCGATCAGAAGTCAGTACATCTATTTTGATTAAATTAGCTTTATTTACCTTTGATTTTGTTTACCCTCTCTCTCTCTATCTCTGACTCTGATAAATGTGCTGCTAATAAATATTATATATATACACTATATTATATAATATACACTTATATATATTTATATTATTTTATAATCTCTATTTGTCGTCGCACGCTTTTCACTTTGACTTTAGCCGCTCGGCAAATTGATCGAGTCCGTCGGCGGGTTTTAATTAGGCAAATATATTTAAAATGCGATTTATTACAAATTCCCACAAAATAATAATCTAATTTCCTGCGCAGAACTGAAAAACCAACAAACATTTGAACTATGACCTTATGGCAACTGCTTCTTTTTTTTCGATAACATTTGGCCACACTTGCCACTTGGTTCATTGTCTTTGCCAGCTTATGTTTAATTTTAATGGAGGCAATAAAATTGGAGTATCCCGAAAGCAACATTGTTGCAAGTTGCAACTTCTTGTCTGCCACTTACATTGGGGGCAATTAATTGCAACACTAAATTTTTATTTTTGTTGGCCAAGACGCCACCCCCGTCTGGACCCCATTCTGGCCACGCGTGAAAGCCATAAAATCGCCCCAAAGTCAATCAAATTGTGGGATGTCAACATAGTAGCATTTATATCTTTGATTAGCGAGATATTGGTTCTGGACCCCAAGGTGTCTCCACACTGCTAGAGCACCATCAATTATGAATCAAATCTCGGTAGAATAAATAATATAATCCTTTGTGCTAGGGGAAACGAAGAAATCAAATCGTACAGTTATATTCGGATTCGGACCCGAAAATAAACTAAACGCAACCTAGTATGGCCAAACCCAATCTTACCTAACTTTTTTCCAAAAATTTAATAGAATAATCATTACACGCGTGTAATGCTCTCTTGATCAATTCTGGTCTTGCTGGATTTTAAGACTTCTTTTTCAATCCCCAGTTGCCTTGGAATATCCATCTCCTCCAATTAGGTCGGTCCCGGCTCTGTCTTCTCATCTCTGCCAGGGTTCTGCCCCTCATCCTTCCCACATCGTGGATGCGATTTTCCCAAGTTTTTCGGGGCTTCCTCTCAGTGCATTGCCTTCCGTTCTCATTTCCAGTACATGTTTGGCTTTTCTTGACTCGTCCATCCAATGTAAATGTCCGAACCATTTAAGCTGTCTCCCCTCGATTTCCTGTATAATCGACTTCTTCTGCCCTACTTCTGAAAGTATTCTTTCATTTCTGACCATATCTCTCCTGGCCGAAAATCAGCTTGCCATATCTTTGGAAGTCCGGAGCGATTAGAGCTTCAAACAAACTTTAGCGACGTTTATCGCATGATTTCCAACGTTAACGATTCTCAAGACTTACAGCTAGCTAAGCATATTTGATTCTTTGAGATGTTGCCATATGAAAGAACATATTTTTATTCATCAGACTTCCTGGAGCCAAAATTCGTGCATTTCGTGTCTCAAGCTTTAAGCTTAAGAAACCAATCGTTTTTTGGGATGAAGCATGATCATCGACAAACTTTTCATACGTCACTGAAACTACCAAAAATAACAACTAAGCAGGACAGAGTGGCCATTTCAACCGTTTATCGGTCTTAGCCCCGGAAATTATCCTACACCAGCGGTTTCTGTCTTGTGCTTGCTGGCGCCAATTGGCAATCCCCAGGCTGCAAAGATCCTCCATTGCCTAATCTTCCCATCCCAGAGGCGGGTGACCCTGTCGACGTCGACCTTCCAGTGATCTTCGCTCGAATTCCTTTTTGGCTGGAGCATTATCCATCATCCATTCGTGCAACAAGATCTATGCGCCGAACTAGATCAGTGTCCCCGTTCAGCTCATACAGCTCGTGGTTCATTCGAATACAAATAACTCTATCCACACATATCGGTCCAAAGATACGTCTGAAGATTTTTCTCTCAAAAGCCCCTAAAATCGCCGTAGAGAAGCACGGGTATGATGAGGGATTTGTAAAGGTTTATTTTCGTGTGTCGAGAGAGGGTTTTACGCATGAAAGTAACATCGGCTAGCAAGGTTAGTTCGTCTAGGTATATCCATGCTGACGTCATTTTAACTAATTATACTAGTTTATAGATATGAGGGTCATAGAGTAAATCTAGAATATGAGAAGTTTTTTAGAATAATTTTGGATCGTGAAACACGAAAGTAACTTTCTTTTTTTTTATCGGCATGAGGGACATAGAGATGGAAAGGTATTGACTTTATTAACTTTTTAATATACTCTTCAATATCTCGTGAATATTTTGTAATTGACATGAGGGACAAATAGATCGATAGTTATTGGTGATAAAAGAAAAATGATCAAAATTACAAACAACCAAGTCGAAAAAAAAGTGTAGTTTGGGAGCATTTAAAACAAAATACAGGGCTTAGAGTAACTTTTTATGAACAAGCTATCAGCTAAAAGAAAATTCCTTTCGAGCCAAAGATCTTTAAAATCGGCTAAGAACTGTGGAACCATATACGAAAAATGCGAAAGTTCCAATTTTCACTTAAGCAAAATTTTCAGTCACCCAAGAACACTCATATTGTTTAAAATAGCTGCAAGATTCTGCTGGAATCTTTAATCGCTCCTAGCTTCCAAATTTATAGAAAAAAATGTCGTGATGATTGCATAGAAAATGTATTTTCCGAGATAAAAATGTTGATATCTTGGTATCCAAAAAATGTTTTTCGAAAAGCTTTCAAAAACGTGTTTTCATGTTTCACGAACCAAAGTAAACCTTCAAAAAACTTTTCTATGCGAAGGAGCTTTGAAAGCTTATAAAGAGTTTTTGAAATAAATTAATTCTTTGAAATGATTAGATTTGAAAGTGATAGTAACCGCCTAGTAATTGGGTTAATAGCACTCACTTTCAACCAATGCCTTCGTAGTAGACTCTCTAACTTACATATCGTACTATTATATACGAGTATCTGTATCTATCTGCAGTTACAATGATAAAGTAACGCTTCATAGTTTCCGTAGTTCCCAAAGTCAATCCGTACCGGTTCAAGGCAGTTCATAAAGTTGAAAGCAACAAAATTTGCGTGCCGGCCAATTTTTGAAGGTGGCGGCAATATTTGTTTGTGGTTGAGTGGGTTACCAACAATAGCCCAGCTCCAGATCGTGCCAGTGTGCCTTATCTTATCAGTTTAAACAAAACAGTCAAGTGAATACCGAAAAAAATAAATATATAGTTATATTTATATATGTATAGATATGTATATATAGACTTGCCAAATTCCAGGCATAGAGCGCAATACTTTATTATTGTTAGTGGGAATGCGTCGTTCCCATCGTCGTTCCTAATTGATCAGAGTGCGATCTTCAAAATATATTAAGTAAATCTGCTGCTAATATTCAATCGAGAAATGATCTTTATCAATTAGCTGCTCTCCGTGCGCACTCTCTCTCCGACTCTCTCTCTCTGACTCTCTCGCTGTCGTTTTGCTTATCAGCGCTGACGGCGGCGCTACGATAAGCGCGACGGACGAGTAGCTGACGCCGATCGTCGCGTCGCGTCGCGTCGTCGTCTTGTCCGCCGCTGCTGCTGCTGTCGGCTTGCATGTTTGCACGCCCATCAGCGTCAGCGTCAGCTGTTCGACTGTCGTCGCCTTGCCTCACCTCACAGCACACCTCTAGTCACCTCAGTTCACCCCAACACACCTCACCTCAGCTCACCTTACCTTACCTCACTCACAGCGCCACCGCACTCTCCACCGCTCCTCCTCGCTCCACAAAGCAACTGGCTTGGGGCTGCGCTCTGCTCTGCCTTGGACGACTCGCATTCAAATCAGTTGCGTCGCGTCAACGGCAACGTCGAGCGCTGTGCTCCTCCTACCAAATACTCAGGCGCTCCTTGGCTGCTTTGGTTCGGCGTTTCGGTTCGGTTCGGTTTGGTTCCGTACGGTACGGTACGGTTGTTTTTTTTCTTTACTTTTTGTGTCTGTGTGTGTGAGCCCAAAGCGATTGGCATAAAAAAATTTACACAAAATAACGAAAGAGTTTGCTGATCAGATAGCCAGCCAGCCAGCCAGTTTATCGCGTTTTATAAATCGATTTTTATCGTTTATCAACAAAACATGTTTGGCGCGTATTCATGGCGATCTATCGAAATAATGACTGGTATGTAGACAGCAAACTATTTTTACAACAAATTGTATTAAATGTCGAAATATGGATACATGCATTGTAGAGGGTGGGCCAGCTATTGGTTTGGTTGTTAAACTCCCCTAATTCGGATTAAAAACGTTTTCTCAGTAGAAATATATAAAGGGTGTTCTTTTTAAGCGTGTCCGGATTTTAAACTTAAATAAAACACAGATAAATAAATATCTGGTACCAAATAATAATTGTGTTTCAAGTTCCTGGTGTGCATTATCTGCACTCCAAATTCGGCCGTTTTTTTTCTCCGTATGCATTCAGCCAGAGTAGCGCTTCATTCGTTTATAAAATTGTACGAAGAGCTCTGTAGTAAGGCTGGAAGTAACATCGATGGTATATTGATGCATCGATATTTTTATTTCGATTATCGAAAAATACCTCTATTCCTGCAACAACCACAGAAAGGCTGGTAATTTAGTAAGAGACAAGCGGAGTTCGCTCTAAAACATTGACATGATTTTATTAAATAACCATAATGAATGGATTTGAAATCAGTTTAAAAATTATGAGACTGCAATTTTGGCTGGAATAAAACACTTTTTGTCATAACTCAAAAAAAATTGGTGTAAACTTTACCAGTGGCAGAGGCACCCCTTATGGAGTTTGGGCAGCTGAATCCGAAATCAAAAAAACCACAATCCAATGGTTCTTAGATGATATCCAAATTATCTCGTTATATGGGATTTTTCGGTGGTTATCCATCTTCTTGGACTTGGGATTCGGCTGCTCAAAATCCATAAGGGAACCTCTATCACCTGCTAAACTTAAGATTTAAGATTTATCAATTCCAACAATGGCCCACTCTGAATTAATTTAAGTATTCAAAAAATAGCCGCCACATTAAGTCCAAAAAATCCGGATTCAATGGTTCTTAAATAATATCCAAATGATGCAATTTTTTGGGTTTTTTCGAGGCTATCCCTATGTTTGCGGGAGTTTCTTTGGACTTGGGTTTCGTCTGCTCAAAATCCATAAGGGATGCTTGTGTCGAGGTATTTGCAACAGTGCTCTATTTCTGATTATAAATCTCAAAGATTTGAAGACGTTGTTGTAATGTAAGTCTTTCCATGACGAATTCCCTACAGTTTGGCTCAGGCCTGAATTAGTCATGAAATCATGCCTGCATTTTCAGTACCAGCCAGGAATCGATACATTCATTTGTCCCTCAATTGAAAACATGAAGCTAAGCCCAAACAATCAGCAATGAATTCTGTGCTGATTGACTTTAAAAATTCATGCCTGAAATCACCGATGAATTTTTTGCAAAATGGCGTATGAATTCATGATTTATGCTGATTTATTTTTAAAATTCAGGTGTTTAATCACAATGGAACAAAAATTTTTTAAACATTAAAAAAAGTTTTATTATCAAATTTTAATTAAATATTATAAATTACAGTGGATTAGGTACAGCCTTAAAACTATGTTTAACTTGCTGTGATTCATTCCACTGTAACTGGTATTCAGTCTAAAATTAAAAAATAGTTTTTTATATAACAATACCCTAACCAGTAAAAAGTGCCCTTAATCAATTTAAGTCCGCCACTGTTGGCAACCCTGACAAAGGCATCAATTTATTTCTTTCGTCTTCCTTACAAATACATTTTTCTCATAGTTCCTTGCACAGTTGTCTTTTGCTTTGCATTGTTCGTATCTTTAATAATATTTTGTAAAGCAGATATAATAATAATATTTAATAAAAAAAAAAAACCCTTTTCTTTGTGTAATAAAAGAAAACGTCAGAAATAGCACCAATACAAATGTAAAGTTAAATAAAAAAAAAACAATTGGCTATTTCTCTTTGTTTATTCGTTTTTGCCTTGCTTGTCCGTCAAAAGAAAGTGATGGCTAAATGAATTATATTTGTCCTTGTTTCTCCGACAAAGCCATGAGTATTAACTTCCTTTTCATGATTGAATTCAGGGCTGCATTTTTCAGGCTTTCTGAATAAAATGACATAGACATGTGTCAAAAGTTAGAACTGCTTGCAGAGATATTCCTTTCGAAAAAAAACATCCATTATCTTACACTCAACCACATACTTTGCGACTAGTTATACAACCAGTTGCAGCTTGTATCCATAAAATGGAGTAAATCGCTTTCGACATTTACAACACTGGCTTACAAATTTGAGGGTCATCGAGTGAAACTTCGTTAAAAAATGTTTTAAAGGTAAAATTTGGGTCGAGAAACACGAAAATGATTTTTCAAGATATTTTCTCCGTTTTCGAAATATTTTTCTAAAAACATGTTTTGGGCACTTGTTTCAGTTATTCGTTAATATCTCGTGAACAAATTTGCCTATTCAAATAAACGATGATTAGATCGATAGGTATTAATATGCTCTTTACAGAGATATATAATGTGTACAGATTATTGTAGAAGTTATAGAAGTTATAACTAGGTATTGAAAAAAATCGGTCTAAGAATTTTAAAGGTAAAAGCTATAATGCAGCAGCTTTCGAATGCCCTACTCAAAAACTGCCACAAAATTTTGAATTCTTAAAGTAACTGAATAAATGGAATTTTATTTTTATTATACTTTTCCATTATTTTGATTCAGCAATAGTCTCTAAAGCTTTACAATCACGTAGATGAAACCCATTCCAGTGTTGGTATCATCTCATTCCTAAAAATGTTTATTTCGATTTTGTATACTTTCAAATATAATTTGAGAAAATTCGTTCGAATAATACAAATTTTTTTCGAAAAAACAGATTACTTAAAAAAGATTCAAATATTTATTAAAAATACGTTCTGATTTCAAGATCTTCGGTAATAAAATCGTAACCAAAGTACCACGAAAATCTCTGTTCTACAATTTTATTCTTATTTCAAGATCTTTTGATCTTTTTTTAAAATTTGTTGTTCTTATTTTAAAAATAAAAAGAAGGCATAAGCTAAAATCTGGATTTAAGGTTTATTATTAGTGTGAGGCTTAGCAATAAAAAAATTTTTGTTTTAATAATTAGGGTATCCCACTTTCGGAACACCATTCCAAGTGATCTAAGTTTTTATACCCTATACCGTATGGTACAAATGATATATTAAGTTTGTACAAACCGAAAATGTCATACAGAAGGAGTCGTTGGAGACCCTCCAAAGTTCCCTAAAATATGATTAGGGGTCTAGAAAAGTAGATTTCTTATAGATTTCAAAGATGGTAAGAGCTGGAGTAAGCAAACAGTTCTCTTATTCTTCCCAAAAAGACAAGTTTATTTTATTTTTTGATATCGGCATTACATTATAGGGGTGTTTTAGAGGAACTCAAAAAAAAAAACTTTCAGTTGGATAATTCGTTTGCTTTTAAAGATATCGTCACCAAATTTGTCACTCGGAAGTTTTTTATATCCTAAGCACTGTACCAAAATTTATCAAAATCGGTTGACTATATCATACAGCTCTCATAGGACGGATCTGCCAAAAAAAAAATAGATTTTTGTATAAAATTCATTATGATTCGTTTGTTTATAAAGATATTGTAACCAAATGAGCACTCGGAAGTTTCTTATAGGCCTGGAGCATTGTACAAAATTTAATCAAAATCGGTCGCCAGTGGTACAGGGTATTCCAAAGTCGTCCGCGCCCGACTGCAACGAACGCCATCTTTTTAATTTTGTTTTTAATGATTATCGTCGCGCTTTGATTTTAATAACCCCATTCACAAGAGCTGCGCACTTGAAAAATTCGAATTTGTTTATTTAGGAAATGCGCCAAATACTATTATATTGTATTTTAAGATATGATCATTTCTGGCCCAAAGAAAAGGCCAAATTAGTCAGAGATGATTATTATAGCAATTGAAACGCTTCATTAAAAACGCCATTAAAATTTAAAGCGCCTGTAAACATAATGAAAATTGGAAAATTCTCACGGAACTACTATTTATTATAAAAAAAAAAAAAACTTTTATCTTAGCGTGAAAATCTGTTAAAGCCCAAAGTTGCAAAATCTTTAGACTAACATTTATTGTGACTAGTGACTAACTAGTAGCCTGGAGCTAAAAATTGTATGCCTACTTTTTTTACCATTTAGTTAATTGTTTATAGGCTGGGACATCTAGAAAATAGAAGAATAACATGCAATCAACAAAGAGGCTCTATGCTTCACTTAGGAGTGCAAAATTCATAGTAGCAACAACAGTTGACCCACCCTCTATTGTTCGCCCATTTGTGTTTACCTTAAGCAAAACTTGTTTTTCTTAGAAAGTTTTGTCAAAAGGCTACAACTGTGCTCAACAAATAGATATAAGAAATGAAAAACTTTTGACTGTAATGAAAACGAGCCGCAAAATAAAACAACTTCAAAGAGATTTGCAGACTTTTCTTCCATTTTTTTTTTGTTAGATGCCAAATGCACAAAACAAACATAAAAAGGTTGGCAGAGCTATTCTTAAAGTTGGCAGGAAAATGTGCTCGAAATTTCTTCAAAATTTTAAAGCGTTGTCCAACACAGGCCGAACTTAAAGTAAGCCAAATTTGTTATCTGCTCTTGACCAAACACTCGTGTGAAAAACAATTGCATGCTGCTCTACTCACCTTTAAGCCTTAAAGTCCTTGCATTAGAAAGGAAGCAGGGTGAATTTTAAATACACTTTTTTAGACACAAATTTAGATACTTTAGACGGGCAAAAGTGTCCGAGTAACAGCGCCAAATCTGTCTAGGAAGGGGCTTTAATGATCTCGTTTTTGTACCTTGTTCTACTTAAGTAAATAGAGACTGGACGATGCAGTCAAATCGCGCCTAGGTGAAGGATGGTGATCTTCACAAGCACAACGAATTTTATATAAAAATCGTTTTTTAACCGATTGATATTGAGATCGGTCCTATATAGTGTGGTCATTCGATTTTGATCAGATTTGACTGAATGCTTGGGAACTCCTTAGATCTTCTTACGCCATCAATTTGTGGTCATAGCAGTATGCTACTAGAGTTAGGCGTACCTATGCCGACCGGGGATAGTGTTTACTGCTCCACGATTCAGAAATGGAACGACAACTTTGTCGCAGTTTTCCCGGAGAGTGAACATTGGCTGCAAAGAGCCCCCTTAAAAGGGAACGAGCTGACGAAATATGCTGATGGTTCGAAGATGGATGAGAGCACAGGAGCAGGCGTCTTCTCTAAAGAGCTTTCTTTCATTCCGCCTCCCCGACTGTTGTAGCGTTTTTCAAGCGGAGATATACGCAGTCTCGCAAGCGGCTAGACTTATTGGCAACTTGGACGGAAGTCCAAGGAACAATGTAATTCTTGTCGATAGTCAGGCTGCTATTAAAGCTCTGTCATCGCATACCATAAAAAGTAAACTGATCCGTAAACGACGCTAGCGCTCAACCGTATCCATCACTACTCAATAACTCGCTGCTGGGTTCCGGGTCCCTCAAATGTGCCTGGTAATGAGGCGGCGGACGTGTGCGCCAGGAACGACTCAGCGCTGGCAGCTAGCCTTGCGGTTACGGATAAAGAAGGACCGTATCGCAAATCAGGGAGGTGGCTGGAGCTCTGGCAAAGAGAAAATGGGACATGGTGTCCGGTTGTCGCATCGCCTGAGCACCCTGGCCGAGATATGATCCAAAGCGAACATCTGAGCTCCTGCACTTCTAAAAAACAGAACTATGATGGTGGTAGGCGTTGGAACGGGGCTCTACAACACTGGCAATATGGCTGAGAGGTTCACATTCCCCATTCCGATTTCTGCCGCAGCTGCAGAGATGAGGAAGAGGCAGAAAGTAACCAACACCTGCTATGCGACTGCTTGGCGCTTCTCAGAAGACAAACCCAGTTTCTGGGTAAACCATTCTTTAAGGATCTGGGTAGTGCAGCCTATGTGCCCATAGCGCATCTGGCTGCTTTTGTCGAATCCTCAAAAAGGTTCTGCAACATGAAAGAATTAGGCGTTTAGGGATGGTCAGTTTTGGATCTCCTTCCACAATCTTTAATTCCTTTCCTCCCCCTTCAATGCATCTAATGGTCTCTGGGTGATCTCAGTCACTATCTGAGCTGCCTATACAACCCAACCTAACCTAACCTTTGGAACTCTAAGAGACATTCAAGTGCCAAATTTATTTACGATATCTTGATAAACAAACGATGTAGGGCGGCAGTTGGGACCAACATCCCAACTCACTTAGGCCAAGGATAGGCCCTTTGTGGTGAACAAACGATGTATCCATCTAAAACTTTAGTCGAGGTCTTCTAAAACATCACCATGGGTGCTGGATTATATTATTCCCGATATCAAAAAAATTCATTATATCTCTCTTCCAAGGAATAATAGGGGATCTTATCTGATAGTTTGGTTACTCTAGCTATTATCATCTCTAAGATCAATGGGTTCATACTGACGTAGGGACAGACAGAGTCGGGGGGTCTCCGACTTCTCCTACTGTACATATATAGCAGACATTACGGCTTGCAGAAACTTAATATATACTCTACACCACAAGGTACAGGGCTTCAAAAATAAAAAAAGAGACTTTCCAGATCTTTACTTAGATCTGTGCGGGATTTAAAAATTAATAAAAACAGCATACACCAAAATCTAATCATATAATTAAAAATAAATTTATTTATCTGAAAATTCTCTTTGAAGTTGTTTTAGCTTTGAGTGTCGAACCGCTAGCAACCAATGCCTTCCGAAAACAGAAGTGAATCTAAACAAATTTCGGAGAACTTCTAAAATTTAGTCCCATCCCAGCTAACTCAAGGCTTAAACGTTAAATTTCTTCCAAAATTTTAAGTTTTTCAGAAATTCATTTTTATATTTTATAGGGTGCTATAATTCCCTTGCGCCAACTTTCTACTCTTGCCCCAAAACATTTTTTAAAAATTCTGCGCCTAAAAATTCGCAATATATAAAATGTTTGTGTATCTGTGTATATGTATGTGCATGTGTGTGTGTGTGTGTGTAAGTTTTTTTTTCTTTGTTGTTGTTGCTGTCATGTTTCTCGGTCAAATTAAAGTAAATATTTTTGCTCTTGGCTATTTTTAGCTCAGCTTTTTAGCAACTTCAAATGAAACCGAATACTTGGACTTGTATATCATATACCTACCTACCTATATATATACATTTTTATTTTCTTTTATTGTTATTGTTGTTTTATTATTAAGTTAGCATTATTTAATTTATTTCACATTTCGTTTTTTTTTTGTTGTTGTTGTTGCTGGTGATGCTGTATTTTTAAAAAGGGTCTTTCGGTAAACAAGCTCGAACTTTGACAGCTGTTTGCTACCAAAAAGAATTTGGCTTCTTGACTTCTGGAATATATTATTTATAATTATACAGTATATATAACACTCCACAATTATGCTCAGCTCAAGTTTTAAGTTGCGGCACGCTTAATGAGTCACCCTGTTTTGAGCTGATTTGCAAGCAACGTTAACGTGTCGTATACTTAATTTAATTAAATGCTCCGCCACCGTCCACGTTAAATGCTCTTTGGATGCGACTTGTTGTTCTGGTTGTTGTTGTTGTTGTTGCTTAGATAAAGGCTTATGGCCTAGTCGGTGGGCCTAAAGCTGTTTGCATTACGCGATAAGATTGGCTGTCAAAAAATCAAAGCCATACACTGAAAACTGACGCAAGATATGATGTAAGGGGGCGCTAAGAGACGCTACCAAAGGGGGGGTTGGATGATGGCAGAGTGTTTAAAATGTCGCGTGACTTGTTGGACGATTTAATCATAAAAAGTATTTCATTTGAGCCCATTAGCAACATACAACAATAGCAACAACAAACAAAGCTGATGGCAGCTGATTTGCCAATTTTGTGCAACGCCAACGCTGCGTATGCGCAATTTGCGTGAAACAATCATAAAAATAATACTCATACGTATTAGTAAGTGTAAATAAAGCACTCGGAAAGTTTTGAGTCTGCTAATAAAGCTACTAATGAATTAAAAAGCGTATAAGTTAAAAAAGATTAAATTTAGATTGGAAAGATTCAAGCGGTAAAGTTATGAAATGAAGAAAAAGAATAAAAATAGAAAGCAAGGAAAATCATGATAAAAAGCTTTAAAAAGTTCGAAACTGTAGTCGGATGGGCAGCCTGGGGCTATGCCCTTATGGGACAAGGAAAAAATGATTGCATTTTTTTTATACGGCAACACAGAAATAAATCAAGTATTTCGTATTAGGAAATCCATACTTGAATTAGGTGGAAAAACGAGTATCCTTTAATGTAGTACTTTAATACTTTAATTTGACATCAAGTATTAGGTGTACAAATAGAAAACCGCTATTTTCCCATAGGTGGCGCCAGCATTGTAAGTACGCACAGAATCGATACATAGCCAGCTGAAAAAGTTCAAGGATACAGAATTAGAGATTTTACTGGATGAAGATGGTTGTAGAATGCTACAGGAACTTGCAAATTTATTAGGCGTGACTCAGCAAGCCGTTTCTCATCGCCTAAAAAGCTTAGGAATGATTCAGAAACTGCCGAAGGACAAACAATTCCTCCAACGGCAAAACAGAAAGAGTTTTTTGCATCGAATCCTGACCGGCGATAAAAAGTGGATACATTATGACAACCCGAAGTGGAAAAAATCGTGGGGGCTTCGTGGACATGCCACAACTTTAACAGCGAAACCGAGCATTCATGGCTCGAAGCTGATGCTCTGTATTTGGTGGGACCAGCTCGGCATAGTGTACTATGAACTCTTGCATCCAGGTGAAACCTGTATCGGACACAACTAATTCGCCTGAGTTGAGCGTTAAAGGAAAAACGCCCGCAGTACTCGGAAAGACACGATAAGGTCGTACTTCTACATGACAACACTCGGCCACATGTTTTCAAGGCAGTGAAAACCTGGAAACTTTGAAATGGGACATGCTTTTTTCGAAGAAGCCAAAAATGCATATATTAAGAATGATTTTTCAAGATTGCAAATTCTTAATTCAAATGAAAAAGGCTTTAATTTTAGAGCGACTTTTATTCTCTGTGAAATAATCAAAAAAAGATAATTTTTTATGAATCGCAGCTTACTAATTTTAGATCGCCCATCCAGTCTGATTAGTTCAAGATATCATAAAAGTTATATAGAAAAACAAAAGCCAAGAAGTAGCCAACATATCCGAGTATCTTCAGATGAAGATTTAGTTCAAATCATGTAGCGCACTCCATTTTGCCGCGGTCCAAAATCTGATTTGACTATATCTGCCGGCAATGGGCCCGCCAGTTCTTATTGTAAAAAGAAAACCTATAAACTTAAGCTGAAATCTTCTCTAAGTCCCAATTTGTGGTCAGGAGGGAAATAGCTGTGTTCCACCAAGGAAGTAGACTGATAGCTCGGTAAGACTCGGTGACTCTGCAGAGTAAGCGGATCATTGTTATCTAGACCATCTTCCATTGAGCAGGGAAGTGCTGCTTCCTTAAAATCAAAATGTTAATCTCAATTGGTGAAAATAAATTTGATACGCTCCATGAAACGGTGGATTCTTGTAAATTTTTTAAATATCTTATAACCTAAGAACCTTCCTAAAAGAGTGTTTTTCGTTTTCGAGATATTTTCGAATAACATACAAAACAGCTGACAGGATTCCCGCAGCTCTGCATCTTCCTATTACTATCTATTGTTTACAATTATTTTTTTATTAAAAAATATTGCTACCTATTTATTATATTTTATCTTTAATAATATTAAACAAAAATATTATTTTAGCAACAACATTTATTGAAATTAAACACGACTTGGCCATATTTGTTACCAAGGAAATTTGCTTTGTAAAACGCGGCAACCCTTTCGTACATTTATTCTTTCAAAAAATCTCTACAAAATAAATCTGTGGATAGTCACAATAGAGTATTCACATTCCCTAGTACCCCTTAGAATTTCACGCTACACTAGTTCTACTCCGGCCCTGGTACTTTGTATGGGGAACAACGCCATTTTGTGCTCAAGCACTTTAAGCCAACAACAACAAATGGCAAAAGGCAAAGGATGAAGGACAAATTAAGAGCATTGTGCCATATTCTGAGCCTTGGCATTTAGCATAGCATACTTTTTGGTGGCTCACTTATTTACTGACCTATATTTGGTACACTGACTCGAATTGGAAAATTTTTAATGATGTCTTATAACTGGTTCCAACCATCTCACTCTCTCTCTCTTTCTCTCTCTTTACAGTCGCGTCGTCAGTCGGTTAGCTTTACGGCTATGCCGCCGGGCGTTCTAGTCAACGATAGTCGGGCCAATTCCACCGACGATATACAAATCGCTCTGGCGCCGCATATACAAACCTATCTAAGTCAAACGGGTCGCCGTCATTCCTGCTGCAGTGTAATGCTACCGGTAGCCTTTGAGCGTGCTGCGGCCAAATCCTGGCTGGATCCGAAATTCGATTCGCCAGTACTGGAGGAACAATTCCAGGCCAGCGTCTTTCCGCATGTGCGCATGCGTTACAGGTGAGTCCAAAGTGAGACGATCTAACCAACTAGTGTTGGTAAATGTTTAAATTTATAAATATGAACTGCTACTACAAATCCACTGAAATGTGCTTCCTTCGAATCATGAGTTATTGCTCGAATTTTGGCTGATCCCAGCCAACTAGCCTTGGCAACATGAGTTATGTGTGTGTTTCCAGAGTGTAACAACCCATGATTGAAGTTTGGTTAACCTTACGCACCTACACACACACACTTACGGGCTACCAATTTTTGCCATGGCTGTGCGCCCGGCCGGAGGCCATTGTCATAACAGTCGACATAACCGCATAACGGACGCTTCGCTTATTCTCAGTTGGTAGTTGGTCGAAATAGGGTTGAAATGGGGTTAAAATGGCATTTAACCTCGCTTGGTATTACAACTAGCTGCGGAAAACATTCTCGTCTCGTCGCGGACGATGTTGGAGACCACAAAAACCAAGCATGGCGCCCAAACAACAACCCAAAACAACTCTACCTGCCTTGGCTGCCTGCGACGGGACGGCATTGAGACGTTCTTTTGGTCAACAAGGAGTGGCTCTAATGCACATTTGTTGCAACAAATCGTGTTGCAAGCTTTGCAGAACTGGTTCATAAGCTGGTGCTCGCGCAACTAGTCGGTAGACAGTCTATGTTTACAGCTTACGGTTATGTCAGCAGACGAGATTAGCCCGCAACTAGTTCGTCAACTAGTGCTCAAGTTACTAGTCGGTAGTTACACTGCAACAAATATGCAAAAGTGTTTTCTCACTAATTCGTGAACTGGTGATATGGTTGCTAGTTATCCCAAGCTGACATATTGAGTTGCATTCTGTTGGCAAGACTGGTTTATTCACTAGTAGTCTGGTAACTAGTTGGTATTTTAAATTAAAGGAACTATTGCAGAATTAAAGATCTCATAGATGTTAGATTAAACTCATTAGCTACAGCTGAAAGCAAATCTGAGCAGATGCCATATTTATGGATGGCTATGATGAACTTTTTGTTTTTTTAGTCAGTTTAGACAAATTGAAGCCTTTTTGAGATTACGCAAAAGTTGTTGGAAAGCATTTAAAAGAAGAAATCAGCTTTAAAAATGAGTTCCGCATTTATATAATACATAGATGAGATGGGTCTTAGCTCCATGGTTAAGAGAGTTTCAAAGTTTGAATTAAGTTAAAAGTTTTTTCTCAAAAAAATTTATGAAAAATCTATGTATTGTTTTAACAAAATCACGCATGGTTCACTAGAAAACGCTGTTATAAAGATTGTGTCAATTATAACCACAAGCTTACACGAAAAATTAAAATTCGCAAAAACTTTCTAAGGGTACTTTTGGGTCAAGAAACACGAAAATGTCAACCTTTTTTTTCTTAAGCACCGTTTTAAAATTTTTCTTGAAAAACCAGTTTTTAAGCACCTGTTTCCAGGTATTCCTTAATATGTCGTGAACAAAATGTTTTTTTGTCATAAGCCCGAAAACATGGTTTTCGAAAAGATCTCGAAAATTGTGCTTAACCCTCCGTCTGACGAATGTATAGGGTCTAGCCAGGCACCATTCGTCAATTCAATTTTACCATCCTTATTTGAGGAAGGTACCTGGGAACTCAAGTCTCTGTATATACGAAGGTTCACTCGATGACCCTAAAATTCTTAAACTAGTGTAATTCGCAATGATCGGATACAAATTGACTGAGTTATTCGTAAAGCCCTTGGAAAAAAAATTGGTTTCAAGAAAAAGCGTTTAAAGTTCGGGATATTATTTCTAGCATAATTGTCTACCAATTTAAATTGATTTTCTAAAGATTTTACACCGCTGTTACGCCTTAAGGAGATTTTTATTAAATTTTTTTCAATCGAGTGTAGACAAAAACGCTGCCACTCTTCTATAGACGAAACTAGCCCAAAACTAGTTTATTTACTAGTGGAGTCTGCTAACTAGTTGGCAGTTACTCGAAGCTTCAGTTTATTTGAAAGCTTATTTTTAAATCATCAGTCACGTAATCTTTAAAATTAGTGGCCAGCAGCAAACTAGTTCAATAATAGTTTCTATATTACTAGTTTACTATACTTTCGCAATCTGCTGCAAATTCAACTTTCTTCAACTTATTACCCAATATTGAAATTCTGTGTATTCCCACGTGATCTCGTGCTCCTGACGCGAACTAGTTCTTGGCACTAAGCGCGCTAACTAGCGCCCCCCTCCCCATGCCGCTCTCTCACACTTTGCCGCTGCGTGCGATTACAACCCTGGCACGTACAACGTGCAACAAAATGTGGCGCCTAAAAGACTGCTACAGTCCGGGGGCAAATTAGTTTAGTACTGCAGCATGGCCAAATTGCTGCTATAAATGTTCGTTTGGCGTGCACACGAAAGAGGCGGAGGGCTAGGGGTGAGGGTAGGCAGGGTGTTAGCTAGCATGTCGTATGCTTGAGCGAAATGAAGCTATACAGCGCGGACAAGTGTGAGCAGGCACGCAAGTGCCATTGACTGGTTGACTGGTTGCCACAGCAGGTCAATGCCATTTCGCTTAAATGAAAACAGCAGCTACGATTTCATACAGTCCAATAATTCCTCAATAGTACAGTACAAAATTTGAGTCCATCGAGGCGTTGTCCGATAGTGGGATGCACTGCAGGGAAATGTAATTATTTGCGATCAAAATTTTTGCGGTTTTGAGGTCGCTGAGAACGAATATGAAGTGGGAAAAATAAGCCCCCTAGTGAAAATTTTCAAGCGTATTTAAAGAGAGAAAATTTTTGATAAGACCTCTGTAATCCATATTAGAAGCTTTTTAAGCAAAAAGAATCACTTTGTATTGTTTATTAGGCTCACGAAGCAGCGGCGGATCCATGGGGGGCTTTTGTACTTCGAAGTGACAACCCTCTCCTCCCAATGAGCAAATCCTGAATCCGCTCCTGGTGCAGAGTTAGTAGCTCTGGGCTTGATTTGGTTTGGGCGGCTGCTGGTCAGCACACTTAGGCCTAAGCCGGCCCGTTGTGATACCGCAGATCTCTCTTTAGTCCTTCTTTCACTAGAAGGATTCCCATCCAGTTGCCACTGTATAGCTAGCAAGCCTCCTTGAACATATAGAAGCCAGCTCAGCTAGGTTATGAAGGAAGTAATTTCCCAAATGCTTATTCTTACGTCTTCTAAGAGTAGCTCGAACTTGTTGTTAAAAAATACTGTCCTTCCTAACTACGATATTCATATAATGTAATTTCGAGTAAATCGAGTTAAACGCTGTCTTCTTAAGATGGCGGCCTTCTGAACCTTTCCAAAACTCCGCATTTGGTCTATTTTCAAAAATCTAATCTTCAGCAAATTATGTCAAAAATTTTTAAATTTTTGTACAAAATAATTTATAAAAAAAAAACAATTCGAACCCATTTTGATTAAAGTTCTCAAAATTTCGTGTTACCCACCATGAGTTTAGTATTTCTTTTGACCTTTATTTGCATTGTTTTGGGACGCATCTATACCGAGGGTAGTCAAAAACTGGACATCGTGCTCGTGGAGAACCTCTGGCTTTTTATACTTTTCCGTTTTCTTAGTCGACTGAGCACGTCCCGACGTTTCATACGCCGTTGTTGTCTATATGTCCTTAAGTTGTTGGAATCTGGAATTGTCAGAGTGCTCTTAGTCTTATTCCTAGCGTTGAGATATCATCCAGCCCTATCCACGACCCGTTGGAGTGCATTGCCACAGCGCTTTGTTGCTGCATTGGGCCTGGCCAAATACTCACGAAGCCCAACAGCTGGCTACTAATCATCCTGACTCATCTAAAATAAAAATTCCTCTCAGTAAAATTTTTTTGTTAGATTATTTTTTATATTTTATTGGTAGATGAAAGCGCGCATAATCTATGATTTTGCAGCTTGCTGCTTCTAAAGATTGCTAAAGAAAAAAAATTGCAAACAAAAGATTTGTTTTAGTTAGAGATTTTAAGAGGGCCTCTTGCTTGCTGTTAGAAGATACAATAACCACATTATTCCTGTATTTCCTACCCACCTCAACCTCCCTGTATTCCACTGCCCTTCGGAGCTTTGATGGTAGCCCCATAACCTAGAGTTGCCCCAACACTGGTAAAAACAGGATAACCAATGCAACAGAATGAAATGGAGAGTCAGATGAAAGCTATTTTAGGGGCCCAAAATTCCCAAGAGAAGTAACAAAATTTGATTTATTCTATAAAAAGAAGATAACGCAAATTAAGGAAGATAAGATCAGATTTCCATAGCTGCAGTTAGAGACAAAAAGCATCAACTCTTAATTGTTGATTACATGTAGAAGATAAAACCAGATGATTAATCATCCTGCATTATGAACTATGAGATAAGATATTACACCGTTCGTTGGATGTGTGAAAAAGATAAACCGAGATGATACATTATCTTTCGTGAGCAGAAGTTTGTCAATATTAGACAAATATTGATTACTGTTTATGAGAAGAATTTAAAACAAGATAAAAATAAATTAACAGTCATTCTTCCGCAAAAAAAAATGTGTTTGTCTTACGCTACAATTTTTTTCCAGTGCAGTAAAATAAGCGAAAATTTATTCAAGCCACCTACTGATTAACTATCATCTCAGATAAGAGAGACTGCATAACTTTTAAGATGATGTTTTTCTGTTATATCGGAGAGCAACTCATTTTCAATGAAGATGATGAAGCGAGATGATTGTAAATCAACTTTTATCAATTCTGACAACTCTTTTTCAATGAAGATGATGAAGCGAGATGATTATTAATCATGCTTTATTAGTTCTTGCCATTTGCAGTTGTTCAGATAAAGCATCCACAGATATCGTCTTAACTGGTAATTTCAGAGCCTTAGCTTGAACATAATTGAAATTTGTCAGGTTGTACTCGATTCTAACCACAATTATGTATGAGTTTCTACAAAAATGTAAATATAATAAATCCTTTGGATGTATCCAACATCTTGTTTTTAATAAGCCAGTAGAATTCAGAAGTAACTAATCATCTTTTTATATAACTTGTACTTTGCTGTCTTAAAGGCACAGAAGCCTAAGATAAAGCTTTGATAATGCTAAAAATGAAATCTTTTAAGAAAATAAGAATCTCTTACATAGCTGAAGATTATTTGTAATTGTGATTCGAAACACATCATCTGTTGTTTAATCAACTTTCATCTTTCTTTTTGTAAGATATAAACTTTCATCTTTCTTTTTGTATTAAACGCAAAAAGTTTTCACTGTGATAAGGCCTAAAATCCATCATCTGTGATTTGAAACACATCATCTATTGTTTAATCAACTTTCATCTTTCTTTTGATATTAAACGCAAAAAGATTTCACTGTGATAAGGCCTAAAATCCATCATCTCTTCATTTGCTGCAAGAAAAGACTTTTGTTGTCTGTTATAATTTTAATTCGCTGTTGATTTCTAATTAGAGACAATTTAAAGATACACCTAATATAATTAATTTGAAGCTAATATAACTAGTTTTTTTTTTGAATTGTTTAGATTAACAGATTTTTGTTGCTAATTAAAAGCAAGAAATTTTAAGAAGAATATCTAAAAATAGCTTTGCTTAAATTGGTGCGAAAGCAGTTTAGATTAGAGACTTAATCGATAATTAAAGCTGGCTGAGAATTTAAAAGTTTTATATTGCTAAACAGTTTGCGAAGAGTTCTTTGGAGGAGTTGGAGGAAATCTATTTAAGATGATTTAACCAAATCTTTCTAAAGTAAAGAGTATGAGCAATATGTCTTTGGCTTCCCGGCATACCCGGTTAAGTCTACAAAGTTTAACAGGCCTAGAAGAATTCCAGGGGGATTTGGACTTAGCTGGATATATTTGATTTAAATGAATTGAAAAATGTTCAAAAGAATTTCACGGGTTATGGCTTATAAGCATTCGAGAGCGGAAATAATAAGCGGAAATAATAAGCGTATCTCATATTTGGCTCAAAGTAAATCCTTTTTGTGATTAAGTTTGTGGTAACAGTTTTTGTAGCTTCTGTCATTGTTATCCACCTCAACGTCCTGCGCCTAGTGTCCTGCCGCCCACTGTGACAGGCAATGTCAATTAGCGTTAATTATGGAGAAATAAAAATGTCATTACGTGGCAAGCAACTTGGCAACTGAGTACAAGTTATCCGTGAAGTGCTATCGTCGTCGGACCGAGCCGTAGTGTCCCGACACCGAGCATCTTTTGTTCTGTACAGACCACCCTAAATCATCAGAGCAGCATCATCAACTTCTTGGCGACTTAATGAATGCACTGCGGCAAAAGTTTTGTGTGCAAAAGTTTTTACCAACAAACAGCTCTTCCAAAAGGGTAAATACTTGGTGTGCATCCGGCAAGTGGCTGCCAGAAACGGAAATCTACTTGACTGAATAAGTCATGAAAAGTTTGTCCAACCAACAGACAGAGTTAGTAATTATCTACGGGGTGTTGGATTGTGGCTTTATGGTTTGTCATATTAAGTACTTGAAGCAGGCATGGGCGTAGCAGTGATGCTGCAAAAGGGGATTACTAAAAAGGGGATAAAGATAGAAGAGTTTCACAATTTAAAAGCACTTTAGCTAACTGTTCTTGGAAAATGTGTATAGAGCTCGGCGCCTCCTTTACAAGAGTTACCCAATGTATTTTATTTTCCGACAACAATATTTAAGCTCCTGACTGAACTTAGACAATTCATGGCGTTCTCAAAATAAATTTTGATTCTTTTTTTCTTCCTAACAGATTTACGCTTTCCTATATATTACTATGCTCGGTGGCCTGGTTCCTGTATTTTCTAATCGATGGCGGCTCCGTGGATTACTGGCGTCCCATATCAAGTTCGTTCTCCATGCTGTCTCTGGTCACCATTATGGCCATGTGCTTCACTCACTGGGATCTCTATAAGCAACATCGGAAGCTTACTTCGGCGCTGACCGCATTGCTCTTGTGCAGCGCTTCGCTGGCTTTTCTTACCTATACGGGCAGAGCTTTTAGTCCCTTGGGTCACTTTGCCATATGCCTGGAGATTGTATTGCTCATCTATACGGCACTGCCCATGCCGCTGTGGCTAGGAGCCAGCATTGCCATATGCTATTCAATAGCCTTTGAGCTGGTCTCCAATATGGTCATTGGCTGCAGTGCTGTGCATGGCGAGGGCTGCACTGGTAGTCCACAGGGTGGCGATCCCAGCCATAAGATACTAATGCTGCGTATTATGGCACATATGAGTGTGCATTTGGTGGGCGTGCATGTGCTGGTCATGAATCTGGTACGCATGCGAGGCACCTTTATGAAGGTGGGTCAGAATCTGCTGGTGCGTCGCCAGCTGGAAATGGAGAAACAACTTAAGGAGAAGATGATACACTCGGTGATGCCGCCAAAGGTGGCCGATATGCTGCTTAACGAGGGTGGCAGTAACAATGCCGCTCTGGATGCCAACGGAGAGCGACGTCTGCCGCCGGAGTCACATTATATGCGTCCAAGAGTCTCGAATGATGTCAAATCCTTATTTCGACCCTTTCACATGCACAGCATGGACAATGTGAGCATACTGTTTGCGGACATAGTAGGCTTTACGCGCATGTCCTCCACCAAGACAGCCGAGCAGCTGGTGGAGATACTCAACGATCTGTTCGAGCGTTTTGATGATCTTTGCTCGCTCAGCGGCTGTGAGAAGATCTCCACTTTGGGCGATTGTTACTATTGCGTCTCGGGCTGTCCGGAGCCGCGTGCGGATCATGCCATATGCTGCGTTGAAATGGGTCTGGGCATGATTGATGCCATGCGCTGCTTTGATGCACAGCGTCATGAGGGCGTTAAAATGCGTGTGGGCGTACATACGGGCACAGTCCTATGCGGTATAGTGGGCACGCGTAGGGTCAAGTTTGATGTCTGGAGCAATGATGTCACGCTAGCTAACAAGTAAGTCCAGCAAATGATCCAACCTTAAGTCTTAAACTAAATTTAAACTTCTTGTTCATTGACAGAATGGAGTCTTCTGGTAAGCCGGAGCAGGTGCACATTTCGGAGGAGACCTCTAGCTTTCTTGGTGATGCCTATTATCTGGAGGAAGGCGAGGAGGTCTTTGGTAAGCTAACAACTGCAGCTTTATGTTCAAATTGTTAAATTTCTTAATCTTAGGGCACCGCACCTACTTTGTTGTGGGCCGGCGAAAGGACGTTTCTAGGGCCAACAGTCTCAGTCCCAGCATACCAGTGAATGCCAGCGGTAGCACGCTAATGCTCCCAGGTGGCCAAGGCGTCTCGCTGTCACAGAGCGCCACCAACATCTCAGCCATACATCCAAATGTTCCGCCCGCCTCACCAGTCGGCCAGCTGTCCAATTCGTTGAATCCTTCGCCGGTGCTGTCCATACGCCCAAGATTGACTTCACTGAGCATGAAGCTGCGCAAGAAATCCCATAGCCGGGAGCGTGATCTCGAGCGTGGCATTATACATCCCGCAGCAGCCGGCATACCGCCAGTTATAGTCATGCGCGAACGTCCCAAAATTATCATAACCACCAAGTCGTTGCCGGGCAGCCTGGATTCGGATGAGCAGGCCGTGGAGCAAGCGCATACGGACACTGACAACAGCTGTTGTCGCGTCAGCAAGACAAATGGCAGTGCCAACGCCCAGGATGCACGTGCCAAGATCAAGCTCAAGGTCTGGAAGGTGCCGCGCTTTCTTAAAAAATTCGAGGAACTGGCCAAGCACAGCACAGACAAAACCAGTAGCCCAGAACTAGGCGCTGGAGCCAGCAGCGGCACTGGCGTCAGCGCTAGAACACCCGCAGAGGAAAACCTGGCCTTCATAGAACCGCAGCCCAATGGTGGCTATCAGCAGCTGCCCGTGCTCGTTGAGGCCAGCACCAGCAGTCGCGCCTCTGGTGGACCCAACCAGCTTGAGATACCCCAAAAGCCCGTATTACATCATGCAGCCACATCCACAGCACTAGCTTCTAGCTGCATGCGCTCACCCGGCGAGGCACCGCTGGGCTGTTGCTCACCTGGTCAATACTCTATGTTCGACGATGTCATTGATGTGCGCTCCTATATAAGCCAATCCCGCAGCGATATCTCACCGTTTGGTCGCTCCGGCAGCTATCGTTCACAGTGTGGTCGCAGTGGTGGCTCGGAAAGCTCACCGCTGCCGCGTCCCCGCGCCTCTACGTTAGCTGCTGGACAGCCGCACAGTCCCGGCGCAGCCGCTCCAGCCAGCTGCAGCACGGCCGCTCCACAGCATCCACTACTAAATGCGTCCCATTCCAATGCCAATGCGCACCTGAGCAGTGGCAGCGCCGTACCGGACCGTTGTCATCCGCTAGCCTTGCCAAATGCCAGCCACTCACGTAACTCCAGCATATGGCCCGATGGTCTGAGCATCTGCCCATCGGCCACCTCACGCAAGGATTCAGGCATCAAGAGTAACTCCAGACGTTCCTCCATACAGCAGCAAATCTACGCGCTAAACCAATCGGCCATTAGTCAGCATCGCGTGTCCGGCTACTTTACCAGCTCCACCTCGAGCATATCGAATATAGGTGATCCCTCCTTGCCACACGTCGTGCTGCCGCCCATAGTGCAGCCCATGCAGCCCGTAGCCGATCCCTTGGCCGCCTGTCTGCAGCAGCTGCGCAAACAATCGGATCTGCAGCTCATACGTTGTGTGCGGGATAATGCCAAATCGCAGCGTAGCTATCTGGTCAAGGCACCGCTGCGCCGCTTTAGCTTGTACTTCAAGTCCCGCCAAATGGAGCGCGACTTTCGCTCTAAGGCACATCGTTTTGGCCGCGAACACGAGACGGAGGGACCGCCCACGTTGGCCACGCCGCGTTACAATACCTACATCGATATATTCGTAGGCATGGCCGTCTACTTGTGCATCTCCGTCTCGCTGTTCCTCATGACGGTCACACCCAGCTTTTATCTTTGGCTATCGCTCTTCATCTGCTTTACAACCATACAGATCTTTGCGCTTTTTCTGTTCACGCGTCAGATGTGTCGACGCCAGGTGGGCAAACGTTTACGCTCCAAGTCCAGCGGCAGCTGCGGTGATGCTAGTCTTAATGTGGCCGCTGGCGCAGAGTCGTCCGCACAGATTGAATCTTGCACGGATCGCATATTCGAGGCCATTTCCAGCTGGTATCCCTGGCACATATGTCTGGCCGTGCTCATGGCCATGCCGGTGATGCTAATCATAGCCAGCTTTTTGCTGCTTGATCTGAACGAGCTGCAGGCCTTTGAGTATCACTACGGCTTTCTGATCTTTGTCTGCATCGTGCATTTTTGCAACTTTACGCAGCTTAACTGCTGGATGCGTAATATACTGGCCTTTCTGGCGGCGCTCTGCTTTATCGGCATAGCCGTCAGTCAGCTCATGGTCTACTCCAAACGTGCGGACGCCGATGAGCCTTTGGGCGGCAACAGAACCAATGACTCCACCAATTACTTTGAGGAATTCAAATGGTTTCAAGACTATCATGTGGAAATCTATCTGGATCTGCTGCTCATACTCATATTGGTCTGGTTTCTAAATCGCGAGTTCGAAATTGGCTACAGACTGACCTTTTATGGCAATGCGGTGGCCAACCAGGACAAGGTGCGTGTGCAGAACATGAAAAACCAGGCGGACATGTTGCTACACAACATTATACCCAAACATGTGGCCGAGCATCTGAAGAATACGGCCAAGTATTCGGAGAATCATCATAACATAGCCATCATATTCGCCTCCATAGTCAACTTTAACGAGATGTACGACGAGAGCTATTTGGGCGGCAAGGAGTTTCTGCGTGTGCTCAACGAGCTTATAGGCGACTTTGATGAGCTGCTCTCCCGGCCCGAGTTTCGTGCGGTCGAAAAGATCAAGACAATTGGTTCCACCTTTATGGCGGCCAGCGGTTTGGATCCCTCGCATCGCGGCAACGGCGATGAGCATATACATACGCTCATGGAATTCTCGATTGCCATGCAGGGCGTAGTGGATGCTTTCAACAAGGATCTGCTTGAATTTAATCTCATTTTGCGCATTGGCTTGAATATAGGCGATGTAACCGCCGGCGTTATTGGCACCAGCAAGCTCTACTATGATATCTGGGGCGATGCGGTTAATGTGGCCTCGCGCATGGACTCGACGGGTCTGCCCAATCATATACAGGTGGGCAAGGATTGTTTGCCCTTTTTGACGGCGCGCTATGAATTTGAGCCACGCGGCAGTGTCTATGTCAAGGGCAAGGATCATATGGAAGTGTTTTTGTTTACAAGACGTAAGCCCGAGACAGCTGATGGGAGTGTGCAGCATAAGGAACGTCCGCCGCTAGAGCTGCCTACAGTGCACTTGGATGAGTGCTCAGAGCCGCTTGGTGAAGATGATAATGATGATGATGATGGCGAAGAGAACGAGCCGCAGGTAGACGACGTATTGGAGCAGGAGCAGCAGCAGGAGTTAGAGGCGGATGAGGAGGAGGATGATGATATGCATTCCAGTGAGACAACAACGCTTTTCAAGTCGCAGGAGTCGCTGAACGCAACGATAACGGCGAATGCAACGGTAAATACAAACCATGCAAATGGCGGTAGTCACTTAACGGCACTTGAAACTTAGAACAAAAAAAAAAAAAACACCCCACACAAACACACACATATACCTATACACACACACAGACACTGAACGGGAATTTACTTGAAAATGGTTTCAAAATTGCATTTAAAGATTTCAAAATTGTGGGCCAAAAACCATCATCAAAGTAATTAGGAAGTACAGTGCTGTACAAACAAATAGATCCCAGCTGTGTTTTTGAATGGATTGTTTAGAATTTTTAGGACCATTTAATGAAGCTGAAATTTTTAACGCCTAAGCTGTATGGAAAGGTTTTGTTTTTTGAAAACGGTTGAAGTGGGCCTATGGCAAGCGGAATTTTTCGATATATACGTAGAGTATATGCTCCTTATGGTTACATTCATCGTATTGTCGTTATAACGTGAAATTAGCATCTCCAAATCCTCTGTGCTGGCTGCCGTAGCAGCGGGATTCTCCAATAATTTTTGGGTACCCCTTGGAGACATGTTTCCATTATTGTTTTGTTCCATGTTATTCTGACATCTTTTAAGAGAATCAATGAGTGAAGGGTTCAAAGATTCTTCAGTTAGAAGCCGCCCCTGACATGGGGAAACAGACGCTTACCTGATGGCAATTTAGCTGCCAAAATGGCATCAGGGTTTGTTGTGGACTGCTCTTAGCTTCAGGACTCTTCCTCGAGCTTACCGGCATGGGTGGCCGTACCCATAGCTATGCTACAGCCGGCGTCGGTTTTGGATTTATAGCCCCTACCACGACAAGGTGGCAATCCCCTAGAGGGAAATTGGCTCTATAATAGTGCTCTATGCTCCACTTAGGAGTTCAGAATTCGTAGTAGTAGTAATATGCTCCTTATATTGGAGTTTTTTTGGCCGAACTTGGTTAACTTTTGCCTCGAACTGGACTAAAAAAAAATTTGTATATAAGAGTCTAAATGCGTCCTGGCGTTAGTTTTCTAACAAATTAATTTTAAAAAAGAAAAGTTTTTGAAAAGGTATTGCTAAAAAATCTGTTTACCCAAGACGTAAAATATTAACTAAAAAATGGTTTAAAAAAGCTGTTTGCCAATAACGTCAAATAGATGGGACCCAAAAAATCACTCCGTCTGTTCCATACAATACTGCAATCGAAAAATCTTTTTTTGAATCTTAAAAATCGTTAATTTACTTACCTTTTGCTCGAAAAAATAAAATCTCCCTAAGTTCAGTTGGTCACACTGAGTGCGCTGGGTTATGCTTATGAATGTCCTTTTACAGCTTCGTTATCGATTTCGATTTCATTTTTTGGTCGAAACGTAGAAACGAGTGCAGGTGATAGAAGAGAGCTCTACGTAGGAGCTCTATATGTAGTTAGGACGGCTTTGGCCGCAACAGTAAACTGTTTTGTGATATGTAACTAAAATGTTGAATAGTAGGACACGTTGAAGGATCGATAAAGCTGGGGAGACGCAGCATAGTCGATTTATCGATTATGAAGTATCGATGTGACAAGGTGACCATGTTGATGTTAATTTTGTTATGGCTGCGCTTTAATGGCGTATATTGAGGTTATGTTGAACACACACACACACACACACACACACACACACACGCACACATACACACACACAAACTTACTTACGTACATAGATTATTGTATATTATTATTATTATTATTATCTATATTATTATTAAACATTCAACTATAATTAATAAATTGTTTTAGCAAGTTATTTAATATAAACTTACTTTATATATATACACTCTATATATGTATGTAGTAGTATGCTAAATGTATGTAAACATATTTATGTTATAAGCAACAATTTTTTTGTGCCCCTAGCTTAATTAATTAATTAATTGTTAATTGTATGCCAACTGTATAATTACTAAAAAAACAAAAAACAAAAACAAAGCGCAAATTCATAAAAAATTTTAACTTAATTATAACTAAATTAATGCAAAAACTGTGGCTTTAAATGTTTTTTAGAACCATCTATTTAGCATTTAAGATTTGTTTTTTTTTTTTTTTTTTTTGTGTGCCAAGAACAAAATATTTAGCGAAATAAATATTGTCAATATATATATTATATATTATATAAAATGAAACAAAAACAAAAAAAAAACAAGCTGTATTAATACCATGTGATGATTATAAAAAAAAAAAACATTTTTTTTTAAGCTGAAGAACGAATCTGCTAAGAAAATTATATGTGTACTTGATGTATATTATATACTATATAAACATTAATCAGAACAAAATACAAAATACAGCATACAAATTTAAACGTGATTTTTAAGTGTATCGAACTAAAAACAAAACAAAAATAAATCGAAATTTATTCGAAACGAAAGTATAGAACAGCACAAAAGTAACCTAAAGAAAGAAAACAAAAATGAAAATATTGCAAAAATCGTGCTCTCTCGCTCTGTCTCTGCCAGTATCTCCCTCTAACAGCTATCATACAGCGTCACCTTTATAAACCGAAAATATTCGTGAATATATTTTTTTATTTTTGTTATTTTCTGCGTTTTCACAATTCGTTTTAATGCCTCTTGCAACAAAAAATATTCGGTTTCAAACCACTCAAAATATTCGTTTTGCTGAAATTGAGAGCACTAAATATGCGATTTAAAAAACGCAACCGAATAAAACAGATTTTAAAGTGTATCGAACTGCAAACAAAAATAAATCGAATTATATTCGAAACGAAAGTATAGAACAGCACAAAAGTATTCTAAAGAAAGAAAAAAAAATGAAAATATTGCAAAAATCGTGCTCTCTCGCTCTGTCTCTGCCCACTATCTCCCTCTAACAGCTATACATACAGCGTCACCTTTATAAATACTGCATCTTACCGATGCTTCGTGAATATATTTTTTTATTTTTGTTATTTTCTGCGTTTTCACAATTCGTTGCAACAAAATATTCGGTTTCAAACCACTCAAAATATTCGTTTTGCTGAAAGTGAGAGCACTCTAAATATGCGATTTAAAAAACGCTTTTGAATCAAAGAGATTTTAAAGTGTAGCGTACTAAAAACAAAAATAAATCGAATTATATTCGAAACGAAAGTATAGAACGGCACAAAAGTAACCTAAAGCAAGAAAAAAATTAAAATATTGCAAAAATTCAAAAGTGCTCAAGTGCACTCTCTCTGCCTCTCTCCATCTATCAACTATCATACAGCGTCACCTTTATAAATATTGCATTTTATGGTTAGTTCTTTTACAAACCGAAAATATTCGTGAATACATTTTTTTATTTTTGCAGTTTTCTGCGTTTTAAAGTCCGCTTGCAATAAAATATTCGCTTTCAAACCACTTAAAATATTCATTTTGCTGAAATTGAGAGCACTTAATATGCGATTTAGAAACGCATTCGAATAAAATGTTCTTAAGCGTGAATAATAATAGCTCTAATTGTTGAAATTTTCTGAAAAAGAGTTTGTTAAAAATGAAAAGTATTCGTTTTGTCATCCTATAATCATAGCATATCAAAACGATGCGTATTAAAATATGCTTCAAAAAAATCTAAATAAACGTATATATTCGGTATATGCTTTAATGTATTGGCTTTTTTAAACGAATATATTCGTTTTGCAGGGTATAAAAATGTGGCCTATTAAAACATGCTTCAAAAATACTTTATACTTTTAAAAAAGTGTAATAAACGAATATATTCGTTTGATACTTTTATGCATTTATTTTTTTCAACGAATATATTCGTTTTGTCATTTGAATGCATTTACTGCGAAGGCAGTTTTTAAAACTGTAGCCTATTAAAATATGCTTTGAAAATATCTTAACAGCATAGCAAGCGAATTTATTCGTTTTTATACTTCATTGCATTGGTTTTTAAACGAATATATTCGTTTTGTCGTTTTAAGGAATTCGTTTCGGCTGCAGTTTATAAAAATGTAGCATTTTAAAACATTCTTCAAAAATTTCTAAAAAGTATAATAATCGAATGTATTCGTTTGATACTTTTTTTAAGCAAATATATGTATTCGTTTTGTCATTTGAAGGCATATAAAAGTAAAACCTATTTACAGATTCTTTCAAAATGTCTTAAAAGCATAAGAATCGCATATATTCGTCTTTTACTCGAATGCCTTTTTTTTATTAATCAAATGTATTCGTTTTGATATTTGAATGCATTTACTACGAATGCAGTTTTTAAAACTTTATTCTATTAAAATATTCTTTAAAAACAGCTCAATAGCATAAAAATCGAATGTATTCGTTTTTATACTTCATTGCATTGGTTTTTTTAAACGAATATTTTTGTTTTGTCGCCTCAAGACATTTATTTCGGCTGCAGTTTATAAAAATGTAGCATTTTAAAACATTCTTCAAAAATTTCTAAAAAGTATAATAATCGAATGTATTCGTTTGATACTTTTTTTAAGCAAATATATTCTTTTTGTCATTTGAAGGAATATAAAAGTAAAACCTATTTACAGATTCTTTCAAAATATCTTAGAAGCATAGCAATCGAATGTATTCGTTTTTTACTCGAATGCCATTTTTTTATTAATCAAATGTATTCGTTTTGATATTTGAATGCATTTATTACGAATGCAGGTTTTAAAACTTTATTCTATTAAAATATTCTTTAAAAACAGCTCAATAGCATAAAAATCGAATGTATTCGTTTTTATACTTCATTGCATTGTTTTTTTTAAACGAATATTTTTGTTTTGTCGCTTCAAGACATTTATTTCGGCTGCAGTTTATAAAAATGTAGCATTTTAAAACATTCTTCAAAAATTTCTAAAAAGTATAATAATCGATTGTATTCGTTTGATACTTTTTTTTAAGCAAATATATTCGTTTTGTCAAAGTAAAACCTATTTACAGATTCTTTCAAAATATCTTAGAAGCATAACAATCGAATGTATTCGTTTTTTACTCGAATGCCTTTTTTTTATTAATCAAATGTATTCGTTTTGATATTTGAATGCATTTACTACGAATGCAGGTTTTAAAACTTTATTCTATTAAAATATTCTTTAAAAACAGCTCAATAGCTTAAAAATCGAATGTATTCATTTTTATACTTCATTGCATTGGTTTTTTTAAATGAATATATTCGTTTTTTCGTTTGAAGGAATTCACTGCGGCTTTTAAAAGATTCTTTAAAAATGTCTTAAAAGCATAAGCAACGAATATATTCGTTTTTATACCTTAATGCATTTTTTTTTTAATCGAATGTCTTAATGAGAAATTCCATGAAAAACTTTTGTTTGCCTACACTGCAAAAAATTGCGTATACCCAAATATTCATTACTTCTTGAGCTTTTTAGGTTTTCATCAGTTTTACATAGTTTCAGTAGCAAAATATCGGAAAAACTGAAATTAAAGTTTGTAAAAGAATTATCCCTAACAAAAACAAAATATTTAACAAAAAAATCAACATATATTTTATACTAAAAAATATTATACTCTTGTTTTATAAGCATTTTACAATATTTACACTGTTTAACAGGAAAAATCTGCTGCAACCTATGGACCCTCTTGTATTTTTGTAACAACAAAAACAAAAAGTATTTTCTACTAATTTATAAACTACAAAAAATATAATAATTATACTAAATGGAAAATCTATTCCAATCCTTTGAATATCTTACTGTCTATACTGAAGCTGTATATTTTTGATAAAAAAAAAAACAAAATCAAATACAAAAACAAAATCCAAATAATATGTTCCAAAAAGGAAACATTTGAAGCTGACAGAACGAACTTTGTGCATTTTTTTTTAAATACTGCAGATAAACTAAAAAAAAAAAACAAAAACTACAAAATAGCCGCACTACAAACTACATATAAAAATAATAATCATATTAATAAAAATATTTCTGTAATAGCGCAACTTGGTATTGTCAATGTTGCTTAAATGTTTGTTTAGCTGAAGTTCCAGTTCCGGTCTTCAGAAGCGTTACTAAATCTGTTTGAAAGCAAAAAAAAAACAAAATACAACAAGAATTTATAGAAATGTTAATGGAAAAAAAATTAGAAAAATGCTATGTGTGTATTATAAATGTATTAAAAAAATAAAAGAAAATTACAAAAAAATTATGGTTTGTATTTTTCTGGACTAGCAACAAGAAAGCGTTACGTTTAGGAAGTAAGTATAGGGTATTACGTATACGCCGCATTGTCTGAGTCTGGGATGGCGGGATCAGAATCGAGAGATCAGACAAGGCGATGCGCATGATGCAGTCTAAAGATGATATCAGGACGCCAAAGACAACCTTCAATAAAGAACTCGCCGGATTAGACTTTCACTATATATCCTTCTAATCTGTTCTTCAATTCATTACTATTCTTGTGACGTCACTGTAACATAGTAGTGAAAGTGCCCCATATATGGATACCCTAAACGCTTTTTCCCAAACATTATTTTTATTCAGCCGCGAATCGAAAAAGTAGAAGATTCGTTTTGAATTCACATTTCTTATGCGGTTTCAAAAATTTTTCAAATACTCCTAACCAATTCCAAGCCAAGCCATTTTTATACCCTGTACCGTGTGGTACAAAAGGTATATTAAGTTTTTGCAGGCCGAAAAGATATGTAACATATAGAAGGAGTCGTCGGAGACACCCCAAAGTTACCCAAAATATGATCAGGGTGACTAGAAAAGTCGATATACCCATGTCCGTCTGTCCGTTTGAACGCCTAGATCTCAGAGATGGTAAGAGCTAGAGTATCCAAACGTTAACAATATATCCCATATTATTCCATAGGAGGCAAGTTTATTTTATTTTTTTGATATCGGGGTTAAATTATATAGCTCCCATAGGGGTGTTTGAGACGACCTCGACAAAAAAAAAGCGTTTTAGATGAATAATTCATTTGTTTATGAAGATATCGTAACCAAATTTGGTATTCGAAAGTTTTTTATAGTTTTCAATCACTGTACCAAATTTAATCGAAATCGGTTGACTATATCATATAGCTCCCATAGGACCGATCGGCCAAAATAACTTTTTTAAAGAAAAATTCGCTATATTTCGTTTTTTAATAAAGATATCGTAATCAGATTTGGCGTTTGGAAATTTTTTAGACCACTTAAGCAATGTGCCAAATTTGAACAAAATCGGTTGACTAAATCATATAGCTCCCAAAATCGATTTTTTAACAAAATTTGTTGTGTTTCGTTTGTTTGTTAAGATATTGGGACCAAATTTGACATTCGTGAGTATTTTATAGTTAGCACTGTACTAAATTTAATCCAAATCGTTTGACTAGATCATATAGCTCCCATAGGACCAATCGGTCCAAAAACTCGTTTTTTATACAAAATTCGTTGGGTTTTGTTTGTTTGTAAAGATATTTGAAATAAATTTGGCATTCAGATCTTTTTTAAGTTATTAAAGCACTGCGTCAAATTTGATCAAAATCGGTTGTCTATATCATATAGCTCCCATAGGAACGATCGGTGAAATAAAAAATGTTTGCTTAAAAATTCTTCTGTTCTTGGTTTTTTATGAAGGAACCGGATTTTATTGCAAGTTAGTGGTACAGGGTATCCCAAAGTCGTCCGCGCCTGACTTTATGTACGTCATTTTTTTTACTATTTTTACCAATTTGTTCATTTAGCGAAATTTTCGAAACCACAAATATTTCAATGATTTGCAGCTTTCTCATTTCGAAATCGCTAATCCAGCCTGTTGAGCTGGAGATATCCATAGATCCTCATGGGATCTGCTCAGAAAACATTATTATGAAAAAAAGAAGCTGAGTGTGGATTAATTTTACCTTTTTCTTTGTACAACAGAAATTTCAACACATCAGCAATTAGAATTCAATATTTCTATATTCTATTATGCTTAAACCTATTGTTTCTTATCCAACTCATCAATATTTAACTAATTAACTATTATTTCCGTCTACTGGTTCCAAAAAATTTTATCAAATAATATAAATGTAATAAACAAGCTAAAATTGTAAATAACAATGTTATAATTTTTATAATTATTATTACTATTGTTAACATAAAAATAAAATCAATTAACTTAAATAAAGTATGTTTTTTTTTTAAGTATATTTTCTTTCAAATAATAATTTTGTGTAAAAATATTTCAAATATTCTGGATGCAGAACCATTATGTTGTTGAAAACCTAATCAGCAGCCTAAAATCGTTATTTAAATAAAAAACAAATTAGATTAAAAAAATAATATTTGGCAAAAACCAAAAAATTTGGAATCAAATTTTTAATCTGAATGGATTTCAGCTACCAGGCGAACAGAAATGAAAAGCAAGCAGCTGCAGAATAAAAATTTTTCTAAAACGGTCACTAAATGTATGCAATACTTTTTTTTAATATTTTCCGTCGATTTTTGGCAAATTTCAAACTACTTTAACTGCTATTTCGGTTTTAAAGTACCAGGCGAACAGAAAGCCACAGAAAGTAGCCGAAAAAATTTGAAAATTTAAAAATTCAAACTCTCAACTGACCGTTGAATTCAAATTAAAAATAATTTAAAAATTTTCCGTCGATTTTTGGCCAATTTCAAACTATTTTAACTGCTATTTCGGTTTTAAAGTACCAGGCGAACAGAAACCCACAGCAAGTAACCGGAAAAATTTGAAAATTTAAAAATTCAAATTCTCAACTGACCGTTGAATTTAAATTTTATAAAATATTAAAATTTTCCGTTGATTTCTGGCCAATTTCAAACTATTTTAGCTGCCATTTCGGTTTCAAAGTACCAGGCGAACAGAAACCCACAGCAAGTAACCGAAAAACTTTGAAAATTTAAAAATTCAAATTCTCAACTGACCGTTGAATTCAAGTTTTATAAAATTTAAAAATTTTCCGTTGATTTCTGCCCAATTTCAAACTATTTTAGCTGCCATTTCGGTTTCAAAGTACCAGGCGAACAGAAACCCACAGCAAGTAACCGAAAAAATTTGAAAATTTAAAAATTCAAACTCTCAACTGACCGTTGAATTTAAATTTTATAAAATATTAAAATTTTCCGTTGACTTCTGGCCAATTTCAAACTATTTTAGCTGCCATTTCGGTTTCAAAGTACCAGGCGAACAGAAACCCACAGCAAGTAACCGAAAAATTTGAAAATTTAAAAATTCAAATTCTCAACTGACCGTTGAATTTAAATTTTATAAAATATTAAAATTTTCCGTTGACTTCTGGCCAATTTCAAACTATTTTAGCTGCCATTTCGGTTTCAAAGTACCAGGCGAACAGAAACCCACAGCAAGTAACCGAAAAAATTTGAAAATTTAAAAATTCAAACTCTCAACTGACCGTTGAATTTAAATTTTATAAAATATTAAAATTTTCCGTTGACTTCTGGCCAATTTCAAACTATTTTAGCTGCCATTTCGGTTTCAAAGTACCAGGCGAACAGAAACCCACAGCAAGTAACCGAAAAAATTTGAAAATTTAAAAATTCAAATTCTCAACTGACCGTTGAATTTAAATTTTATAAAATATTAAAATTTTCCGTTGACTTCTGGCCAATTTCAAACTATTTTAGCTGCCATTTCGGTTTCAAAGTACCAGGCGAACAGAAACCCACAGCAAGTAACCGAAAAATTTGAAAATTTAAAAATTCAAATTCTCAACTGACCGTTGAATTTAAATTTTATAAAATATTAAAATTTTCCGTTGACTTCTGGCCAATTTCAAACTATTTTAGCTGCCATTTCGGTTTCAAAGTACCAGGCGAACAGAAACCCACAGCAAGTAACCGAAAAAATTTGAAAATTTAAAAATTCAAACTCTCAACTGACCGTTGAATTTAAATTTTATAAAATATTAAAATTTTCCGTTGACTTCTGGCCAATTTCAAACTATTTTAGCTGCCATTTCGGTTTCAAAGTACCAGGCGAACAGAAACCCACAGCAAGTAACCGAAAAAATTTGAAAATTTAAAAATTCAAATTCTCAACTGACCGTTGAATTTAAATTTTATAAAATATTAAAATTTTCCGTTGATTTCTGGCCAATTTCAAACTATTTTGGCTGCCATTTCGGTTTCAAAGTACCAGGCGAACAGAAAGCCACAGAAAGTAGCCGAAAAAATTTGAAAATTTAAAAATTCAAATTCTCAACTGACCGTTGAATTCAAATTTTATAAAATATTAAAATTTTCCGTCGATTTTTGGCCAATTTCAAACTATTTTAGCTGCCATTTCGGTTTCAAAGTACCAGGCGAACAGAAACCCACAGCAAGTAACCGAAAAACTTTGAAAATTTAAAAATTCAAATTCTCAACTGACCGTTGAATTTAAATTTTATAAAATATTAAAATTTTCCGTTGACTTCTGGCCAATTTCAAACTATTTTAGCTGCCATTTCGGTTTCAAAGTACCAGGCGAACAGAAACCCACAGCAAGTAACCGAAAAAATTTGAAAATTTAAAAATTCAAACTCTCAACTGACCGTTGAATTTAAATTTTATAAAATATTAAAATTTTCCGTTGACTTCTGGCCAATTTCAAACTATTTTAGCTGCCATTTCGGTTTCAAAGTACCAGGCGAACAGAAACCCACAGCAAGTAACCGAAAAACTTTGAAAATTTAAAAATTCAAATTCTCAACTGACCGTTGAATTCAAGTTTTATAAAATTTAAAAATTTTCCGTTGATTTCTGCCCAATTTCAAACTATTTTAGCTGCCATTTCGGTTTCAAAGTACCAGGCGAACAGAAACCCACAGCAAGTAACCGGAAAAATTTGAAAATTTAAAAATTCAAATTCTCAACTGACCGCTGAATTCAAATTTTATAAAATTTCAAAATTTTCCGTTGGTTTCTGGCCAATTTCAAACTACTTTAACTGCTATTTCGGTTTTAAAGTACCAGGCGAACAGAAAACCACATCAAGTAACTGAAAAATTTTAAATATTCAAATTTTCAACTGATAGTTAAATTCAATTTTTTTAAAACTGGTAAATTTCCGTTGAGCTGTGGTTAGTTTTAAATACTTTGAACTCCAAGTTTGTTCTTAAACTACCAGGCGAACAGAAAACCCGGCAAACGGCTGAATTTAAAAATTTCAATTCTCAACAACATTGCTAAATAATATTTTTTTATTTTGCGATTTTCAAAACTACAATTATTTTATAACTTTAAATTTTCTTATTTTATTCCAGGTTGTTGAGCTGGAGATATCCATGACAAGAACTGCTCAGAAAATGGGAGTGGCACTGACAAAAGAACCTGGAATGCAACAAAAAAAAGAAGCTGTTTGTGGATTAATTTTACCTTTTGCTCTATTCCCCTTCTCAGGCAGCCACAAATCCGTAATTTATTGAATTCTACCATTCTTCATTGGATCTAAGTCACCAAAGATGCCTTATACGGATGAGCAGCCAAATAATAGCCGGCAAAATGTGCACAATATACCTTTTACAAAACGTTTTTTTTGTTTTCATAAAAGAATATCTTTAATTGCGTCTCCTGGTCCCTGAAAAATTTAGTGAATAATAATATCTCAATTTATCAAGTTTATTTTTAAGATCTAACTCTGTAATTTTTAATGTTTAGCTTTAAATAAACACACATATTATTTATGAAATAATAAAAATAAGCGAGCCAAAATTGTAATTTACAATATTTTATTATAATTTTATTAGTATTATTATAAAAATCAAGCAAATTGTTAAAATAAGTAAACTAAATAACTTTATAAAATAATAAACATAAACCAGCTAAAATTGTAAATTAAAATATTTAATTTTAATTACTATAATAGTTGAAATATTAAAAAAATAAAGCAAATTGTTAAACTTTCAGAATTTATAAAATAATAAAAATAAACAAGCTAAGTTTATAAGTTAATTTTTATTATAATTTTATAATTAATATTACTGTTATTGAAATATAGTAAAAATAACGCACATTGTTAAATTAACTAACAAGCTAAAATTGTATTATTATTATTATAATTATTATTATTTTATTATAATTTTTTTTTTTATAAATGTTATTAGTTTTTAAATAAAAATAAACTGAAATAACTTAAAAAAGCATGTTTTTATTTTTAAAACAGGATATTTTGTTTCAGTTGCTGAAAAGGCTCTAAAAATAAATCAAATTCTCTGGATAGAGGAATCTATGGAAAGGAACAATTTGTAGTTCAAAATCGCTTGAAATGCCTAAAACCGCTACTCAAATTTAAATATTTAAATTTATTGAAAATTTGCCAAACAAAAAATTTAATTCGAAATTTCGCTAAATTTCGACTCTGAACGGATTTCAGCTACCAGGCGAACAGAAATCATAAGCAAGCAGCTGCAGAGAAAAATTTTTCTAAAAGTGTCACTAAAAGTATGCTACACTTTCTAAAAAAAATTTTTATTTAAATTTTAAAAATGAAAAATTTTTGTAGCATACTTTTAGTTGCTAATTTAAAGTTGCCTTCTGAATTTTCAGCATTTCTGTTCGCCTGGTAGTTTAGCTGCTTTGAAGACCATTTTGTATGGAGAAATTGCAAAAATAAATGTTTTTTGTTTTATTTTTTAGTTGTTTTCAGATTAAAGCAGTGGTCGGCAAATATACATATGCATTTTTTTGCGTTTGTATTGAACATTCTGTGACGTTGTTTAGCCTGTTACTTTGGTGGGTTAGAAATTTTTTTAATTTTTCAAAATCTACATTTTTATTGAATATTTTCGTACTGCTGCCCAATCCCAAGGTCATTCAATTTAGCAATCTTTTAGTTCCTGCCAAATTCACAACCCATCTGAAAACTTACATATTGGGAGTATGCATTGAAATCCGCTGTTTGCCAATAGATGGAGCCACCGCTAAATTGGTGGGCAAAAAAGTATGGTTGAAAATGACAGATGACAAGCTTAGGCATCTGTCAACAATCTCTCATCATTAGATTTGTGATTTTTAAGCGTCGTCATATAGTTATTTTCTTCGAAAAATGTCAGATTTTGAGCCAAATAAGCGTCATTTGCGGGAAGTTTTACTTTTCCTCTTTCATTCAAAGAAAACTGCGGCTGAAGCATGCCGATTGATAAGAGAAGTTTACGGCGATGCTGTTATTGGTGAAACAACGTGTCGTGATTGGTTTCGTCGTTTTAAAAGTGGTGATTTTAGCACCGAAGACAAGGAACACCCGGGCCAAGCGAAAAAGTTTGAAGACGAAGAATTGCAGGCTCTGCTCGATGAAGACCCGTGTCAAACCCAACAAGAACTTGCAGAATCAGTGGCAGTCGATCAAGCAACCATTTCCAGACGCTTGAAAGCATTGGGAATGATCCAAAAGCAAGGAAATTGGGTGCCGTACGAATTGAAGCCGCGAGACATCGAACGCCGTTTTTTCACGTGTGAACAACTGCTCCAACGTCAAAAACGAAAGGGTTTTCTTCATCGTATCGTCACTGGCGATGAAAAGTGGATCCATTACGACAATCCCAAGCGCAAAAAGTCATATGGATACCCGGGCCATACCTCAAAATCGACGGCAAAGCCGAATATCCATGGATCGAAGCTCATGCTGTGTATTTGGTGGGATCAGAGGGGCGTGGTCTATTATGAGCTGCTAAAACCGAATGAAACGATCACGGGGGACTTGTACCGACGACAATTGATGCGTTTGAGCCGCGCACTGAAGCAAAAACGGCCAGAATATGAGGAAAGGCACGACAAAGTTATTTTGCAGCACGACAATGCTCGACCACATGTTGCACAGCCCGTAAAAACTTACTTGGAAACGCTGAAATGGGATGTCTTACCCCACCCGCCGTATTCTCCAGATATTGCTCCTTCCGATTACTACTTGTTCCGATCCATGACAAATGCCCTGTCCGAGCAGCGGTTCACTTCTTATGAAGATACCAAAAAATGGGTCGATTCGTGGATTGCCTCAAAAGATGAAGCGTTCTTCCGAGCTGGTATTCGAAAATTGCCAGAAAGATGGGAAAAAGTAGTGGCAGGCGATGGACAATACTTTGAATAAACAATTTCTATACATTTTTTTCACAATAAAGACTCAAATTTTGTAAAAAAACAGCGGATTTCAATGCATACTCCCAATATATAAAAAAAAGGTTGGTTTTTTCGTTTCAATTATTTATTTATTCAAATGAAATTAAATAGCTATTACAATCCTTTTAATTTAGCTTCTTAGTTTCTATATATAAATAGCACTTACATATTTAAACAATGTTTTGCAGTTTTTGTTTATAAATTATATTCAAGCCATTTATTAATTATGTATATTTTTTTTTTTTATACGCTAAGAAATTAATAGTTAAGTTACAAATCATAATATTTATTTAAATAAAATTATAAAGTACTTTGGAAAAAGGAATCTACGGACAGAAACATTTTGTTGTTGAAAACCTAATGAACAGCTTAAAACCGTTACTCAAATCCACAATTTAAATTTTCTGAGCATTTGGCATAAACAAAAAAAATTGTATTCGATTTTCGCTACATTTTGAGTCTGAACGGATTTCAGCTACCAGGCGAACAGAAATGAAAAGCAAGCAGCTGCAGAATAAAAATTTCTCTAAAACGGTCACTAAAAGTATGCAATACTTTTTTTCAACATTTTTAAAATGTCGCAAATTTTGTAGCATACTTTTAGTTGCTAATTTAAAGTTGCTTTCTGCATTTTGTGCACTTCTGTTGGCCTGGTAGATTCAGCTGCTTTCAAGACCAATTTTAATAGAAAAATATCAAGCAAAGTAATTTATTTTCTCTTTTAGTTTTTTTCAAATGAGAAAAAAAGGTTTATCTACGAAATTCCTTTTTTTTATTTAAAATTCTCTTTTATAATGTCCAGCAATTTATATGTACATATTTTTTTGTAATCTAAAAGTTCTCTGCGATTACATTTTTTTAAGCAAAAATATAAATAATGCAAGTTTTATTTTGCCCGCTCTTCTAACGGACCGACCAATCATGTGACTCCCAAGTGATACCTCAGTCAGTCACAGTGCCTCTCAGTTTACTGCGTGCTGCGGCGCTGCATCAGCTGTATTATACATATTTACAGGTAATGTTCTTGCCAAGCTAATGGTTGAAAATCTTCAAAATTTCGAACTGGATATTACTTTCTTGATCGGCCAAGGATTCGACGGGGCGAGGAATATGTCTGGTCAATATAATGGCGTTCAAGCAATTATACGTGACAATTATGCGCCACATGCTTTATACGTTCACTGTGCCGCACATTCTTTGAATCTTGCTATATCTATCACCAGCATGGTACCTGCCATCAGAGACTGCTTGAGCACCATAGAAATTGTTTACAATTTCTTCCATACACCTAAAAGAAGAGCTGTTCTAGAGAACACTATTGAACAATCTGATGAAACTCCAAGTGTGAAAACTGTGAAGAGATTGAATCTGACTCGATGGGTGTCAAAATATGAAGCCGTAGACGATTTTCATGAATTATTTCAGTTTGTCTACGAAACTCTTGACGAAATGAGAACCTCGGAAACTGACGCGAAAAATTTACAAAATGCAATGGATTTCGAATTTTTGATCAGTCTACAGGTTATCAACGTGATTTACCAACTTTCTTTGCCTCTGAGTCGAGAATTTCAAAAGGTTGATTTAGACTTGGTCCAAGCTATGGATCTCGCCAAGGATTTACGCGATGAACTGAAAAGGATTCGAGCAGAAGCAGATGCGTTTCCTGGAATTTTCGAAGCTGCAAAGAAAATTGCTGAAACATTGGACATTGAAATCAAACACAAACGAAAAGTGAGCAGACAAAAAAATCGAGCGAATCCTGAAGTTCAGAGTGCAGAAGATTACTTCCGTGTCACGGTGTTCAATCCATTTTTGGACTTCTACATCATGGATCTTGGCGAGAGATTTATCGATCACGAAAAAATATTAGAAGGGTTTTCGGCGCTCTTCAAGCATGATTTATCTGAAATCGACAAAGCAGCTGAGAAATTTATAGAAACTGTCGAGTTTTATCAAAAATTTCTTGATTCTGGGCCAACTGCTGTTCTCATCGAGTTGAAAATGTGGAAGAAGTATTTGATCCGTAAAGGCGACATCAAGCCTAACAATTCGTTGAATGCGCTGGATGATTGTCCAGAAGTGAATTTCCCAAATATCAATATGTTGCTAAGAATATTAGCTACATTGCCAGTATCTACGTCTACTGCGGAACGTACATTCTCAAGTTTGAAACGGATAAAAACAATTCAAAGGAACACGATAAAAGAAGTGAGTTCATTATGTTCCATCTAAATGTTTGGATACTATCGAATATGCATCAATAATAACTCGAATTATTGTCTGATTTATCTATTATAGGACCGCTTGAATGGTTTGGCAGCTCTGGCAATGCATCGTGACATTGGAATCACAGCAGACGAAGTCATTGATGAATTAGCAAAAAAATCTCGAAAGCTTGAATTTCTTCTTCGATAATAAGAGAATTTTTTTATAATGCAACTTATCAATGTGCAAAATGTGACCAATTTCTGTACACGACTGTGCAACGAGGATTATTATCGCAGTGTAAAATATAACTTACAAAAAAACAGGATATTATTCTGAGTCATATCCCCCCCATATCAAAAAGCTATCTATGCCACTGTGTAAAACTATGTATTAAATATTAAATACATAAATAGCATTATCTGCAGTGGCGAGCCTCCCACGGTCCTTCAATATCCCCGAAGGTTTTGCAACGTTAATATTGGCATTTAACTTTTTCAGTATCCCTCGGGGCTTTGCCCTTTTGGTACTGACACTTGACTTCTTCGTGTTATTGGTGATTGGATCTCTTTTCTGAACCCTTTTTGACAGATTTCGTCACTTCCTGGCCATCCATGTTCTTAGGAACATCTGTAGCATTTCCATTAATTTCTTGAATATCGCTTGCTGATGTATCGCCTTGGTCGGGATTGTCAGCAGCGGCGACGGGCATCCATATTGATATTGAAGATCTATGTTTGTCGATGGCGAATATAGCATTAGGACAATTGGGAATGCCGTCTCCAAATCCAAAGGATAGACCCGTAAAGCACGACATTCGACTAATAATGGTGCAAGTTTGAATCCAGCTGCAAACTAATCTAAAAATCTTATACTTTTCCAGATAAGCTAACTAGAGAATCTTACGATGTTTATTCACTTTAAGAGTATTCAATAAGTTTGGGCAGGACAACGTCTGCCGGGCTCACTAGTAGTATATATTAGTGTAAAATCCTGGAACATCCAGCTAACTGGTAAGAGAACCAAGTCCTCATCTCAAACTTGCAAACACTACTCGGAATTCAACAGGACTGTACTGGACTGCACCTTAATTATTTTTCGTAGCCTTTGAACATTATATAAATAAATCTTATAAATAGGTAAATCTTACAGAAATTACTATATAGGAAAAATATATTTCCATGCATTATACAATTAGTCTGACGAGATTAAATTTATTTAACTATTGGACTTAGGCCCTAGATCTAAGCAAGCTGATTGCTAATAAATAAATAAAAACAAAAAAAAAATATTAAATTTTTCTTCCATGGCTCTCTGGGTTCGGACATGCTATCCAGCGAATCCTGCCAAGAAAACCAGCACTTCCCTATCCAATAGAAGGTTTCCTAGCACCATCAAGCGGATTCATTCAATCTCAAACCAAATATTACAGCTGTTCGATGATAAGAAATACTGCTATGGCGTCTTCGTTGAAGTCTTGCCTTAGTCTGAATCCTGCTCCCACCTCCGCTTTTCAACCTGCTTGAAGCCCTTTCAGCGAAAAGACTAATGAAAGTTGGTGCACCACAGGAAGGCCACCTTGTTCCGATTTTATAGAATCTGTATGTGGCTGATATCCCAATTCCCAGAGAGCTAAAAACAAAATCAGAGGGCGATGACTCTTTCTTAGACAGATGACCAGGCCGATCAGAAAGTCTCTTTCATTCCAAGTTTAAAAGAAGTAAATTAAGCCCTTTCCGCGAAAAGACTAATGAGAGTTGGTGTGTTACAGGGAGTCGTCCCTGTTCTCTTTTAATAAATCTGTATACGCCTAATACCCCAATCCCCAGAGAGCTGAAAAAAGATCGGAGAAGTAGAACTTCAGCTTGGCGCGGTGTTGTGTAAAATACAACCCCGTACCAAGATCCAAAGATCAGCAGAGGTTTTGGGTAGAACTCAACCCGTTTCATGGATGGCTCGTAAAGATAAAATATCTCTCTCTCTCTTCCAATGACGACGGATAGCATGAAAAGATAATTTTCGACTGAAAGCTTTACCTTCAAGTGTAATGGACCATGAAAGACTGTCAGAACGCATGAAAGATAGTGTAGCTTGCAGGTAGCGAAGCCCCCTAACTAAAAATTAAATAGAAAGCTTTACTGCCACGATTTGTTTGTTGTGTCTTAGTGTTGGCGTTTTTATTTTTACAGGAATTATATTTTTTTCTACATAATTAAAAATATATCAAAAGAACACGAGCTTGGCTTTGGTTTATTCATTGCTCCAATTGGACATTTTGCTCTCACGTCGACTTACTAAGCTGGCCTTCTTGTCCAAGGCAGCTTCATCGTTGGCCAACCCGCATATATCGATAAAAACAATAAGTTCCGGGGATCGTAGCCGTTCGGCATCTTCGCGTGCTTTATTCAGGGCGAGCTTAGTACGTTCGAACTTGTACAGGGCTGCATGGGTTTTGATAATCAACATTCGACTGAGAAAACGCCAGATGACACTATTACAGATGTTGGTTTCTACAAGGAAAGAGTTTCGTCAGATTTTTGGCATGCTGTGCCAGGAGGAAATAACAAACCATCGACAGCTTTAAAAGCTTTATACAGGCAATCATCAAAACGGTGACCCTTCAAATGTATGTTTGCAATTTGATGTAATAGATAGCATCTTTCAATGGGTTCCTTTGAAAATATTAAGCGATTTTCCAGCCGGCGGACAAGTTCTCTGTAAAATAGAGCCTTGTAACTTGCTGTTTTTTGTAACTAGACATAGAAAGGATTTCATACCTCGCCCTGACGGTGTTTATATCGATACCGTCGAGGGTTGTGCTTTTTGAACGAACTCCAAATACATAGCCCGGCGGATCTACGGGCTTGTCCTTGGGTATACGCAATAACTTGAAGAGCGCATTTTTTTCAGCCATCCTGATTTTAACAGGAGTCATGTACTGATCTATTAAGGCCAAAGCCAAACTATTGTAAATCTCATTCATAAATTCAAATTTCCATGGCATAATGCGATTTGTCTTTAACACAACATAGTTGCCCATAATTTCTTCAACATATTTTTCCAGTCGCTAGAAAAAAAAACAGAGTTATCATAATCACAATAATCATTCACAAACATCATTTAAGACCCACCCCAAGCTCTTTATTAGCACGTAGACGGCGTATATTTCCAAACATTTCAATCATATTACGACGCGTCTGAAATTGTATGCGATACAAATAATCTTCATGAAATTGTTCCCGAATTTTGGAGTTTGCGTATTTTAGATTCCGCTTGTAGTACATTGGTTCACGCGCATGCAAAATTTTCTATGCAAAAAAAGTTGGACAAAGAATTATTTATATAGTTCATATATTCGATTTAGGTTTTAATTACCAGAAAATTTTTAATCACTTCATATTGTGTGTTTCTCAGATGATTCAAAAGTATCTTTGAAACTGGACACTGCTTCAAGACTAATGCCGAATTTTTGCGCAAATTCTTCAAGAAGAGCACATCAACCCAAGCTTTGCCCATGTAGACTTGCGTAAATACATTAAATGCACGTCTTCTTCTAGCTATTTCGATGGGCGATACAACCTCTTCCTAGTGGCAGTAAAAAAAGTTTAATAAACACCAGAAACATCCACCCACCCTAGGAAATTATGGCAGAGGCCAAACCTCAGGTGAATCTAGAGGTTAGAGGTTTAGCCAGATTTCGATCACAGGTCCACACCTAAGTTAAGCCAACATGCTGAGACGAAGGAAAGTTGGGAGGGAGTTGGTTCATAACTTCGTTAGGGTGTTGCCAGAGAGACAGATGAGATAAAGCGAAAAACATCCATAATGGATCTTCTCCCTTAACGATTCACACAGATAGTAAAAGGAAGACGGCAGAAGACACAAAAGTGGGCATCTTCTACCGAGGCAGTAAGATCTGTGCGTGCCTACTCATCCTGTTTGCTGGCCTTCGAAAAAGGTGGCGTTTCCTAAAATCTGCAGAGTATTCAGACAGCTGGTGTCGGATGCCTTATTTCTCCTCCTCAACAACTTCTGTCACCCTCCTAGTCCTGCTCTTGTGGAATCGCAGGAGTTCGAAAGTTGGCCAGAGTGCTCGGTAGATGTGACTGCCGAACAGGGTTCCCATTGTCGTTCTGCCTCAGATCTGACTGTCTTTGTGATCTCTGAAACCTAACAACAGCCTGATATCCCACAAGCATAAGACTGGATTCAGAACTGGAGTTGTAAAAGGACGCCGCTTAATCGGCTAGAGTTTTCACGTTTTCTACCACGACTTATATTGTAGTTACAAAGCTTTTAACAGCTGCAGCCAATATCTGGGAAAGACTCTCTTTTAAAACCTGGTATGACTAACAAAACATTTGGGACCTCATCTTTAATATTGTTAAGCATTGAGAGTGACTGAAACATATCACCCAACGACAACACCTTCCCACTCCCTAGCACATTTCTTAAACTCTGTACCTATCCATGTATGTAGCGAACAGAAGGGAGGCGTTGGAGACCCCAAGTCCCAAGTATAGTCTGCATGAACCCCTAGATCTTGAAGGCCATAAAAGCTAGAGGCATGAAACCTTACCAGCTAGTGCGACCCCACTACCACCTGCAAGCGATCTCTAATGTACTTTCTCCTTTCTCCACACGATCTCCTGGTAGTCTCGGCCTAAGTTGAATTGCTAACCTAACCTAGCTAATACCTTATTATTTTTTCCTCCCCCCTAAATTTGGTAAATCGCAGATCGAAGTGAAGAGCTCCCGCCAACAGTCCTACTTATGATATAGACTCTTTTGACAACATACAACATATTATAATCAGTAATACCATAAAGTATTTGCGAATTCTCGGGAATTACACAAAAATGGTTTCCTTTTTTTTTTACTTACTTCAATATCTGGTATGCTTTGAACATCGCATTTTCCTTGATCTCTTAGCATCTTCCAAAAAGGGCGGCCATCATTTTCTTTATTTTTCGCAATCGCAAGTGCCTTAACCATAAACATAGTTCTTTCATGTTGGTCAATAAAATGAGTTAGACCCTTCCCAAGCGAATTCATAATATTTTCGTCCTTGAAACAAAGCATAAAAGTATAAAACACATATATACCTACATTTAGTTCTAGTTATTACGTACCACAAAAAGACGATCGTCAAAAGCCTGGGCCTTTTGGCCAGAGAATAATCGTATATTATTGTGCAACTCGGCTTTGGCGTTTTCAAATTGATTCATTTCGTAAAGTCCCATACATATTTCCATATTAACGATCGCATTTTGGACTTTTGCTTTTTGATTTATTGCTAAAACCAGTTGGAACTTAAGAGCTGAACTACTCAGAAGCTAAGCCCACTTATCTATACATACCCTTTGCCGTTCGACAATCGTCCAGTGCTGCTCCTGCTTGACCCACCTTGCGCTTAGTACGGCTGCGTAGATACAAGGTTTCAATATCCTCCGGGTCAAGTTCAATGGCTCTGCCATAATAGTGAGCAGCAAAGTTCTCCCTGCATTTTTGGGAGTAATATGTTCCCCAGTTTTTAAAAATCCTCTTTTGCACTTCTTGACTCCATCGTATTTTAAACCACTTGTTTACGTCTGCTTCCAAGCCGCGGCTGGGTGCGGTCGGTATAATTGAGGTCATTTTTCAAAAATATATTGTTTCGGATTTTCGTTAGAGAGTGAGTAGAGATAGAGTAGAGTACTTTGTAAGTTTTCGATGTATAAAAGTAAGTATCAAAATGTTATACGGTTGACACTTGAAGATTGTCTCAATAGTAACTAGATTTGTAGATTTGTGTTATGCTTAAATTCAATTTGAAACTGAAACTAAATTCTGAGCCCCCTTTCGGCTAAGCTCTCTGGCCCTTTTACGCGAGACTGAAAGATAACTTCCAAAACATATTTGCTAAATTGCTCCAAAATTGTCTTTGTGCCTAGCGCGGAATCTCACGAGTGCAGTTTTCGTCAAATAACCGGATAAGCTACAACCGTATACTTTAAAAATATGCCCTACCTTAAAGTCGGACGTGCATGACTTTGGCATACGCTGTACCACGCTGTGCAATCAAATCCGATAGGTAACTTGGGGATCTCCGACATAAAGTTAGGTTGTATAGGCGACTCAGAGACCATGAAGTCCATTGTGTTGCCCAATTAAAAGAAGGAAAGGAATTGAAGAAAGGCAAGGATTGTGGAGTAGGATCAAAACTGTACATCCCTAATCACCTAAGTCTCTAATGTTGCAAAACAATTTTGAGAATTCGACGAAAGCAACCAGTTCCACTATTGGCACATAGGCTAGACTACCCAGATCCTCAAAGAATGGTTTAAACGGAAACTGGGTTCGTCTTCTCCCGGCCTACCACCATCGTAGTCCTGTCTTTATGGTAGCGCAATAGTTCAAATGTTCGCTATGGATCAAATCTTGGCCAGAGTGTTCGGAAGATGGTACAACAGGTCATCATGTCCCATTCTCTTTCCGCCAGTGCTCAAGCCGTCTCCCTGATTTACGATACGACGTCCTGTAATGGTCTTTTTATGTCCGTAACCGCAAGATTAGCTTCCAGCGCTGAGCCGTTCTTGGCGCACTCGTACGTCACTTCGTTACCAGGCACACCTGAATTACCCGAAATACAGCAAAGGGATATTGAGTGATCAGTTTACTCTTTATGAAATGCGATGACAGAGCTTTAATTGCAGCCTGACCATCGACAAGAATTACAGTGCTCCTTGAACTTCCGACCAATAAGTCGAGTCGCTTGCCCGACTCCGTATATCCCCGCTTGAAAAACGCTACACCAGTCGGGGAGGCGGAATGAAAGCTTCGTCGAAAGCTCTTCAGAGAAGATGCCTGTTACTGTGCCATCATTAATCTTCGAACCAACAGTATAGGTCGTCAGCTCGGTCCCCTTTTACCTATAGGTACAGGGTATACAAATTTTCAGTGGCTTGAGCTTAATACTCTATTAACTCAGCTACCCTCATTGATGATTTTGCAACATAGATAATTCGGACCTCGACCTTTAAATACTCTATTACGATAAATTATGATGTTAGGTACTAATAAAATTATTTTTCCTGAGCTGATAGTGGAATAATCTTTATCGCGACAGATTTATCTCTTACTAAAATGTATTCTTCTAGTTTATTTTCTTATATCAATAAATACAGCGACCTTAGTAATACAAAAAAAAATTTTTTAACGTCAAGCTAGAATGGAATCTTCTGCAGTTTGTTAACCCTCCTAGCTATATATTTATTTTCTCTTTTTTTTTGCCATGAATCTGGGTGAACTCAGCAGGAAATAGTTTCCCGGAGACTTTTTCCTGCGTCTACTTAGAGCTTCGCAAGAGCGGAAGAAATGTTCTACTGATTCCACGTCTTCCTCATGGATGCAAAGTCATTGTATGGAGCATTTTATCTGGCTGCAAGTACTCCAGTCAGCCAGTGAACGGTGATCGCTCTGACAACTGACGAGCACTGTAATCGGAGTGTTTTTTCCGTTTTGGCGACTGAGTCTACAATGTATTGTTCCACATCCTCTAGGTATGAGAACTGCATTTTTCCCTTAATTCTACCTTGAAAGTGGCCAACGGCAACGGATATGCTTCTTATCCGCTGGACGGGTAGTCTGACCAATTTGTCTGCTATTTCGTTGCCTGTAATATTTTGGTGTCCCAACACCCAAATGAAGTGATTTATGGCTCCTTGGCTATATGAATATATAAAAGGGTTTTCAATAAGAGCAAAAGTTTTTTTTAAATAAAACAAAAACGGTTTTGAATATCAATGAAATTATTTATTCCTGTGAAAGATTCGATGCCATTATGTATGAAACTCGATTTCTTTTGCATGGCCACCACGGGCACGCTTGCAGAAGTCCAGACGCTGAACCCAATTTTCGACGGTTTTCGAGCATAAATCGGCCGATACTGCTGCAATTTCACGTTCGATATTCGTACGAAGTTCATCAATCGTCGCTGGGCTTGTTGGGTTAGAGCAAAGAAGTCTTGCACGTAGGCCCATAGGACCAAACCGTAATTTTTTCGCGATGCAATGGTGACTCATGGAGTACGTGTGGATTGCTGCCTGGCCAATAACGCATATTTTTAACCCCCGACGCAAAAAGAGGGGTGTTATAAGTTTGACGTGTCTGTTTGTCTGTTTGTCTGTCTGTCTATGGCATCGTAGCTCCCGAACGCATGCAGTGATTTCAATTTAGTTTTTTTTGTATTAAAGGTGAATTATGTGCGAGTGTTGTTAGACATGTTTGATGAAAATCGGTTGAGCCGTTTAAAAGTTGTGGGAGTAAAGTGGGAGAAAAACATCAACTTTGTCCGATTGGCTTAAAATTTGGTCCTATTGTAGCTGACGACGTCACTGATTCGAATCTGAGGTTATTTTTTCTCTATATCTTCGCGTTTTGCTCATTCTTCGCGTTTAGAAGTTATGGCCATTTGAGTTAAAGATAAACTTTGTCCGATTGGCTTAAAATTTGTCTATTGAACTGACGACGCCACGATTCTAATCTGAGGTTATTTTGCTCTATCTCTTCGCGTTTAGAAGTAATGGCCATTTGAAGTTAAAAACATAAACTTGTCCGATTGGCTTAAAATTTGGTCCTATTGAAGCTGACGACGCCACTGATTCGAATCTGAGGTTATTTTTTCTCTATATCTTCGCGTTTTTGCTCTATCTCTTCGCGTTTAGAAGTTATGGCCATTTGAAGTTAAAAGCATAAACTTTGTCCGATTGGCTTAAAATTTGGTCCTATTGAAGCTGACGACGCCACTGATTCTAATCTGAGGTTATTTTTGCTCTATCTCTTCGCGTTTAGAAGTTATGGCCATTTGAAGTTAAAAACATAAACTTTGTCCGATTGGCTTAAAATTTGGTCCTATTGAAGCTGACGACGCCACTGATTCGAATCTGAGGCTATTTTTGCTCTATCTCTTCGCGTTTTTGCTCTATCTCTTCGCGTTTAGAAGTAATGGCTATTTGAAGTTAAAAACATAAACTTTGAACGATTGGCTTAAAATTTGGTCCTATTGAAGCTGACGACGCCACTGATTCGAATCTGAGGTTATTTTTTCTCTATCTCTTCGCGTTTTTGCTCTATCTCTTCGCGTTTAGAAGTTATGGCTATTTGAAGTTAAAAACATAAACTTTGTACGATTGGCTTAAAATTTGGTCCTATTGAAGCTGACGACGCCACTGATTCGAATCTGAGGCTATTTTTGCTCTATCTCTTCTCGTTTAGAAGTAATGGCCATTTGAAGTTAAAAACATAAACTTTGTCCGATTGGCTTAAAATTTGGTCATATTGAAGCTGACGACGCCACTGATTCGAATCTGAGGTTATTTTTGCTCTATCTCTTCGCGTTTTTGCTCTATCTCTTCGCGTTTTTGCTCTATCTCTTCGCGTTTAGAAGTAATGGCCATTCGAAGTTAAAAACATAAACTTTGTCCGATTGGCTAAAATTTGGTCCTATTGTTGCTGACGACGCCACTGATTCGAATCTGAGGTTATTTTTGCTCTATCTCTTCTCGTTTAGAAGTTATGGCCATTTGAAGTTAAAAGCATCAACTTTGTCCGATTGGCCTAAAATTTGGTCCTATTGAAGCTGACGACGCCACTGATTCGAAAATGTGTTATTTTTGCTCTATCTCTTCTCGTTTAGAAGTTATGGCATTTGAAGTTAAAAGCATCAACTTTGTCCGATTGGCTTAAAATTTGTCTGTCTGACTGTCTGTCTATCTGTGGCATCATAACTCCCTGAACGCATGCAGTGATTTCAATTTATTTTTTTTTTGTATTAAAGGTGACACTTATGTGCGAGTGTTCCTAGACATGTTTGATGAAAATCGGTCGAGCCGTTGAAAAGTTGTGGGGAGTGAAAGTGGGGAGAATGCGTAAAAAAAGCAAACGAGCTTAACCTTAAATGTAATCTATACCTTAACAAGAATCTAAATTATAGTAAGTATATTATACATATACAAAGTCTAACTTAACCTAACCTACTATCAAAAAGTATGAAATAAAAATTAAATTAAAATTTAAAAACCCCGAACTTAAGTAATTTTCATTTAAAAAGTGAAAAATAATAAAAGAAACTTAATGTTAAAGTACCTAAGAATCTATTAATAATTCTAAAAAAATACGTCGCGTTGGGGGACCGCCCTCAAACTAACAATTTAAATACAAATAGTCTAATTAAGCAACAAAGATTAACTTAAAAACAAAATTAAGAAAATACTTCAAAACTTTCATAGAATTTCTTCAAAAATTTGCATGAAAGATACCGATCGTCAACGACGTCTGCCCTCGCGTGTCCCCCAACGCGACGATTTTTTTTAGACTTAGTAATAGATTCATTGGTACTTTACATTAAGTTTCTTTTATTATTTTTCACTTTTTAAATGAAAATTACTTAAGTTCGGGGTTTTGTAAATTTTAATTTAATTTTTGCTTATTGACGAAGCCATTCAGCCAGAAATAAGCCTCATCGCTGAAGATGATTTTTCGATGAAAGTCCGGATCATTTTCAGGTTGTTGCTCAGCCCAATTCACGAACATACGACGCTTCTAGTGGTCAAGCGGCTTCAGTTCTTGCGTCAATTTGATCTTGTAAGGATGTGGGCCAAGATCTTTTCACAAAATTCGCCACAACGACGTCACAGAAATGCCCAACCCTTGAGAACGACGTGTGAGAGACTGATTTGGGTCTTCCTCACGGACACTACGGGCACTTTCTTGTCTCACTGGCACGGGAATATTTTCTACTGTGCCTGTGGATTCAAATTTTTCTACTACACGCTCATCACTTGATCCAGGAACCGTGGTTGGCATCAGGAGATCTGGTTTCTGGCCTAAAATCGAGGCAATTCAACGTATACGTTCCTGACACTACAGGCAAGATAAGGACTGCTGTCCTTGTACGAAAATCTGTCTACTCGTTTCTAATAACAAATTTCTCCACAGGAGATCTAACCGCGGTGGCCATAAAGGACGGCAAGGATGACGTGCTACTCCTCGCGTCCTGCTACATGGCCCACGACGTCGAAGCGCCACCACCTGAGCTCCTAAAGTTGGCGGACGAAGCCACGAAGAGGAGGCAGCAGCTGATAGTTGGAGCGGATGCGAACGCTCATCACTCAGCATGGGGCAGCGTTGACATTAACACAAGAGGTGAGTCTTTACTAGAATACATAATTCGTAGTAGCCTGTATATAGCCAACAGGGGTGAGGAACCCACTTTCGTTGGGCCCACCTCCAGTAACGTGCTAGATATAACTCTCCATACAAAAGATATAAGTGTCGAGAACTGGAGGGTACTTAGTATACCCTCTTTCTCTGACCATAGATATTTAGGGAAACGAACAGAGGATCCCCGCAAGGTGGTGTCATCTCTCCCCTACTATGGCTCCTAGTAGTCGACGGAATTCTAAAACAATTTGAAGGCAGAGCCACAAAACTAATTGCGTATGCTGACGACATCGCTGTAGTAGTCACAGGCATATGCCTTTCAACTCTCAGTGATCTGATGACAAGGTCACTGGACACGATTCACCGATGGGCCACTAATGCAGGGCTAGACGTTAATCTGGAGAAGACGGACCTACTGCTCTTCACCAGGAGATACAAAACCCCGCAGTGGACCCCACCTAGACTAAACGGCACTCTACTGACCCTTAAAACGCAAACTAGATACCTAGGAGTGGTTTTGGATAACAAGCTGCTGTGGAAGGCCAATGTGGAAGAGCGTGTGAAAAAGGCCAGTAATGCCCTATACGCATGTAAAAAGATGCTGGGCTGCACTTGGGGCCTCTCGCCCACTCTAATGCATGGTGCTACACGGCTATTGTTCGTCCGATACTGCTCTACGGCGTCCTAGTTTGGTAGAAGGCGACAAACAAAACGACGTACCTGAAGCCACTGGCACGCGTTCAGCGACTTGCATCGGGGCTCTCCGGTCAACACCCACAGCGGCGCTGAATGCCAGGCAGTCAACCAGAGATTAGCTGCGGCTCGTAAACTGCATATCTACTGGGTGCCTGGACATAAAGGCATAATGGGGAATGAAATGGTGGATGCAATTGCCAAAAGCTGTGTTGAGCTTCCGGAGGGACAAATACACGACGTACGCCGACCGATCAAACATCTCTACGTTATGCTGGAGTGCAACGTGAAGCGCAGAGCTGAAGCTAGATGGAAAAATCTAGACAGCTGTCACACAGCGAAAATCATGCTGGCTCATTACGGCAGGAAACAAAGTAACTTCATAATGAAACTCTCACGCACTGAATGCAGGACCATCACGGGTGTGCTAACAGGACACTGCCTCTTAGCGAAGCATGCGCATAGGATGGGACTAACGGCAAGCGAATCATGCAGGATCTGCAGGGATCCAGAAGTCCCTGAGACCCTAGCACACGTACTCTGCGACTGCCCAGCCATCTCTAGACATCGTCTGACCACCCTAGGAGAACCAGCGTTTGTCGGTCCAGAAGAGGTGGCCAGGCTACAAGTTGGGCGGATACTTAATTTCGCTAAAAAAGTAAAATTTTTAACTGACCATAACGTTGCGTAATAACCTCGAATCTGGCACAGCTAAGGACCAAAAGGTCTATGCTAGGCTGCACTCTGTTGTGGCCGGCCAGCGTAACCTAACCTAACCTACGTAGATTTAAGAAAAACAAGTAGGCATTTGAATTTATGTATACTTACCAAGTTAAATACAATCAAACCAAAAAAATAGTCAGAGCTGTGTAGAAAGCATTCAATATTAAAAATAGTTTCCATTTATATTTTTTCAAATTATAGAAACGCCTACAATGGAGAGCGACACCATGGAGCCCCAAGAGGTAAATGACGCACAAGTCGCGATGCCGCCTGCGCCCCTTACTACAAGCGAACCAATTCCCGAACATGGCGATGCCAGCAGTCTATCGGCATGTCCAAACTGCAGTCGTACCTTTAACTCGAAAGCTCTTCTCAAGCACGTGACCATATGCGATAAGGTACAAACAAAGAAACGGAACAAGTTTGACTCGTCGCGCCAACGTCGGAAGGGCACAGAGTTGGCTACCTATGTACTGCCGAAAAGCTTTGGGTTGCCAAACGCTGACAAAATTGCTGGGGTTCACACAGGAATTGGTACAGGTACGGCAACAAAACATTGTTGACATTTAAATAATATTTATATTTATTTTTCAGCCGCCTGTAATGCCGGGTCAAAAATCTCAAGGAAAGACGCAAACCATGCGGTCCAAACGTAAGGCTGCGACAGCTACAGAGCCAGAAACGCCACAAACGGACACAAATCGTGGTCGGAAGCGTTCTACGGATCGGTCTATTGCAAGACTCATTAAGGATACGGCAAGGATCGTTGCCCTCACTGTGATCGCACATTTAACTCAAAGGCGTTTGATCGTCATGTTGGGTGGTGCAGGGAAAAAGCTATTCAGGCCACAATGAAAATGGGCAATAACAAGGACATAAGCAAAGCCAAGGAGCGACTTGATACACGCAAACTGTACAAGCCACCGAATCTGAAAAATAAACGCTCCATTAAACGGGGCTCAAAGGAACCAAACCAACAGGATTTCAGTGAAATGGTCAATAACAAGTCGACCGGTTTGTCGCAGACATCGCTTGCTTCGTCCGTGCAAAGTGTCAACCAACAACGTAATATGATAAGCAATATAAATCGCCCTGGAATTAACTCAAAAGCTTCGGTCGCTCAAAATACGTTCAAAAATGCTCGCATAAGCTCCACACTCTATGCAAATTCACAGGACGACATCTCATCCAATCCGGATATACTAATAAAGCTAGAGACCAATACAACTATGTCGTCCATAGGTCGTCCGAAAAAACGTTCAAATGAAGTAACACATTCGGGCCGTATTAAGCCTATGTGCATTGAGTACCTAAATTTGGACGCCTACGATGACCTCAGCAGTGTTGACGACGAGAATGAAGAGGTAGTTCTTGAGCAGGGTGAAGACGGTATTATGTACATAAAGCCAGCTTCAACAGAAGCCAACTCAGGCAGAGGATTTCCAAAAAGATCGATGTCAAATTTGTCAAATAGTGGTGATTCCTTTAAGGCTATATGCAAAAGTTTAAATGAAAAGGAGAAATATTACCGCCACTCAGCCAACGTCGATGCTGAGGTCTCTGACCACGTAGGCGATGGACCCTCCAAGCTAGCATTAGCAGTAACCACAGCCCCAACGTCACGCCATGATTCAAAGCTACAAATAGATAATAATGCTAAAAACTTCCTACAGCAAATACAAAGCGAGTTCGACCAGATGGGTCAAGATGTCGGCGCCTCCATGCGAAAAGAAATGCAATCCTTGCGCAAGCTCTAAACTAAGCTCGAACTCGGCATATGGCAGCAACAACTCGCCATCCAAACTCTCGCGTGAACGTCCATCGAACAAGGCACCAGCGCACCAAATGTGCCTCATTATCCTGGTTGGACTTTAATAACAACTAATAACAACTTTTGCAGTGATGACATTACGCCCACAACTTCGCAGTGTTCTTTGCTAAGTTCTACATCAAACAACTCGAAGAGCTCTAGTATGAAGAAATCGAAGTTCTGTCACGAATGCGGAGCAAAGTTCCTCATTGATCTAGCAAAATTTTGTATGGAATGCGGTGTGAAGCGTATTATATTGTAGGTTCAGCGCCGTTTTACTGAAAACCAAAATTTAATTATATGTATATATATTTTAGTAAAAAAAAAAATAATAAAATTTGGATTTAGTACAGTAAAAATAGGTAAAAAAGCGGGTTGACCAGGAAAAAATTGCTTGCCGGAATTTCTCTTTAAGTTGAGGCCACTGACTCCGAATTTCGGTAGTAAATTTTAATAATTTCGACTCGTTGTTGGATCGTATATCTTTCTATGATGAAATGGCAAACATTACTGAATAGAAATGTCAAGAGAGCGGAAAAAAATATGGCGTCGTTTGTTGTCCCTATCGGTCTACTTTTGTAACGTCCCTATTGAAAAACGCGATATTTGTTGTACCGGTTTCTAATCCAGCGTAACGTCAGCAGGTTAGAGCCTCATTTATGATAATAATCTCAGCCTGAAATATGCTGCAGTAGTCCGGATGTCGGAAGGACTGCCTAATAGTTAGCTGCTCCCCCAACCTTGCTGTTGAGTTTGGAGCCGCCTGTAAAAAAGCTAATGCAGTTTATTTAACCTGGTTGATTTGCCATCCTAGAAAGGATAGTGGTGCTCTCCAAAACTACTCGAGCCATATGGGCCTGTAGAAAATTCTTTGGCAGCACATGGGGCTCAGCCCTCATATTATAGAATGGATATTCCGTATAATGGTACGGCCTATCGTCACATATGCAGCCCTTGTGTGGTGGCCATTAAGAAATGCAGCAAGCTTCAAAGACTAGTATGCAAATCTCTCTCGGGAGCGATGTCCGACAGCTGTCATGGAGTCAGTCCTTGGAGTCTACTACGTATCCAGATCACATCTAGACTCTTAGCAAGTGAAACTGGTCATGCCGCACTTATATATTCCCTTCCTGACGTATCAATCTGCTCTAGATCAGATCCTATGATCACGAACTTTTTCACAACAAGAAATTTAGATCTCTTCTCCCAAGTTGGGAGACTTGGGCTGATGGCAGTCCCTGTGAAAACCGCCGATGGCAACAATGGTTCACGGATGGGTCAAAACTGATTCCAAAACTGTAGTTGTTGGAATCGTTGGACCCAACACCAGAATCTCTACCGCAATGGGCATCTAGCCCAGAGTTCTTTCAAGCGGAGATTCATGCCATAGAGATCTGCGTCCTTAGTATCCTTATTAAGGGAACTAGGGGCGCAAACATATGCAGCCAAGCTGCTATTAGGGCATTGACATCCTGGAGCATCTCCTCCAGGATGGTTAAAGAATGCCATAACTACCTCCAAACCATATCCACCCAGAACAAAGTCGTGCTATGTTGGGTGCCTGGATACTCGGGAGTGGATGGTAACACCATCGCTGATGATCTAGCACGACAGGGTGTGCCTCCACCCTGACTTCATCTCCGCGCCGTTTTGTGGTATTGGTTGGTCCACAATCAAAACATTGATAAACAAATGGGCCGCCGGAGAACATAGAAGATACTGGTTCTTCCTTCCGGGGCTTTGTCAAGCAAAAGTGTTTGTCGAACCTCTGGATGCGATCAAGACAAAAGATCTTGCAGAGCGGACGTAAAGCTCCTGCTAGCTTACTTATCTGGCCACCACACTGTTAGATACCATCTACAGAAAATTGGCCTATCGGACTCTTCAGAGTGCAGGCTCTGTCTAGAAGACGATGAAACCACCTGACATACGGGACAGATCCTGTCACATGGGAAAGCTGATGGAAAGGAACGGAAAAGTCCCTTCCATCTCAAGTCAATACCAACAAAAGACCTTATGCAATTTATGCATAAAGCGGAAAGTCTTTTGCTTTAACTTAAGGGTATGGTACAAAAGACCTTTTAGTCGCAGTGCCCCACCTCTCTGTGAGGAACCCTTTTAGGAAAAAAAAATGGATAGAGGTGGTGAATAACGAAGAGGTAGGTATAAAATAATCAATAGCAAACACGCCTGTGTCTTCTTTTGGAATGAACATCCACCTCCATATCTCAAGTGCAGCTCTTAGACCTGGCCACCAGATAGATACACCATACAAAAGCATGGGTCTTACTTTGAATCCTATTGTTCTCTTACAGTCAAAGAGTGTTTCTGAACTCTGTCTGCAATGTTTGGATTCCAGCTTCGCTTCTTGTCTTGCACAATCCCCCAAGTAACCTGCACTATTGCTGAAAGACAGTATGAAATCATTATTCCGGGTGGAGCTAGGTTTGGGATCTTATACCTTCTCGTAAAGAACGTGACCAAAGTGACAGTTCTTTGTCTTTGAATAAATAATTAACAAAATTTCGCATAAAATTTAAACAGTTTCATAAATTTATTTAAGGCATACATATATATGTATATAACTGTAGAATTTATATAATATATATAGTTGACAAATTCAAAAACGGATTTTACATATTTACAATTGTCGTTGCATATACATACATATACATAAAGATATACAGAATGATAATATTAAATAAGTTAAATGTTTAAGAAGAAATTAAGAACATGCATTGGACATATATTTAAATGCCGGCTAAACATAACAAATTTCTTCTATTCTATTATTTTCTGCAACCATATAATATAATAGTATATATTGTAGTATATAAATTGCACGCATTTTTGTTGTATTATTATTATTATATTATTATTATTATTTATATATATTTAGTATTATAATATTATTTCTATTATTTTATTGCAAGACATAAAAAAAATGGTTTGTAAAAAAAAACGGCTGCGTCGCCTGACCAATGCATGAGGTGTTCTATAGTAATCAGGTGTCGCTTAGGATATCCTTTAAAATGGAGCTTGAGTTTCGTGTGGGCGCAAATTCGTTTGAGCTCATGGGTGTGGCTGCCACATGTAGCATGCCACCGGAACTGCTGGAGCTGCGACGTGTGCGCTCATCAGCAGCATGGCTGGCATCAGTGGCGGACTTTGGGCTGGAGTTGGAGCCGGGGGCGCTGGCTGCAGCTACGGCTGTCTCCGGCGAACCGCCGGCAGTCATGCTGAGCAGCGTGGGACGTGGCTGGGTCTGCGGCTGGGACTCCTGCTCCAAAAACTGCACAAAGGCTTGAACGAGATTGTCCTTGCTGCCGGCTATAATTGAAGAAAAATTAATTATTAAAAAATTGTAGAACTGAATAAGTCTATTAATATGGAAAGGGTTGCCAGATGTTAAAAAAAACTTCACTGCTTTGTTGCAGGAAAATTTCATACTTCTAATAGAATTCTATGATCTCTATTATTATATAAACCAGAATGAAAAACTATTATATAAAGCAGCTGAAGGAAAATGATCGCGACGTAACTGAAGCAGATCGGTTTCTAAATCTGCTAAAAAGGGTTTAGAAAACAGGTCTAATCACCAATAACACGAAGTCAAGTGTCAGTACCAAAATAGCAAAGTCCCGAGGGATACTGAAAAAGTCAAATGCCAATACTAACGTTGCAAAACCTCGGGGGATATTGAAGGACCGTGGGAGGCTCGCCACTGTAGATAATGCTGCTGGGGCGAAACAAATCAGTCCGCCCTCTGATGTCCTGAAAAGGCCCACTAAGTTTTGTATGATGATTATGGCTGCTATACACGAACTCGGAAACCCCTCAAGTTCCACGTCATATGCGATACGAAAGCATTTAAAAAATGGTGGAAACAGATCTAGGATGCCAAGCAGACCGAAAGGTGACGTATCGACTTAGAAGAAGCGGATCTGAAGACAATTTGGTATGGCCTTAGTGATCCGTTGGGGATCGTCACAACTTTAATGTATCTCAGATTAAGCCTTCAAGTTAGGTTCTTCGCGCTTCGGGCTCTGAATTGGAATCTTATTCATTACCCTATAGAATTTGGTTAATACCGAAAGAGTCATCCGAGAAACACTTCTTCTTATGTCCTATTACTCCTAGTGGAGCAGGGGGTCTAATGGTGGTTTCCGTTATATTGTTATTTTTAAAACATGGATTAGCACCTCCAAATCCGTCGTGCAGGCTGCCGAAGCAGGTGGATTAGTTGCAGGAACAGGGGTACCACTTGGAGAATGAATATTCCTCGGGTTTACACTCATGTTTATAAAGATATACGTGATGGAGCAGGGTTCTGACAGTAAGTTATAAGCTCAAAGTTAGTCCTGTCAACTCTACCCGCAGTGGCAGGTCACTTTTAAATAGGCCGTCCCTAACCTGGAGAGCAGACGCCTTTTGCAGCTCATTCTGAGTACAGACGGTAAGTTGTGGATCGCCACATGATCGTAAAGCCATGATTCGCCTTCTCACAATTAGTTAGCCGGCCCCCAGAACGGTTGTTCAGTGGGTAGAATACTTGACTGAGTTTCGAAAGTTCGGAGCCGTTCAGCAAAAGAATAATTTCTAGCCACTCTCAAGTGAATGGGGGAATTAACATGCGTTCACAGAACGGCTCCATTGACCCCCCTTAATAAGCATGGCATCCTCGTTTTCAAATAATTCCAAGTAACTTAACCGATCTAGATTTTAAAATGTAGGGCTATTTTTAGGCTATTTCTTAATTCAAGCATCGAAATTGAAATATTTCACATTAATTATTATAAACCCTTATGCACACAACTGTTGCTGCTTCTCCACAAACCATTGATGCCTTAAGGGTAATCCCAACCCCAATCCCAACCCATCATTACTCACCTTGACCTGACGTACCAGCGCCAGTGCCACCGCCGAGTATGGAGCCCAGCCAGCTGCTCTGCTGCTTATTGAGACCCACTTTGTCGGCCTCCTGAGCGCTAAAGTCCAGCACGGACGATATCATGCGCAGCACCTGCTGCTTATCGCCAGCATGTCCACTGACCACATAACCAATGAGCAGACTCTTGATCAGACTTTTGTCAATCTTATCCGTTTGACTGGATTCGCTGCTGCTTAACTTCTGCTCCAATTGTGCATTTTGCTCCTTTAAAGCGTCCACTGTGCGCGGTCAGACAGGGTACAGGGTAGGAGTAAGTATAAAAATTAGAATTAGTAATTAGCTGGAAACAATTGCAATTACGGATGATAGCAGAACTTAGAAGCTAAGATGATGACGTGGCGGCGTCGAACAGAACCTATATATGGCTTACAACAAAGTAATACGTGAATTTCGCGTGCGTTTTCATGCGCGATTTCATGCGCGTTTTTCATGCGGTTAGTGCGTTGGCAGCACGGCGTAGTATGACATAAGTACTGGTTAGTTGTTAAAATGGCACACCAGTACCTGATGTAATACTCAGCCGTACAGACGCTAATCCTTAGTGTGTTGTGTGGAAGGAGGAGCTGGAACGTTCACGATAGTAGTTCCTAACTAGTTAGTTTGAAGGATAAAAAACAATAAAACGAGCTAGGATTTAAATTTAATTTTTTTTTTAGGCTATGTGCACTTGGCCAGGCTTTTAAAAATCAACTCAAAATTAGAACTTTAAGGATCAAAAGAATTATAATTTTTTAAATTTAAAATAAAAAAAAAAAACAATATTTAAGCGTATATAAGCAAAAAGTAGGTATATGCAGCTAACAACAACAACAACGGCAATAACAACGAAATAATATATAGTTTTAGGCATAGCATAACTATGTATTGTAGGTATATAAGGAGCTATGTATAGATATATGTCTATATATATGTATATAGCTACATAATGTGGCATATGCTGCAATCTCGAGCAATCTCCAATTGCAAAGTGAGTGCGTCAAATGGCTCAGAATGCTCACATTTACAAATTGAGATTAGTCAATGCTGCAGATACAGGTAGTAGGTACAGTAGGTACAACAGTAGATACATCATACAGTTACAATTTTAACAGCTAGCTAAAAAACGTCTAACAGCTAACGGTATATATATAGCATACAGTTTACAGTTTCTTTCAATATAACGGCTTACAATTAAACAAAAAAACGTTTTGTATTAAAAATATATATATATAGTATATGTTATGTAATATATGTGTTTGTATTAGATATAGTATATATGTATAGTATAAGTATAAGTATATAAATATATAGTAGAACATGTTAGAAATAAAAATGTAAATAAAACACATAATTAAAAAGTTTGTGTTAGACTCGAAAAAAAACTTAATGCATGCCATTTTAAAAAGGTAACGCAACGATTTTAGCTATGACGTCACTGATTTAGACTCTTAGCCCCTCTTCCAAAATATGCTAACATAAATTTAGTTTTTAAATAAAACAATTTTTTTTCTAATAAAAACTATAATTTAAGCAAACAGTGCTGCCCATTGCACTATTTCAAAAAAAAAACAGTGTTGCCAAATTCACTTTGGAAACTACAGAAGAAAGCTGGAATTCTAGCGCATTACAAAACAGTGTGGCCAATTCCATTTTTGTTTTAAATACTTAAAGACAGTGAGAAGCTTGCAATTTTGAATTTATTCTAGATATGTAAAATTTGCAGCCAGTGCTGCCAAATGCGCTTTTTAAAAAAATAAAGACAAAAAATACTATAAAACAACAGATTCTAGCTTTTTTTTAATAAAAACAAACAGAACGCCTAGATCTCAGAGATGGTAAGAGCTAGAGTTACCAAACTTTCACATTAGATCCCATATTATTCCATAGGAGGCAAGTTTATTTTATTTTTTTGATATCGGGGATAAATTATATAGCTCCCATGGGGGTGTTTGAGACGACCTCGACCAAAAAAAAGATTTTAGATGAATAATTCGTTTGTTTATAAAGATATCGTAAATTTGGTATTCGAAAGTTTTTTATAGTTCCCAATCACTGTCCCAAATTTGATCGAAATCGGTTGACTATATAGCTCCCATAGGACCGATCGGCCAAAATAACTTTTTTAAAGAAAAATTCGCTATATTTCGTTTTTTAATAAAGATATCGTTACCAGATTTGGCGTTTGGAAATTTTTTAGACCACTCAAGCAATGTGCCAAATTTGAACAAAATCGGTTGACTATATCATATAGCTCCCATAGGTCCGATCTTCCAAAAAATCGATTTTTTAACAAAATTTGTTGTGTTTCGTTTGTTTGTTAAGATATTGGGACCAAATTTGACATTCGTGAGTATTTTATAGTTCCTCAAGCACTGTACTAAATTTAATCCAAATCGTTTGACTAGATCATATAGCTCCCATAGGACCAATCGGTCCAAAAACACGTTTTTTATACAAAATTCGATGTGTTTTGTTTGTTTGTAAAGATATTTGAAATAAATTTGGCATTCAGTTTTTTTTAAGGTATTTAAGCACTGCGTCAAATTTTATTGAAATCGGTTGACTATATCATATAGCTCCCATAGGAACGATCGGTCAAAAAAAAATTTTTTGCTTAAAAATTCTTCTGTTTTTGGTTTTTTGTGAAGAAATCGGACTTTATTACAAGCTAGTGGTACAGGGTATCCTAAAGTCGTCCGCGCCCGACTTTACGTACGCCATTTTTATTTAAATACTAAAGACAGTGAGGGTTACAATTTTGAATCTTTTCTAGATATTTAAAATTTGCAGCCAGTGTTGCCAAATGCGCTTTTAAAAAATAAAGACAAAAGCAGTATTGCGAAATTCACTTTCGAAACTAATGCAGTTTTCTTTTAAAATCTTATAGTGTTTCCAACTTTTTTTTTGCGATTTTTGTTTTTTTGAAAATACGATCAGTGTTGCCAAATTTAGTTTCTTGGCTCAAAATTGAATTTCTTTTTAAGTCTAATTGCGTAAAAATGTTTAAAACACAGAAACCCTGGAAATCTAGTATTTTTAACCAATTTTTGTAACTCCAATATGTTTTTTATTTGTTGGAAAATACAATTAGTGTTGGCAAATTTTATTTTCTTGGCTAACTTTTATTTTAGTCTAATTGCGTCAAAAATGTTTAAAACAAACGCTGCAAATCTAGTATTTTTTTTAAGTTAGTTATTTTAATTCCAATTTATTTTTTTGTTGGAAAATACGATCAGTGTTGCCATTTTCTTTTTTTCTTGGCTAAAAGTAACTTTCTTTTTACGTCAATTGCGTAAAAAATGTTAAAAACAATAAACGCTAATATTCTAGTATTTTTTCACACCAGTAGCTGGCGGAAATACCAGGTTTTTTTAAATATAAAATCAGTGTTGTCAATTCGTCTGCCGAAAATATCGTTTTTTATAAATTTATACAGTTCGCTGCAGAAATTTTATTTTTTTAGAAAACTAATTTAGTGTTTAAGTCTGATTGCTTGAAATCTTTTTTAAAACAGTGCTGGCTGGGATTCTAGTAATTTTTTTATACAACCAGTGTTACTAATTTTTCGAATATAGCTGCTAAAACGGTCTTTCCAGTAGGTGGCGGAAATTTTAGCTTTTTTGAAATATGCAATCTGCAGCTGATTTTTTTTTAATTTAATACCTTCGGTATATAGCAGCCTGAAGTTCTACTTTTCTTTTAAAAAATAGCCCGTATTTCAATTTAAAAATATCGTGACATAGCAACTCTAGAATTTTTGAAAAATTTGACCAACTATTTTGCTGCCTAAACTACTTTACTTTACAATTGATTCAGTGACGTCATGCAGTCCCAAGTTTTGTTCATTGACGCAAGCACCTACTGTACTTGCTTTTACATAATATGCATAATGTTTTTTATTTTGGTCACAAACTTTTTAAGTATATTAAAGAAACAAACATAAAAGTACACAGTAATAAAAAAAAAAAAACAAGATTCAAATCATAATCAGTTAATCTGTTAGGTAAATAGTTTAAGAGATAGTTAGATATAATATATAGATATAGCTAGATAGATGTAGTATATAGTAGATTGTAGCTTAATTAAAAACAACAACATTCAAGGCAGGCGATTGGCGAGTGATTTTTTTTTTGGTATATTTTTGTTTTTTAATTTTCTTGTAGTGTATTTGTGTGTTGCTCTTCAATTTTGTATCTTTTTTTTCCTTTTTGTGAAGTTTTGGTGTATAACAAAAAATTGTGCACATATTTTATATACAACATACAAAGTCAACTATATAAGCTAAGCTAAGCGTTTTGAATTGCAACCAAAAATAGTAAATAATATAATAAAGTTTATGCAAAAACACAAAAATAAGGAACAAACTACAAAATCTCTTGCTCTCCCTTTAAGCGACTTTTCAGCAAAACAAACCCAACCAACTTTTGCGCTACTATTCTTTTTAAGACTAAGAATTGTTCTTGAATTCCTGGCCTGGAATATTTTTAGTGTGACCAGGTGTGATTTGCCTACCCCTTCACATTTCCGTCTTTACCCATTTTAAGTGTGACCCTCGCATATAGGTTCCCCATAAAATACGTGTCAACCCTTTTGATCGTTTATTTTTTATTATCTATCGTGAATTGTTAGTCCAAAATATGCGTAGTGATCAGTATCACTAAGTAGATAGCTACTGCTTTGGAAATTACTGATCAGTCCAAGAGATCTAAGCAATAGCACTAAGTAGACAAGCACTGCTGTGGAAATCACTGATCAGTCCAAGAGATCCTACTGCTTCCATGATTTGTGAGTAGTGATCAGTATCACTAAGTAGATACCTACTGCTTTGGAAATCAACTGATCCCCAAGTGATCATACTTTTTCCATGATTTATGAGTAGTGATCAATAGCACTAAGTAGACAAGCACTGCTGTGGAAATCACTGATCAGTCCAAGACATCAAACTGCTTCCGATTTGTGAGTAGTGATAAGTATCAAGTAAATAGCTACTGCCTTAGAAATCACTGATTAGTCAAAGAGATCATACAGTTTCCGTGATTTATGAGTAGTGAGCAGTATCAAGAAGATAGCTAATGCTTTGGAAATCACTGATCAGTCCAAAAGATCATGCAACTTCCGTGATTTGTGAGTAGTGATCAGTATCAATAAGTAGATACCTACTGCTTTGGAAATCAACTGATCCCCCAAGTGATCATACTTTTTCCATGATTTATGAGTAGTGATCAATAGCACTAAGTAGACAAGCACTGCTGTGGAAATCACTGATCAGTCCAAGACATCAAACTGCTTCCGATTTGTGAGTAGTGATAAGTATCAAGTAAATAGCTACTGCCTTAGAAATCACTGATTAGTCAAAGAGATCATACAGTTTCCGTGATTTGTGAGTAGTGACCAGTATCACTAAATAGACAGACACTGCTTTTGAAATCGCTGATCAATCCAAGAGATCATACTGCTTCCGTAATTTGTGAGTAGTGATCAGTATCACTAAATAGACAGACACTGCTTTGGAAATCAGCTGATCCTCCAAGTGATCATACTTTTTCAGTGATTTGTGAGTAGTGATCAGTATCACTAAGTAGATAGCTACTGCTTTGGAAATCACTAATCCCCCCAATGATCATGGTGTTTCTATGATTTATGCATAGTGATCAATATCACTATGGTTAGTCAAATTCAAAAGACACTGATCACTGAACAGAAATCAACGGCAAAACTCTCCCTCAAAAGTCTTAGAATATCTTAGCTGGTCTGCAAAAAGTACGTAATCACCCAACCTATCTACGTCATCAGTGAACCTAATCTTACCCCACAACTAATATCCTGCTTTTAAAGTTCATATTTTGTTTGGAGCTAAGACAAAGACTCTGCATTTTTTTTAGCTCTCATATCTTAAGTTCAAAAAAGCAAATTTCTACATAAGTTTTAAAAATTTTTGTCTAATTTTGTGCAATTTCTAAAAATGTTGTGCGAACGCTTAACTTATACGAAACAAAATAAGTAAGAGATGATTTACTTTTTAGCCAATTGCCACATGCCGTACAATTAAGTACAAATTTATACGAGTGCCGATTTTTTTGTTTAAATTTGATTTAGATTTGTTTTAAAGATACTTTATAAAATTCCATATAATTTTTGTGATTTATTTAGTGATTTTTATTTTATTTTTTTTTTTTCAGTTTAAATTTTTTGCCCTTTGGTGATTGAAATGCAATTCAAAAAAGTCGATACCAACTGAAATTCCGAGTGTTTCAAAGTAGGTATATCTCCCAGAATTACCAGCTGATATTTACCTTTGAGAATCCAGTGACGTGTGTGGTGACTATATATTGCTCTCGCTCACTCTCTTGCTCTTTTGCAAACACTTTGGCTAAACTTTTAACTCTTTCGCTCTCAATTCTTTCACACGCTCTCAAACACTCACGCTCTTTTTTTTTTTATTTTTAATTTTATTTAGTTAAGAACAAGAAAAGGTATATTTTTTTTTTTAGTGTTTTAAAATGCGGTGCAAAAATTGTATATAGGTAGTATATAAGGTAACACAATGCCAATGCATGCTAGTTGTGATGATGGCCAAAAAGATGCAATATAGTGTTGTAGAGTTATGCAAAGTGCATTGAGTTGTTATTAACACTAAAAAGAATTGGCTCTGAATCTTGATGTTGGGTTAGTCAATTGAATGAATGAATGGCCTTTAATATCGCCCTCCCACTACCCTTCTACAAAAAAAAAAAAAAGAAACCTTTTCACCGCCGACTCTTTCAACTTACCTTCATCGCGCAACACGGCAATGGTCTGCTGTCCGGCCTCCAGCTGATCCGACAGGCGTGCGGCAGCTCGCAATCCCTGATTGGCATCGGCCAGCTGTTGCTGCAGTGCAGCCATTTCAGACTGTACCGTAGTCAGTTTCTGTTGTTCCATTTGTAGCTCCTTGCGTATGCGCTGGGTGGCAATCTTAATGTCCTGCTGCTTGTCTGCAAAGATGAGGGAAACGCAATAGTAGCAGTTTGGTTACAGGATGGCCAGAGAATGGGACCGGTTGTCGCATCTCCCGAGCACAGCAGGATTGTGGTAGGAGTTGCAACGGGGAACAGCACCACGTCTCCTTTATCAAGACTTCATCCGCAACTGCGGAGATGCGGAGTAGACATTCTTTGAAGATTTGGGCGGTCTGCCAATGTGCCCAAAGTAGAAGAGGCTACTTTTGTGGAATCCTCAAAAAGGGTTCTTAAAGGAACCTAGGACTAGGTGGTAAGGATTGCCAACTAGCTTGTTTTATATGCATAATTTCCCTAACTGACTATTTTTTCAGTCGCCCCTGGGCGGAGATAGCATCTTTATTTATAACTGTTCGAAGAAAACAGAGACCTACAGTCTTAACTTGCGAAGCAGGGAATCGAACCCCCGACCAACGGGTTGCAAAGCGAGTACGCTCCTACTACGCTACCGCTGGCCATAATCAGCTCTTTTTACCCTCGGAAGAATCTTCCTTTATCCCACCTCCTTCCTAGCTTATACTTCTTTCTGCTCTTCTGCAATCACAATGAACCTCATGGTCTCTGGGTGATCTTAATCAATGGATCAATCTAACCTAACCTTTAGGAGAAAACGAGTTCAAGAGAGGAATGACATTTTTTAAACTCGTTTATCGCTGTTCGACTCTTAAGAACGTCATATCTTTCAAACTTTTTCTCTTCTTAATTCGGGATAGTTGATCAACTGGAGAGCTATTTCATATCCAAGAGCTTTGGTACTGTCTGTCTTTGGCTCGAATTCTGATACCTCTGGTAAGGGAAGACTATCTAGTGGCTGTAGCTCAGTGCACAAATGGGATTAAGGTTGCGGCACACTCGATCCAAAGACCCGTAGAGGGTATACCTAAGCTTGTATTCAAACCAAGATCTAAGCGAAATTTTCTACGACCCCATTGGTTGCTCCTTTTATTTAAAGATCACTCGATGAGCACATAAGAAGTTTTGACGAAGTCCCTCTAGACCAACACTTTCGATAACAATCGATAACTGATCCTAGTTTATGCAATCCTTTGCTACTTACCATTCTGAAACTGTTCCAGCGCACATTGCAGATTGGTCAAAGCCGCCTGTTGTTTAAACTCACGATCCTCGCATTGTCCCAGCTTGGAGAGTAGCTCGTCACGTTGCTGCAGCAGCAATCCATGCTGTGCCTGTAGCGTCTCCGCCTGTTGATTGGCGCGTATGCTAAAAAAAAAAAACCAAGTAACTAATGTCAAGCGATGCCAGACCAAATTTAGCTCGTTAAATTATTGATGTGCCGTGACAAAATGCGTTAAGTGTTGGGTCTGGAGAGCTGGCAAGTTGGCGTCGCTATCGTCGTCATTGTCAGGCATTGCAAATGCAAATTTGTTTTGCCAATTACCAGATACATAGTTACTGTTTTTTTGTTTTTGTCAGAACTTGATTTGGAGCAGTTTGCCTTGGTAGCTTCTTATCGAAAAACAAAAATAATAGTAATAATGACGTGACACAGCGTGACACAGAGCGTGCGTGACCCGTGGGGGCGTGTGGAGAGAGCACACCCGAAGAGTTGTTTTCGTTTATGAAGTCGCACCTGCAGTCGCAAAGTGTAACGAATTATATTAGAAAATGATGGCGGCGGCGGCAAGTGCTGCCAGGGTTTGAGTCAGCGCAGAAACAATCGCAAGTGTTATCGTAATCGTTATCGTCATGGCAATTAAGTGCGCACAAGTGCCACGTTGCATTACTCACCTGGCCGAGGTATAGGCATTGCTGGACATGCAAACTTGTTCCTGTAGCGTCAACATTGTGGTACGTGTCTCGTCCAGCTCCTGCTGTAGCTCCAACGACTCCTGTGTATGCAACTCCTCAACTTCAAGCAAATGTGCACGCAAACGTTCCAATTCACGCTGCAGTGTGTTATTCTGTTCCAGCACATCGGCTTTTTCCTGCTGCAGCAGGCGTTGATTGGTTTGCTCGACGAGCAGATTCGTCGTGAGTATGTCGGACTTCTCCAAGAGGAACGTGGTTTTGTCTTGCAGCTTCTCATGCTCTTTGGTCATCTCAGTCAGCAATTCTTCCATCTGGGGGCATTTGCTGCAGGGCGCGGCAGGCGTGGCTAATAACTGCTGCAGACGCTGTATCTCCGCATAGTATTGTATGTTCTCCTCATGCTTCTGCTGCAGTGCCTCAATTATTTGCAGCTTTTCACGGTTTAGACTATCAATTGTGTTGCGCAGCTCAACGATAGTTTCTGCCTCTGCTGCTGCCGCTGCTGTGTTGTCCTCTTGACGCACAACCTCCAGCTGCTTTGCGGATTGCGCCTCAGATAGTTCTTGTTGCGTCTGCTTGAGAATCTGCTCTTTAAGTTCGCACATTTTCTGCATATTGCTCAGCTCCGCTTCCTGCTTGTCGTAGTCTAGCTGCAGCTTGTTAAGTTTGCTCAGCGTCTCATCTTCTTGCTCCTTCACCTGCTGCTCTAGTCGCGTGTTGAGCTCCCGCATTTGCTCACGAGCCAGCTTAAGTTCTTCACTGACTTCACGCTCGCCACTCTCCAATTGCTGCAGTCTGGCCTCTGTTGCAGCTTCACTTGCTTGCAGCTGACGGACACGTCGATTGGCGTCTTCCAGCTGTGCCTCCAACTGCACTATTGTTTCCTCGTGATGTTCTTCAATGGTTTCCAGCTTGTTACGCTTGAACTTGTCCAGCTCGTTGAGCAACAGCTCGTTGTTCTTCATCAGCTCATCGCATTGTAGTATATACTGGGATATATCTGCTTCTAGCGTTTTCTTTTCATGCTCGGCAATCAGCTTGTGATGCTGCAGCTCGCCGAGTTCTTCGCTGGTGTGTGCTAGACGTTGCTCCAACGCAGAGACCCGCAACCAGCGTTCGCTCAAGGCGCGATAGGCACGCTCTAGCGACTCCTGTGGCACTTCTTCCAGCTCATTCTGCACAAAAGCCTCTAGCAAACTCTTGAGCTTTTCCAGGCTATAATTGGCAGCGCTAGCGGCTGCAGCAGCTGCATCATCAGCTTCGTCCAAGTCGGTGATCTCTTGTTTCTCCTCAGCAATGGCCTGACGAAATTTGGCCTGTGCAATGCTTGCATCCAACTCCTGACGCAGCTTTTGATTATTGGCGCGTAGTTCAGCCAGCTGGCGCTCCATATCAACCGTCTGTGTTTCCTGGTCTGCTTCGACGTTAAGCTTCAGCTCCTGATTTTGCAACGACAGCTGCTGCAGCTTGCGCTCCCAATCATTGCGCAACGTTTGCAGCTCCAACTGCAGCTGCTCCTTTTCACTCTCCGATATAAGCAAACGCGATTCCAACTCGGCTACACATTTCTGCGCCTGCTCACGCTGCTCGTCACCTTGGGTCTGCAGCTGGCTCAGCGCTTGTTGCGCCTCCGCTTGGGCTGCCTGAACTGTGCTTAGCTCACTGCGTTGCTGTGCATACTTCTGCTCCAGGTCCTGCAAAGTCTCAGCCAGCACATTGCTCGAAAGCTGCTTTTCCAAATCGCGATCTTGCAGCTTTAGCGCCAAACTACCATTCTCCAGCGTTAGCTCCGCAATACGAGTCTCCAGTGCCACCAGCTTGTCGCGTAGCTTTTCCTTAGTCGGCGGAGTTGTGGGATCTGAGGAGGAGGCAGCATCTGGATCACGCACCACAATAAACTCATCCTCGCTTTGCTTGCCCGTCGAAGAGCTGGTCGATGATTCCGAAGTCTTTTTCTCTTTGGCCTGCTTCAGTTCTTCCAGCCCCTTGAGCGCCTGTTGCAGACGCTGGTCCAACTCGACCTGCTGTGCAGCTGCCGACTCCGTAGCCGCATCGGCCACGCGTATGCGCTCTATAAGCTCACCATTATCCGCATTGCGCTTTTCCAGCAGCGCCTGTAGATCAGCCAGCTCAGCAACACTACGAGCTAGTTCCTCGACATAGCCATCCATGCGCTGTTTCAGTGCATCCCGCTCGTTAAGCGCAGTTTGCTGTTCAGCCTGAGCCTGGGTGCATTCCTTTTGCAACTTACCCAAGGCCAGCTCATGTGCTATGAAATTTTCCGCCTGCTGCTGCTTTAGTTGCTCAACTGTTTGGGTCAGTGCGTTCACCTGTGACTGCAATTGTGTCTTCAGCTGCAGCACATCCTGCATGGCCTGTTCATGCTGTGCATCCAACTCATCCAGTGAGCCATTTAGTGTGTTATTCAATAGCTCTAGCTCGGCATTACGTGCTTTTAGCTTGGCCAAGTCGTCGCCATCGCTGGCCAGTTTAACATCCACCAATTCATTGGCTTCAACCTGATCGGGCTCCCAGCACCAGCTATCCTCGAGCACGCCATCAGCCTTTGACTGCTCAACGACATCCTGTTTTGGAATAAATAGAAAGTAAAAAGAACTGGTTAAAAAAAAAAAATTCAAAAGCTTATTAGGAAAACCAGCAAATGCATCATTTGCCTGCTATTCACACATGCTCCATGACACGCTCGTTGACAGACTCAATCAAGCGAGACCCGGCCGGGAACTGAACGACAACTCAACGACCCATAACTCAACGAAACCTGGCGTGGTCTCTCTCACTTTGCGGTCACCATGATACTTAACGTCTAGTCTGAGAAAACCGGGTCAACCATAGCTCAAACATCCATTAACAACTACACCAGCCAGCCAGCCAGCCAGCCAAGTTAAATGCAAGTGTGACTAAGCATACAGAGTTTGCACATAGCGGCCGCTAGAGGGCGCAGGGCAACCCAGCGCCTACAATGTCTATGGCCAGAGACATGCGCGCGTTAATGACTTTATGGATGAGTGGAACAAAGATGGCGTTCGCCAGAGACCGCCGATAAGGCCGGCCGCCAAAATCCCATAAAAAAGCGAAAAAACCATGCCAGGCCAACAACAAAATGGCTTGCCGTAAAACTGACAAACAAAAAAAAAATTACCAACGAAAAAAAAAACCAGACACGTTCACAAATACAAACCCCAACAAAAAAAAATTAAAAAAGATAATTAAAATTAGCACAAAAATGAACGAACGACATATTTTCGTTTTTCGTTTTTGTATTTGCGGTTCTGATGAAATTCTATTTGCTCTAAAATAAAATGGGTTACACTGTTCCCAAGGCATCGTAACGAAGTTACACTTAAAAAAAAGGTTTGTAGTTAACAGCGTTTTTTTTTCCATTATCTTTCAACTTTGTAAATTTGGATTTTGTTTAAGTTTGGAATAGTCTTGAAAAACTCATAAAAATTAAAATAATATGCTTCCTAATCTTTTGCGTTTTAGAGGATATGCAAGCTGAGAATCTAACACCGATATTGAAGCAAATAAAAATATTTGTTTGGATACAAAGTTTAGTTCTCTAGCTCTTGTCATATCTAAGATCTAGAACAGAGGATTTTTTTAGTCAACTTTGGTTGGTCTCCTTCTCTTTGTATTCTCGACTGTCCCACACTAAATATATCTCCTTTGTACGGGGTATAAAAAATAGAGTATCAAAATTATGTTTTAATAACAAATAAATAAAAATGTCTTCAGAGTATTAGAGCTACCTTCTTCGGTTCCCAGACTCCATATCAATTACTAGAAATACCCACATTTTTATTAAAGTATTAAAATTAAATATATAGTATAATCGGCTAAGAAGCCCATATTGCAAGTCAAAGGCCCCAGTAGCTACACCTCGAAAAATTAGTATTAAGTTTAGTATTAAATACTAGATTTAATTTTGTTAAAAAAAAAAATGTTCCCACCTATTACCACCTAGGTCGGCAAAAATCCACTCAGTTGTACCCTCCACGCGGGTGCCGACCGGGCAATGGGCATTTGCGACCCTGTGTCTGGTTGCATTTTCAGCATGCCAGCGCAGAGAAGTGAATGTCTAGCAAAGATCGGTGAGCAGCTTGCTACGGATCATTACTGAGTGGTGCCTGGCGGTAGGCATAAAACGCTATGGGGTGCGCTCTCCCTGAAACAAAAATCATGCACAATGGAGGTTCACAAAGAAGAAACGAGAACTGGGATATCAGTTCAAACGTCGGTGGAAGGCGTGACTGCTACCACCGGCGGGCGCTGACCTGACGAAGGAGGAGGAAGAAAGGTTGGCTTGGGCGAAAGATACCGTGGAGAAAGGCCGGGCTCACTTCGCGGCAAAAGCTTGGTGTGCTCCGACGAACTCGAAGTTTGCAAACCGGGTCGAGCAGAACCTTGCCGTAAAGAGACAGAGATCAACCGAGTGCGAAGTGCAAAGCGGAAAGCGGCAGAAGCACAAGGAGGGGTACAGCGCGAGAAACGAGAACGAGAAGCCCAGCACTTCGAAAGCGGCCATGAAGCCCAGCACTTCGAAGACGGCTACGGCTAGTGTAGTGGCCAAACGGCACTTTACCGTGGCACTCATTGACCGTAGCCAACCGCAGGGGAAGATGACGCAGGAGCAGTGGTCGGCCGTGGAGATGAAACTCCTGGAAGATGGTATAGTCTAATAATAAAGTTTTATAAAAAAATAGACCTGAATACTCCTCGCTTCAAAAGCTCGCTGGTTATTTCTTAAAACGCCTGTTATATATATTTTTTGTTTAATTTCCTTTTATCGGATTATAGGATGGTATTCAAAAAAATCTAGTAAGTTTTTATTAGAGATTAAAATTATTAAAGCTTTTTGGATTCCAAACACACAAAATAATTTACATTATCAAAAATTATAGAACTTCTAAATTATAAAGAAAAAAAAATTGCTTTATCACGCTTTCTCTTCCTTTCTTATATTTTCTTTCGATTTTATTAAATTTTCAACCTTTACATTTTTTACTTTAACGTCAGCCATGTTTTTTAAACTAGTATCGAACTTAACTTAGTATCAAAAACTTTTCTCCCCAAAAATAAACAACGTTAAAAAGTGTTACGGTTTATAAAAGCTTTTTTATTCCTAACATCGATCTAATCAATACAAAATTCAGAATACCCAGAAAATTTCGGTAAACAACGATACAAAGTGCTTCTGTTTTAAAAACTTTTTTATTCCTAATATCGATACAATCGATGTAAGCTTCAGAATTCCCAAAAAAATTTTGGAACACGTATAACAGCGATTAAAAGTGCTTCTGTTTCAAGAGCTTTATTTCTAATATTATTCCAATCGATATAAAATTCAGAGTTCCCAAAAAATTTCAGAACATCAAACTTTCTCTATATAATATCGCTACAAAATAAAAAATCCTAAAAGCTTCTGTTTAAAATGCCGATTAAATAAAAAATACAGGGTCTTTAGTCTTTTTATTCCTAAATATGAGATTTATTTTTTTCTATAGAAACGCTTTCGGTTTAGCTTTAAAGTATTTAAAAAATTGATAAAAAATATCAAGTCTAATTCCACAGCCAGGAAACCAAAACTGGTCAAACCTAATCATTTTCTATCATATAAAAATAAATATATCTGTACACCAAAAATGTCAGAAAAATTCTAAGCCTAAGGATTTTTTCGGAGTTCAGAGCAATTCGAATATTGTAAGAAACTTTAACTGAATATTCAATGCCGATATATTGGTTTTTAATGAATCGTCGATCCGATACCAATTTACATAGTATCGGTATCGAGTATTACAATTTATTTTCCAAAAAGTTCCTTTAAGGTGGTTGCCCATGCGATATTCCGGTCTAGATGGCGCCACTTTAAAAATAATAGAGTTAACATATTAGTAAAATGAGCCCCACTAAGTGTAAAGAAGAAATAGTTTCTAATCTTCTTCGTTTTATTGAAATTTACTATGAAAATTGGTAAATTTTGGTTTAATTTTTTTTAAAGAACGTAAAAACTCGAAACCGGTGCCGTCGATATCGATTTCTTTTTGGTAGAATCGGATCGGTATCGAATTTTTTTTTTGGAGTACTTAATACTTCGATTTGATTTTTTTCCGAGCATCCCTAATGTCTTCCTGTCCGTCCCGGCGTATAGAAACCTAGATTTCAAATATGACCTATATGCGATGTGAAAGTCCAGATCCTTGCCTACGCCGCCGACATCGACATCATTGGGCGTACCAAGCGAGATTTCACCGCGGCCTTCAGTGCTTTCAAACGGGAGTCTGCGAAAATGGGTCTGGCGGTAAATGAGGGCAAAACGAAGTATATGCTGTCGTCAAGTAGGGACGTGCGGCGACTTGGGTCCCATATTACGGCCGACAGCTATACTTTCGATGTTGTCAAGGAATTCATCTACCTTGGCACCGCCGTTACCACCGACAACGATGTCAGCCTGGAGATCAAGCGCAGAATAACTCTTGCCAACAAGTGCTATTTCGGTCTCAATAGGCAATTGAGTAGTAGAGACCTCTCTCGCGCGACAAAACTATCACTCTACAAGGCACTCATCCTTCCAGTGCTTCTTTACGGCGCGGAAGCCTGGACCGTGTTGCTAACTGATGCAGCTGCCTTGGGAGTTTTCGAGAGGAAAGTACTGCGCAAGATCTTTGGTCCTATTCGAGTTGGCGATGACTACCGCATCCGCACCAACCAGGAGCTGTATGAGCTCTTCAACGACATGGACGTTGCTCAGCGTATCAACATCCAGCGGCTTCGCTGACTCGGACATGTCGTTAGGATGGACGAGGATGCTCCAGCTAAGCGTGTGTTCGATGCGGTAGTCAGCGGCCGTCGGCGGAGAGGACCACCGTGTCTGCTTTGGAAAGACCAAGTGGAAGGGGCCCTGTCTTCGCTCGGTGTGACCAACTGGAGAAGGCGCGCGCAATGCAGAGGCGCCTGGAGAGACGTTTTAAGGCAGGCCGTAACCCGGTAATCGGGTTGTTATGGTCACATAAGAAGAAGAAGCGATGTGAAAGAGCATTTTTTTGTTTTATGTCGAGCCTCTACTCCGAATATCGAGTTTGGATTTTTTCGGAGTTCAGAGCAGTTCGAATATTGTAAGAAACAATTTGATGCCTAACTAATGAAAAAATTTAAATCACTTTTTTTTACCCTTTCTTTTATTGTTTATAGTTTGCAAAATCTAGAAATAATTTTATAAACGGTTAGGAATTTGACTAACCTAAGAAAACTTGGGAAAAAAAACCCCATGAGTAAATACTTCCTAAAAATATAAAAAAATTCCAACTTGGAATATTTTTTTTTTGTACAGCTTTATTTTTTTTTATTATATATAGTACACATGGAGTGAAATTATAGTGAAATGTGGGTACAAGCCACTTGTATAAACTGGGTTATCAATATGGCGGCATTTAGCGTTATATGCTCTATGTATAAATATTGGTGTGAAAACACTTGTGTTGTTGTTAAATAAAAAAAAAATAATAAAAAAAAAAAACAAATACCATTGTGAGTGTGAGTAAGTCGAAATTAATGCCATACAATCGATCATTTGTGCGTCAGTATTATATACTGGACTATATATATAGAGATATATATGTGGTATATAATATATAATGAATAGATATAGATACCTCCAAAAGTACAAATGCAAACAATCATATAATAAACAAGCAAACTGAACATAAAAAACTATGCGACCCGATAAGATAAAATATTTAATAAATATTGTACATAAAAATAAAAATAAATAAAAAAAAAAATTGCGCCTAGCAACCGGAAATGCGCGCACCAAAAACAAAAAAAAATACCAACTAATACCAAACTATTAAAAAAAATTGACAGGGCCATCTAAAGTGTCAAGTTTAGTATTTTACAGGCCATAAAGAACTCATGCCACATGTTGCAAATATCAATTATCTAAAACTTTGACTAGACAACAAGAGTCTATGGAATTTTTTTTGTTTTCCAATTTTTGAAGAGCTGTCTCGACTGCCCAGAGAGATGATTGAAAAATGTGCTATAAATTTTGAACTTGTTGGGGTTTTGGAGTCTGAAAGTTGCACAAAATTTAAATCAGTTGTTGATTAGTTGGGACTGGAAGACGACTGTGGGCAGCACTGCAGCCAGATTTACAAAAAAGTAGGAAATTTTCAGCTAATATTTTGTGGATTGTTAGAGGCGCCCAATCTGTGTTGAATGCTCAGAAAATCTATTTACTATTAGTTAAATTGTTAGACAATTATGTTAAAATTAATGTCCCGAAACGATTTCTCAAATACTTATAAACGCCCCTTCAATACGGGTTTCTCAAACCACTTTTTTGAATCGCTACATGAAATTTTGACACAATCTTTCTAACATCCTTCAACTTTATAATTAATTTTTTTAAGATTTTTTTGGCGAGAAGACATTTCTTTTTAAATTGATAGTTTTGAAAACCACTTGCTTTTGATCTATAGATTAAGAGAAAAGGATTCTATATGTTTTAGATTAATGGCAATGTAAATAAGCTGCTGATTTGAAGGCTTCTACAAAATTTAACCATACATTCGTAGCTCTCTAAAGAAGCCATTTTGTTTTTTATTACTTTGGAAATAATAATTTTTCTACCTTAAAATATTTCTAATATCACTTATTTGGATTTTGAATATAAAATAAAGTTTCTTGGAAACTTATCCTTTAAGTAAATGAGCTGATGGGATAGGGAAATGTTTTGTAAAAATGTCAACTCTTCGTGTTTAATAGGCTCCCAAAAGCCTTTATATAAAACTCTAACACGATGAAAAAACATGAAATTTTGAAAGAGTTTGTGGAAGAAGTTTCAAGGTTTGAATAGGGCATGATCTTGACATAAATCAAACCTCTCTTTCACATCGCATCTTGCTCAAATTTATAATCTAGGCTTTTATACGCCGGGATGGACAGGAAGACATTAGGGATGCCCGGATAAAGTATTGAGTTCCAAAAAAAAAAAAATGGCGGACGTAAAGTCGGGCGCGGACGACTTTGGGATACCCTGTACCACTAGCTTGTAATAAAGTCCGATTTCTTCACAAAAAACCAAAAACAGAAGAACTTTTAAGCAAAAAATTTTTCTTTGACCGATCGTTCCTATGGGAGCTATATGATATAGGCAACCGATTTCAATAAAATTTGACGCAGTGCTTAAATACCTTAAAAAAGATCTGAATGCCAAATTTATTTCAAATATCTTTACAAACAAACAAAACACATCGAATTTTGTATAAAAAACGTGTTTTTGGACCGATTGGTCCTATGGGAGCTATATGATCTAGTCAAACGATTTGGATTAAATTTGGTACAGTGCTTAGGAACTATAAAATACTCACGAATGTTAAATTTGGTCCCAATATCTTAACAACCAAACGAAACACAATAAATTTAGTTAAAAAATCGATTTTTTGTAGGATCGGCCCTATGGGAGCTATATGATATAGTCAACCGATTTTGTTCAAATTTGGCACATTGCTTAAGTGCTCTAAAATATTTCCAAACGCCAAATCTGGCTACGATATCTTTATTAAAAAATGAAATATAGCGAATTTTTCTTTAAAAAAGTTATTTTGGCCGATCGGTCCTATGGGAGCTATATGATATAGTCAACCGATTTCGATCAAATTTGGTACAGTGTTTGGTAACTATAAAAACTTTCGAATACCAAATTTGGTTACGATATCTTCATAAACAAACGAATTATTCATCTAAAACTTTTTTTTTGTCGGGGTCGTCTCAAACACCCCCATGGGAGATATATAATTTATCCCCGATATCAAAAAAATAAAATAAACTTGCCTCCTATGGAATAATATGGGATCTAATGTGAAAGTTTGGTAACTCTAGCTCTTACCATCTCTGAGATCTAGGCGTTCACACGGACGGACAGACGGACATGGGTATATCGACTTCTCTATTCACACTGATCATATTTTAGGTAACTTTGGGGTGTCTCTGACGTCTCCTTCTATATGTTACATACATTTTCGGCTTGCACAAACTTAATATACCCTTGGTACCATACGGTACAGGGTATAAAAATGCGATACCGATCCAATTCGATTCTACCAATAAGAAATCGATATCGACGGTATCGAATTTTTACGTTCTTTAAAAAAAATTAAACCAAAATTTACTAATTTTCATAATAAATTTCAAAAAAACGCAGAAGATTACAAACTATTTCTTATTTACACTCAGTGGGGTTCATTTTACTAATATGTTAACTCTATTATTTTTTTAAAGTGGCGCCATCTAGACCGGAATATCGCATGGCCAACCACCTTAAAGGGACTTTTTGGAAAATAAATTCTAATGTAAAACGAATTTTTTACTCAATAACGATACTATGCAAATTGGTATTGGATCGACGATTAATCGAGAACCAAAATATCGGTAACGAATATTCAGTATCAACTTCCATATTCAAAATATCGTTTCGGTATCGCGCATTCCTAGAAGACATTGCTTAATCGCTACCCCAGATAATAATAATTTTGGTATAAAAACCTTAAGTTCCATTTGGCCTGTACCCTAGTACCGTAGTGTGACCAACTTATTTTTGCAAGATTTACGAATATTCGAGCAAAAGTCGGTAAACGGAAAAAAATTAAGAATTTCAAGTTTTGAGGCCAACTCAAATCGGAATTGCATAAATAAATAAATTTAAAAAAGAAAATTAAAATAAAATTTGCCTTTAATGCGAAACGAGCTGGAATCTCAAGGCTTTTAGTTTCGAGGCCATCATTATATCGATACTTTTAAGTGTATAGTTGCCACAAAGTCGATTCGAACTCTGGTCTACAAAATAATTTAAAAATCTATCATCAGCAGCTATAAAGTATATTTAGTATTAGTAGAAATAATTTTTGTTTTCCGCATTTTACTTATTAAAACGCTTTGAAATTATATGCCAAAAAGAGGAAAAATCCAAATCTAAAATTTGTTTATTCTAGCTCTTATAAAATCCAAGATTTAGGCGTTGATCAAGAGTGCTAAAAAGACAATAACTATCAGCCGTGCTACAGAAAACGAAAAAACCCAAAGCGAAGTCTTTTATTTGGATACAATTTCGCGTGCTACGATACTTTGTGTTGACCTTTTTTCCCTTTTTTCACATGAAAAATTCGTTTTGTTGAAATTGGGAGCACCGAACATTCGGTTGTAAAACAAATCCGAACAAAATGTTTGTATATTATTTTCTTTTGTTCTGCCTATATTTGCACAAACTTAATATGCTCCTTATCTTTAGATAAAAAGTATCTTAATGCGTGTATAAAAACGTAAAAAGTATATTTGGTTTACTTTTATTTGTCCCAGACTGAAATAATAAAAACCAGTAGAACCCATAATTAAAATTCTATAAAATAAAATGAACTTTGTAAATAAAGTAAATTAAAAAATTCTACATATTTATTTTACTGAAAGTCGACAAAACTGAAATAGATTTATTGCTTATATGTACCAAAATTCTTTGAACAACAATAATAATTTCTTTGAATTTTCGTTTATTTGATTCGAATCATTTAAATCGCTGCAAGCTAAGAAATTCTGCGATATGTTCCAAGCAACAGCTGGTCACACTAATTATAGCCTTGACCCAAGTAAGTAAAGATTAGATGGCATAAAACTTAGAAACATTTAATGGAAAAGCACTCTAAATAAGTATAATTAATTTCATTATTTTAGAAGCGCTTCAAATCGACCAACAACTGTTGGTTAGTCATATAAACTGACATTTCTTCGTATCTCAAACGAACTTATCTTATCTGAAATTTTTTTACCAGCTACACGTATACCTTTAACTAGAAGAGCTTAGCTATCTCTAAAGTAACTATCCCCATTTAATAAACAATGTCGCGACAAATGCCAATTTTGTTTGTAAATAAATAAACATTGATTAGTCAGTAAGAGAGCGCCTAATTCCTAAGGGTATCAAAATTTCAACTTCTAGACGCTTCGTCGAATAAATCGGAGTGGTTTTTTCATTTTAATAATACAATTTTTATACCCTGTACCGTATGGTACCAAGGGTAAGTTTGTGCAAGCCGAAAATGTATGTAACATATAGAAGGAGACGTCAGAGACACCCCAAAGTTACCTAAAATATGATCAGGGTGAATAGAGAAGACGATATACCCATGTCCGTCTGTCCGTCCGTCCGTCCGTCCGTCCGTGTGAACGCCTAGATCTCAGAGATGGTAAGAGCTAGAGTTACCAAACTTTCACATTAGATCCCATATTATTCCATAGGAGGCAAGTTTATTTTATTTTTTTGATATCGGGATAAATTATATAGCTCCCATGGGGGTGTTTGAGACGACCTCGACAAAAAAAAACGTTTTAGATGAATAATTCGTTTGTTTATGAAGATATCGTAACCAAATTTGGTATTCGTAAATTTATTTATAGTTCCCAATCACTGTACCAAATTTGATCGAAATCGGTTGACTATATCATATAGCTCCCATAGGACCGATCGGCCAAAATAACTTTTTTAAAGAAAAATTCGCTATATTTCGATTTTTAATAAAGATATCCTAACCAGATTTGGCGTTTGGAAATTTTTTAGACCACTTAAGCAATGTGCCAAATTTGAACAAAATCGGTTGACTATATCATATAGCTCCCATAGGTCCGATCTTCCAAAAAATCGATTTTTTAACCAAATTTGTTTTGTTTCGTTTGTTTGTTAAGATATCGGGACCAAATTTGACATTCGTTAGTATTTTATAGTTCCTAAGCACTGTACTAAATTTAATCCAAATCGTTTGACTAGATCATATAGCTCCCATAGGACCAATCGGTCCAAAAACACGTTTTTTATACAAAATTCGATGTGTTTTGTTTGTTTGTAAAGATATTTGAAATAAATTTGGCATTCATATCTTTTTTAAGGTATTCAAGCACTGTGTCAAATTTTATTGAAATCGGTTGACTATATCATATAGATCCCATTAGAACGATCGGTCAAAAAAAAATTTTTGCTTAAAAATTCTTCTGTTTTTGGTTTTTTGTGAAGAAATCGGACTTTATTACAAGCTAGTGGTACAGGGTATCCTAAAGTCGTCCGCCCCGACTTTACGTCCGCCATTTTTTTTTTAATTGTTCCGATTGTTTGCTCAAATATTGTTGATAAGCTATTGCTGATTTTTGAAAAAGAACTAGAATGGAAAAAAGCGAATATTCAGTCAGATGGAAGACTCTTGTAGAGGGCCTAAGCTTCCAAGAAGGCAATGTAAAAAGCCACTCAAGGCTAGAGTACTTCTGTTCTTGCTTCAAGATAAAGAGACTTAAGGGATGTCGATTATTTATCGATAGCTATAATACTTGGAAGGCTCTAGTGGAGGCCCTAAGCTTCTAAGAGGAAAGTGTAAAAAGCCACGCGAGGCTGGTGTACTTCTGTTCTTGCTACAAGATAGAGAGATGACTTGAGGCATTACGATTATTTATCGATAACTATAATATTTGGAGGACTCTTGTGGAGGCCTTAAGTCTCCCTAGGACGCAGTGTAAAAAACCATTCAAGGCTAGAGTACTTCTGTTCTTGCTACAAGATAGAGAGACTTGAGGGACTTCGATTATTTATCGATAGCTATAATATTTGGAAGACTCTTGTGGAGGCCTTAAGTCTCCCTAGGAGGCAGTGTAAAAAACCATTCAAGGCTAGAGTACTTCTGTTCTTGCTACAAGATAGAGAGACTTGAGGGACTTCGATTATTTATCGATAGCTATAATATTTGGAAGACTCTTGTGGAGGCCTTAAGTCTCCCTAGGAGGCAGTGTAAAAAACCATTCAAGGCTAGAGTACTTCTGTTCTTGCTACAAGATAGAGAGACTTGAGGGATATCGATTATTTATCGATAGCTATAATACTTGGAAGGCTCTAGTGGAGGCCCTAAGCTTCTAAGAGGAAGTGTAAAAAGCCACGCGAGGCTGGAGTACTTCTGTTCTTGCTACAAGATAGAGAGATGACTTGAGGCATTACGATTATTTATCGATAGCTATAATATTTGGAAGACTCTTGTGGAGGCCTAAAGTCTCCCTAGGAGGCAGTGTATAAATCCACTCAAGGCTAGAGTACTTCTGTTCTAGCTAAAAGATGGAGAGACTTGAGGGACTTCGATTATTTATCGATAGCTATAATATTTGGAAAACTCTTGTAGAGGCCCTACGCTCTCAAGAGGGCACTCAAGGCTAGAGTACTTCTGTTCTTGCTACAAGATGGAGAGACTTAAGGGACTTCGGTTATTTATCGATAGCTATAACAATTTTGTTTTTAGACGTTTGACCATAAAAGCTGAGGTTAACATCTTCTGCATTCCCCAAATATTGGAAATAATTCTTATAATTCTTCTGTCAGTGCTACATGATAGAGACTTGAGAGATTTCAATTATTTATCGATAGCTTTAACAATTTTATTTGTAGAAGTTATACGATTTGTAAAATTTGAGGCGTTTCTATTTGTCTGACCATAGAAAATGAGGGTAACATCTTCTCCTCTGCTATCCCCAAATATTGGAAATAATTCTCGTAAATAAATACAATATTTCGCGCTCCACGTTTTTTCAAGCTTCAGGAAGTGTTTGAAATGTTCAACGGCTACTTTTGGGAATTTTTCTATCATAACGGTCTTTCCCAAGTATTAGCGTTAAATTTGACATATAAAGTTATTAATTAGTCTTCTAATAAAAAACGATAAATCTTTTATATAAAACTATAATTATCCACGTGTCGTGCAGAGAGTACTGCTCGTGAGAGTTGAAGATTGTAAAAAAGATGTAAGTGATCCCTAGATCTGAGAACTATTATAAAGCAGAGTACTACTCGAGAGTGTGAAAGTTCGCCAAGAAACGAGTGATCCCTAGAGATCTTAAAACGGATCAACCCCAATAAAAAACATATATCGATCGCCAATTATACTAATCGTTGACGATTAGTCTGAGTGTAGGCGCTTTGTCTTGATCCAATCGATCTTTAGCAGCCGATTCAGATATATGGCATAATATTCAAATAAAGCTGTCATAGTCTGGGAGTCTGGTACATTGTAATATTGTTTACTTGTCTCAAGTTTCTGCTGATTTCAAAGTACAAAGTATGCGCAGGTCTAGAACTGAAACTGAATCATCAAGTTCATAGTGAGAGAGAGCAAAAAAGCAAATCTAGGGGATTTTCTTGAAGGGCCTCAACAGGGTTGCCAACACGTTTCCATGACGTTATTCAAATGCAAGCAATACCAAGAAACTGTTGTAAGCAATTTTTTTTGGAACACTCAAGTACAGTGAATAAAGTGAATAAAAGTGTTTAAACTAAAACGTGACACGACAACGACATGGCTCAGATTCCGGATTCCAGTAATTTGTGAATTTTTTGCCATTAAGGCGGTGGGGTGAGTCGAATTGCGGTTCCAGGGCAAGGTAAGTCAAAAAAGTAAAGCTTACAAACGAATAATAATAAAAATAATAATAATTTAGTGTATGCCATTACATAGTTAATAAGAGAAGATGTCAAGTCAACAAAAGTCGCAAGTCAAGGCAAAGCGCCGTCGCTAAGCGGCCGATAAAAAAATGATTTTTAAGAAAAAATAATATGTGGATATTACCTATATGATATATAGACGAAACGTTAGCAGACAGTGGTATACACTGCAGAGATTTGTAAAGAATATTCAAGCAGGAACTTGTTAGCAGTTCAGGCATTTTTATAGTGTGACCAGCTAACAATTTAAAGCACTTTATCTAGTTAATCCTCAGCTCAAAATTAAACTAGTAAAATAATATACACTTACATTGGTTTCATTTGTTTTTTGGCAGCTTCAAAATTAATGCCGCTTTTTTTTCGTTTGCACATTAAAAATAAAAAAAAAATATGTAAAAAATTTATGCATATCTTTTATAGTTAAAGTTAATTTTCACTTTGCACTCTGGGCAAAAACAACAACCAGTTGCAAAAAAAAAAAATAAATACACGACAACAAATTCGCGTGCGTCTTTTGAAGCGACGCGTTTTGTGGGCGACTCCGACGCGATTGCAACAAAACGTCAACTGTCACTAAGTCACAAAGTCACTACGAAAAACGTTGCTAACTTTAAACTTTTAACAATGGCAAAAACACAACAAAAAATAAATAAATAAAAAAATAATAGACAAAAAAAAACAGTTACTAGTACTAGTCAATTAAAAATGGAAAAAAAAAAAACACATCACACGGCAAGGGACGAGTGCGCAGCAGCGACAACGCAGAGACGTCTTTTCCGCAGCGCGACCGATCGACGAATGAACGCAACGTGCACAGCGCCATGGGGAAAAATTGTGAAGCGTTGAGAACGGCAACTGACGTCAACGTCAGCGTCGACTGAGACAGTGGCTGCGACTGCGACTGCGACTGAAGCAGCGACGCGCAACGATCGCACGAAAGCAGTCTACTGTGCATGTGTGCGTGTGTGTGTGTGTATGAAATCCTGGATTTATTAAAATTCTAGAAAGGAGAAGGCTACGAAGATTTTAATATCAAGGATTCGGATTCGGCTAAATGTGTATAATGGCCAAAGATTCTTTTAGAACATTTTTGGTCTAGAAAATTACTTAATCCGTGCTTAACAAGCTTTTTTGAAGAGTAGAAACGAATAAAAGTAGGAACAATTTAATTAATTATGTTGGAATAGTATAAAATCTTTAGAAAATCAAATTTTTCAGGGTTTAGACAATCTTTTTCTTAGACAATCATGTTAGAAATAATGATCCGCAGTAATTTTTCAAACAAAATGATGAATCTTCCGCCACTGTTAAAACTTTAAACGAGTTTTTTTCGAAAACAATTCAAGCCAAAGATCGGAAACTATAACTCAAGAACGGCTGGACCGATGATAATAATCTTTTATATGTCAGACCCAGAAAATAAATAAAGTCTCCTAATCTGGGAATGAGACGTTTTCTTATAATGTTTACTAACGGAATTGGCCAAACAGGCTTAGCCGGTTCTAACCGAACCTCAAAAAAATATATAAACATTTTTTCGAGTCCGTTCTCTGGCATTTTTCTTTTAAATGACTTAGGGATCCAACTTCAAATACGCATTCTGATATCGACTTCAAAATATTTCGTTTTATATGGTTTTTGCGATTATGCCAGAATTCGGAATTCAGGGATTTAGCTCTAGGGTTTTTTTTTTCAACCAATAAAACTAATTTTAGAAATTCTCTTACACAGCCGATAATTGTTCCTTAACAGCTTTATAGAATCTTCAGAAAATCGAATTTTTAAAGAAATTTTTACATAAATTAAAAGGAAAAAAAATACTTTCTTTTTGTTGCAGATCAATGGCGACGTCAAAAAGCTGAAGCCGTGCAGGTCTCTCCGAGAATTTGTCTTGATCTCGCAGCTCTCTACAGTTTCCATTTTGTTTTTTATTACTATGGAAAAATTAATTTTTGCAGCTCAAAATCTGCTTAGAGGGAATTTGGAAGAAAGTATCAAAAAGAGCCAAACTATTATTTTAAAGATAATTTTAGCGCGGATTTCAACTGTTTTAGTTTTAAAATGCCGAGAGTTTCAAATAACAAAAAAGGAATCCCGGTTCTGATGATTTGTTGAAAATGCTAAAGGCATTGAAAATCGATAAAAGGAGTTATTTTTAAAGAAACGGCTTTTTTGTTTTTTTTAAATATTCTCAATGACAGATTTTTTTCAGGCGATTTACCCATTTGGAAAAACTTTTACCACTCTGAATATATTTTGTGGATACTAACATATCATGGATGATAACATACTGCTTCTTTGGAGGCAAAAAAAAAATGATCTCTCAATTTATTTGTGAAAAGAAATCTTTGCTCAAGAGGGGTGATATGGTCGTCAAGTTACACGAAAAGATCTTATCACCTACGCTGTTGAAATCAATGCCCAGGGATGTCTTAATCTCACACTACGATCTTGTTTTTTTTAAATTCGTTGGCCCGCAACTGAATTCTGTAAGCCGGCATTTTAAAATGACGTAATCAAGGATTAATCATTAAAAATGATGAAGTTGATCGTTGAACTAGTTCATTTCGAAGGTGGTCACAAATCCTGATACAAAAATGTCCCCAAATTTTAAAAACTCTTTCAAAAATACAAAAAGTGCTCCTCGGTCAAAAAAATGTCAAACTTTTTATACCCTGTACCGTATGGTCCAAGGGTATATTAAGTTTGTGCAAGCCGAAAATGTATGTAACATATAGAAGGAGACGTCGGAGACACCCCAAAGTTACCTAAAATATGATCAGGGTGAATAGAGAAGTCGATATACCCATGTCCGTCTGTCCGTCTGTCCGTCCGTCTGTCCGTCCGTCCGTCCGTATGAACGCCTAAATCTCAGAGATGGTAAGAGCTAGAGTTACCAAACTTTCACATTAGATCCCATATTATTCCATAGGAGGCAAGTTTATTTTATTTTTTTGATATCGGGGATAAATTATATAGCTCCCATGGGGGTGTTTGAGACGACCTCGAAAAAAAAAAAAGCGTTTTAGATGAATAATTCGTTTGTTTATGAAGATATCGTAACGAAATTTGGCAATCGAAAGTTTTTTATAGTTCCCAATCACTGTACCAAATTTGATTAAAATCAGTTGACTATATCATATAGCTCCCATAGGACCGATCGGCCAAAATAACTTTTTTAAAGAAAAATTGGCTATATTTCGTTTTTTAATAAAGATATCCTAACCAGATTTGGCGTTTGGAAATTTTTTAGACCACTTAAGCAATGTGCCAAATTTGAACAAAATCGGTTGACTATATCATATAGCTCCCATAGGAACGATCGGTCAAAAAAAAATTTTTGCTTAAAAATTCTTCTGTTTTTGGTTTTTTGTGAAGAAATCGGACTTTATTACAAGCTAGTGGTACAGGGTATCCTAAAGTCGTCCGCGCCCGACTTTACGTCCGCCATTTTTAATGATGAAAGATGCCAAACGTTAATAGTGACCCTCGCATGGAATTCTGCCTCCAAATGAACTCTTTTTGTTTACTTAAAATCGACTTAGTTGTTACAAAAATAAATTTTGATACTTTTGAATGATTTGGCCGTAGCTCTTAAATTAAGTTTATGGGGGCTTCTAATTTGTTGGGGACACATTTTTTAAAAACTGGAAAAATGATTTTTTGTGGATTAAAAATAAATGTCTTTGATAAAATCCAACAAGTCATAAACTGTAATAGAGTTAAGGAAACGAATATAGATTTTAAGAACACATCCGCGCAAATGTCTAGAAGAAGGAAGGAAAATGGTATTGTAATATATTAAAGACAAAAAGTTTCAAAAGGTATCGGAAAATATTTCGTGTTTTTTAAACACAAATAAGTATATATTTTCCAAGAGCTGGAAGTAGCACAAATGGAAGTTTTTTTTTTCCGAAAAAGGGTTCCTCACAACGAGGCGACCGAAACGTCTTTTGTACCATACCTTTAAATTAAAGCAAAAGACTTTCCGCTTTCCCCATGAATAACAGTAGGCGCAGGAGATGTAGTCAGGGTGGAGGCACCCTGTCGTGCTAGATCGTTAGCGATCGTGTTACCATCCACTCCTGAGTTTCTAGGTACCCAACATAGCACGACTTTGTTTCGGGCGGACAGGGTATGAAGGTAGTTATGGCATTCTTTAACCATCCTGGAGGAGATGCTCCAGGATGATAATGCCCTAATAGTAGCTCGGCTATCTGAATAAATGCAGATATTCACTCCCCTAGTTTCCTTGAGAAGGATACTGAGGACGCAGATCTCTATGGCATGAATCTCCGCTTGAGAAGCCGCTGATCCACATGCCCACTGCGGTAGAGTTTCTGGTGTTGGGTCCAACGATTCCATCGGAACCGTTTGCCACCGTGCTCAGGCTTGACCACAGCCGCTGCCAACAGGCATTGTCTGCCGACTCGGGGTAGAAGAGATCTAAATTGCTGGTTGTGAAATAGTTCCGTGATCATAAGATCTGAAGTCTAGAGCAGATCGCTATGTCAGGAAGGGAATATATGAGTGCGCCATGACCAATGTCACTTGCTAAGAGTCCAGAAGTGATCTAGATACGTAGTAGACTCTGCATGATGGAAGTACAAATGGAAGTAAAACAAATAGTTCTATTTTTGATCCTTTTTTATGAGTGTATCTTTTCACACAGATATTAATAGATTTTTAGTCGGGGTTCTAAGTGGGATTTGTCTACAATTTTGGAACTGCTCAAATTATTAAAATAAATAGCGAACTAAAAGTTAAGGTCTGTGACGAGCTTTTAACTAGGTCTATAACATATGAAGCTTAAGAAGTATACAGAGAATTTTGAAGAATTTTGGCTGAGACTGTGGATTGGTATTCCCAAAAAATTTAAAGATAATTTCTTTTCACTAAAGGGCTTGTTTAAGTCAATTTATAACTTTTTATGCTGATTATTTTGGTTTTGGGATCCTACTCGTAAAATATCCGAACAACGCTGTTAGAGTACCTCAAGTCTGGGAATCCTCATTCTATTTTTTTCCACCTATGTAACTCGTGTAACTTAATCTCAGCAAAAGTTGCCAATCTCATCATTTCACTTGATGTTCTGTATATTTTTCTTCTCGTTTTCAATTATTTTCTCAAGTAATTTGTTTAGTTCGAAATTGCAAAAAACGTTTTATTCGAAAATAAATTAGTCGCATATTTCACCAATGATAATAAATTATCTAGTACACGTACGTTGTACATGATATATTATCAAAATATACATTCCAATCGATTAATATCGTTTGCTTTATTCTTTGGCCAATGTTTGTTAATCGATCAGTCTTAAGTCTAAATGCTAAATTTCTAGCTTGCTATCCAAAACTTTCCGATGTACACTTGGCATTTGGCTTCCTAGGTAATATACATCGACAAAGACGTTGACGAATTGCTCTCCATTTCATAACTCACTAAATGCAAGTTGGCTATTTATCTTGAAATTAAGCGACTGTTTGTTATTACGAATACTTTCCAAAACCGAATAGAGTATGTCGACTTTATAATGATGTTTGTAACTTAGAGATGTCTGGCGATCTTTGGATTAATGACGGCAGTATCGAAGCAGCTACGGAAACATCGTTTAACGAGAATATATCTTTAAAAAAATGTCCCTAATTAATTAGATGTCTCTTATCGATTATTTTTTATTCAAATTTATTATCATCGCTATCATCTGATTAACCTGTATATCGGCCAGGGCTGCTTGGGAAGCTATGTTCCAAATCACTTTGCTTTTTTGGTCTTTGATTACCCCAGATGGTTCGGACATCTACATACATGAGATGGACGACTCAAGAAAAGCCAAACAGGTTCTATATATATCCCGAGGCTACCCCGACGCCTAACAGCAAATGGGGATTGAATAAGAAGATTGCCCCTGATCTATCAAATAAATATCCAGAAGAGATCTTGTTATGTCGGGAAAAGTAGGACCTGATGTTGCCTATCGACGATGTATTCTTTTTTTCCGAAGATAAATAAAAATTCAGCCAAACTTCGAAATACGAATCCACATATTAGGATTCATGAAAGAGTGCTCCCAATTTCAAGCAAACCTAATTTTTCATGTGATTTGAAGCCGAATGTGTTGTTCCAAGAGGAATTAAAATGATTCCGCAAAAAAGGATGTTTGTAGATTATATTTATTCCATTTACCGGCAAATATCGACAAACAAAATCGTTTTCCGGAGCACGCAAAAACAAATCCGAATAAAATGGTTCGGTTCGATTTTTTCGTTTTCCGAAGCACGGCTAGACAGCCGAGGAGCTACGAAAGCTATCCGTGTGAGGGCTGCTACAAATATTGGACTTAGCGATAGATAGTAGATTATAATTATCCCAATTATCGGGAAATATCGACCAACAAAATCGTTTTCCGGAGCACGCAAAAACAAATCCGAATAAAATTGTTCGGTTTGATATTTTCGTTTTCCGAAGCACGGCTGTCTATAATACGAGAAGCTATGAAAGCTATCCGTGCGAGGGCTGCTAAAAAAATAATTTTTAAACGAAATTTATAATTGAAAAAACATTTAGCGGAATAACTAAAGCTTAAAGAAGACAACATTCTAAAGCAGCAACAGTTTCGGACTTGCCAAATAGCCCTCGTAATAATTGGTAATTCTCTCAAATTTTGTTGTCAATTTTGTATTTCAGATCTACGAAAACCTTTGAAGAACTTCAATTCGTGTTCGGACTAGACTAGATATCCAAACCAATATGATTAAGGGAGTATTATAGACTATAGGGTATATTATAGTCGCCTTATTTCGACTATAGCCGGACCACTTGTTGCTCTTGTGTATGTGTGTGTTTGTGTGCGAGACTCTGTGTGAGAGTGTGTGTACTTATAGTTGTTGTTGTTGCTCTTGTGACGACAGCAACAACTACAATAACATTCGGATTGGGATGGCGCTTTATTTGCTTAGTTTGCTCATTTTGTTTGTTCTCAACGTTGTCCGCCGTAGTCGACGTCGTCGGCGTTGACGTCGGCGTCGACGTCGATGTCATTGGTTCCGTAGTGGTTATTATTGTGTTGTTGTTGTTGTTGTTCCGCTGCGTTTGTATCTGCAGCAACGTCGACAACGCAACACAAATTCAGTTAGAGATAGCAACTTGTTAAAAAAAAAAAAAAGAAAAAAAAAATACCCAAACACATACAACTATGTCTGCTGTTTGTACACAAAGATACATAATGCATATGTACACAGACACCTATACATACACGCCTATGTTATACGACATAGTTATGTACCGCCTCTATATACCATAAATGGTTTAGCTGGCACGTATAGCCCAGGCCAGGCCAGGCCAACAATTTCGAGCCCCGCCAGGCTCGTCGTTGGGAGTTCGTTTCCATATCTTTTAGCACATTTTTTGACTTAGACCAAGAAGACGCCACTCAATAGAGAGACCACCTCTGGTTGTTGTTTTAGTTTAGTCTGAAAAATTTGGATTAGTCGAATCGTGGCGGGACAATGAAATAACTAGCACAATTTTAATTTTAAATTTAATATTTGCGCCATGTTTTTTTTTTTTTGATGCGGGAGACTTGGGTTGAATCTACTAATTTTTTGTTCATTAGGCTCACATATACATATATCACGATGCCGGCGCTAGCGTAGCTACCGATAGGGACATCCATGCCTGTAGGTTGAAGGCCATCGAAGCTAAGGGCAGTCCAACCTGCCGGACAGGTATAAAACCTGCCGTTTTGGAGGCCCCACGTCGTCGACGTCCAGCGACTGCAGTAATACCAATGTAGGGGTGGACCACTTGGCCCCCACTTTGAGTACAGCGCCAAGCGAAGGTTTACTCCAATGACAGAGTGGAGTGGACATGGAGCCAGGTATTGTAAATAGCGAGTTTCATTTCACCGGCCTATCGGCAAATGAGCTAACAGCTGTGCTTGCTCGACTGTCACTCAAGGACGAGTCGGTGGGCAATAATGAGCCTATATCGGTACCGGGCTCCCCTGTTCCCCAGCGCAAACAGCGCTCCGTATACAAGGCCTCACTTAAGTATCTCAGGACACTTAGCAACCGTAATCCGGAAGCGTTGACAGCGAAGAAAAAAAGAACGAGTATAATGTGCGGAGCTTTGATCAGCTAACCTACAAAAAATGCCCACCCTAATAAGCACCTAGATCTTAAAAACCATAAAAGCTGAAGACAGAGAATTTTACCCGAGGTTGATCACTTTTCGTAATGTACTTTGTGGATTCGTGTTGATATCTGATTTCGGCCGCTGGAAATTCAATTCTGCCAAATCACGCTTTATTAGGATCGGGTAAAAACTTCCAAAGTATGATCAAAATTATATTTATTTTATAAACAAATGTTTTTAACCTACAAACCCTTTTTTTTCTTTCTAACAAACAAGCTAGAGATACCCAATTGTATATACTGAATTCATGTGAGCCTAGACGGATTACTAATCAAGGAAGTGGCCTGGGGGTGGAAGGACCCAGAACCAAATATTACAAACCACTAGGCAGATACACCAGCATTTTCCAAGCTGAAGTCTGTGCAAAATTCAATCTGCAAAAGAACTACCATGACAAAGATATTTCCTGATCCTGTCAAGCAGCGATAAAAGCATTAAGCAAAACCCAGATCACATCAAGGCTGGTCAAAGAAGTGAGAGCGTCACTGGATAAATTAGGATCCAGGAATACGCTCACGATGAAATAGGTTCCAAGACATAACATTTCTGGATATGAGCTGTAAGATAAACTGGCAAGGACCGGTGCAGCAACAACGCTAATCAGTCCTGAACCACACTATGGGATTGTTAGCCACGTGATACGGGACCTAATGAAAATAGAGGAGATTACCAATGACTGCTTCACTGGGTACAGATACTAGGGCTTAGACAGTCAAAAACACTCCGCTCCAAGGTCATAATAACTCACGGGAAGAACACCTTGAGTATCCTGAGACCTTCTGACGGGACATTGCAGGCTCCGCAGCCATTTAAACAAAATTGGCATAGCAGATAGTGGACTATGTATGAAGGAAGAAACTTCTTCGCATGTAATATGTGAATGGATGGCATTCATAGGTAAAAGAAACAAGCTCCTGTGCATGTAAGTTCTTCCACCGGAGATCGTATCGATAAGTCCCAATAAAATACTGCAATACATGCAAGACATAGGACTTTTGGGAGACCTCAGAGTCATGAAGGGGGTACAATGGATCCACTTGGGTTGCAGTACATTTCTATACCCTAATAATAATCCCCCTTTCTATTAGCACATTAGGCTTAAGGCAGAGCAAGCAAATCCTAGGTTCCTATAAATAGTATAGCTTTAGGAAAATCAGGCAATTCGGCAAGAATGACATGAGCAGCTTGGGCCTCACGAATAGGTAAGGTTAGGATAGGTTGTATAGGCAGCTTAGATAGTGACTGACATTACCCAGAGACCATGAGGTTCATTGTATTGCCTAATCAAAAGAAGGGGAGGAAAGAAATTCAAGCAAGGGAGCGATTGTGGAGGAGCATCAAAAACTTTACATCCATAATCGCCTAATCGTCTCCCATGCTACAGAACCATTTTGAGGATTCGACGAATACAATGCATTGGAGAAGTGGTCCAACAATGTAAAAAGAAAGGGAATGGAGGTCAATATAACCAAGAGCAAAGTAATGTGGGGTAGGTCGACAGAGAATCTGCATATAACATGCAACGGCAGAGAATTAAAGAGAGTTGAATCCTATGAATACCTCGGAACCATTGTTAGCTGTAAGGGAAGACCTCGAAAAACTTGGTAAAATCGCATCCAGGAATGAATTTTAGCAAAAGTTAAAATCGGCAAAATTCTTTTTCACAGTTTTTATACTCCTAAAGTTAAAAAAAAAAATGGCTTGACAAATTTTGCGAGTTCTGATATATAATATAATATATTATAATTAGAAATTCCAACATTCGATATTTGATATTAACATAAACCCCAAAAATTTTAACAAAATATAAAAATGTAACAATTATAATTCTTTTTTTTCTACGACATAAAATTAACATAAAACAATCCCTTAAATTTTAAATTTAATTTGTTTTTAAAAATCAATACAATATTTATGAATACATAAGCTCGAAACAAATTACTACCTAGCTTCACTTTGGCTTTAAGTGCTTGTGAATTATAAGCAGCGCAAATGAAAATCTGTACATTTAATACTACTTTGCCTAGTAAAAGCTAGAGCGACTGCAAGGGGCTTTTTTTTATGGAATTTTGAATATCGCTTTCCGTATAGCAGTAGGTCTTTTGTTGGTATTAAACTAAAATGAAAGGGACTAATCCGTTCCTTTCCTATGTGACAGGCTCTGTTCCATACCAGCGCTGGGCAGTCACAGAGAATATGTTTGGTAATTTCATCGTCTTCTAGACAGAGTCTGCACTCTGAAGAGTCCGATACGCTAATTTTGTGTAGATGGTATCTAAGAAAAGCCAAACAGGTGCTGGAAATGAGAACGGAAGGCAATGCACCGAGAGGAAGACCCCGAAAAACTTGGGAAAATCGCATCCAGGATGTAGGAAAGATGAGGGGCAGAACCCTGGCAGAGATGAGAAGAGAGCGCCGTGACCGACCTAATTGGAGAAGATGGATATCCCGAGGCTACCCCGACGCCTAACACCAAATGGGGATTGAAGAAGAAGAAGAAGACGAATAGTCCAGCCAAAAACGACAGTATTGTATTTTGAATCAGTTCAAGTTTTAATATTTCAATAAGGAAAATAATGCGTGTATTTTGGTCAGATTGCTAAAGTCCCGTAAAGAAATTGGCGTTGGATTGATCATACTCTAGAAAACCCGAAAATGACCTAGCGAGAATGACATTTGAATACAATCCGAAGGAGCAGACCGAGAATGACGTGGAGAAGAAGCGTGCAAAATGAATCTGCGATTAGGATTCTAGAACGAGGTAAAACGCATTGCAAGAACCAGAGATGATTGGAGAAGTTTCGTGTCCGCCCAGTGCACCACCTACGAGTTGCCTTAGGGATGCCTTCAAGCCCTTTCATATTTGTGCAGAATCTCGAAAAGAGAAGCTCTAACGCTAGGATATTCAACGCTTTGAACGCTTCACATTTCTTCGCGCTTTTGGTTCACAAAACTTAGATGGCAGCCCTCGTTTTATTGTTATAAAAACTGTTACCAATTTATGCAGCTGTCAGCGGAATTTCAGACTACGTATGCTCCTAATGTCAAGCTGGGCCCAACGATTATGCCACGTATGTGCTTATAAACGGGCCTAAGTCAAAAAAAAAAAAACCCAAAAAGTAAAGTAAAAATTATGTATACCTAATGAGAGGTCCGTCCGCGTGTTTGCTATATGGTCTCTGTTTGTGTGTGTGAGTGTGTGTGTGTTGGCTTGTGTTTGCATGTATGCAGGTATATATGTATACTATATAGATATACATATGCTACGATCGGCGCGTCTGTGTTTAATTAGCAGATAAAAATACAGTCTATGTATGTGTCTAAGTATTACGATATCAGCGAACGAACACAGGCCAGGTCGCATTACACACACACAGTCGTATCTGTATATGTATATAGGTATATATATATCTAGTACATATATACTCGTAGTCAGTGCTACATTTGCAGGCGTTAATTAGTTTTGGGGCTTTTCTTTTATCAACGGTGGAGAAAAAAAAATGGTTCCATTGTGCTGAGTTTTGTTCTTTTAACAACACGACAAAAAAAAATAATAATAAAAACCAAACTGAGTCAAATTGTGCAAACAACACCTATTTGTAGCGCCCCCACCTTAGGTATAACTGTTGCTCTAAGTTGTTCATAGGTATATATGTATAAGGTACATATGTACAGTATGTAGTACTCGTAATAAGTGTAGTCAGCCTGAACCCAGCTAAACTTTACTCTAGAAGTGGTAAATGAACAAATATTGCAGGGGAATTGGCTCGAAATGTGAAATTCTTTAAAATTCCGCAAAAGATTTCCAACTGGCAGTGACGTGCCAGCATTTTTCAATGAGCTGGATAAAACTGAATTTTAAATGTTCCAAGAATTCGAACATTTAACGATTTTTTGGCGGGTCCCGAACTTTATTAAATACCAATGAAATCGGAACGTATGAATGTGAATTATTTGCACGATTTTCGAAATTATGTTAAAAGCCGAACCTAGCTAGACTTTTATAGAACTTATACATTTCGAAATATAAACAGTTGGTATCAGCAAAGTAAACCCCAGGGACTCACCGAAAAGAAGAAATATTAGGAACAAATGGGCTCGAAATGTGAAATTCTTGAAAATTCCGCAAAAGATTTCGGCCTGGGAGTAACGGAAAAGCAAGAACTGAATCCAAACGAAAACTTTAATTCTAACCAAATTTTGAAAGTTTAAGCTGTACTAAATACAAATTAAATAGGAACGTGAATTATTTTCACGATTTTTGAAAATATAAGAATCCAGCTAGGCTTTTATAAAACTTATATTTCTAGATATTACAAAAAGTTGGGCTCAGAAAGAGAAACCGTAGAGACTCACCGAACAAGAAAGCATACTATGGACGATCCGGCTATACTTTATTAGAAGTTGTACAACAAATTGCGAAAAAGCAAATTGGCTCGAAATTTGAAATTCTTGAAATTTCCGGTTCGGAGTGACGAAAAAGCGTTTCACAATAAGCTAGAGGAAACGGAATTTGATGAACGTGAATTATTATCACAATTTTCGAAAATATAAGCCAAATCCAGCTAGACTTTTATAGAACTCATACCTTTTGTAAAAAATTATAAACAGTTGGGCTCAGAAAGGGAATCCCAAAAGACTCGCAGAATAAGAAAGAATATTTCAAGCGAAATTTTGCATTACCCAATATTAAATATTTATTAAATCGGAAAGTGAATGCCGTAAAAGTCATTGAAAAGAAAGTGACGATCAAGTATTTCACAATGTGTTATAGATGAACAGAAGTTTAAAAAAATATCTAAATTTCTAGCGTGTTTCGAGTTTTTGCCAAATCCCGGCCATGGGCCGAATCCAGCTAGGCTTTTATAGAAAGTACTTGCAGCCTGTCTTCCTAAAAGAATTTCGAAGCTTACTTCTTTTTAAGTGAATTTTTCCGACATTTTATAAGTTGTTTTGTTAACCAGGTTGGAGACGCATTCAACAAACCATTGATCAACAAAATCGCTCCAGTCGTTCTTGAGTTACAAATGGTGTAGTTCGGTAGGTAGGTAGGTTAAGGCGACAGTTGGGACTTAGCGTGCCAACTCAGTTAGGCCAAGAACAGGGTCTTTATGATACAGACTATGGGGGATACGAACATGGAACAGACAGGAAGTTTTAGGGAAATAGGAAAAGTACAAAGTGCAGGACCATGCTTGAAGTGGGATTCGAAGCCACAACCTCTGGGTGGGATGATAGTCTAGTGTACTGTCGCTAGGCTTATAAATGGTGTAACTAACATTACTTTGTTTTATATATATGGATATATTTCCCAATGCAAAATGGAAATTCCAATTGTCAGCTGAATTTTGAGGCTTACAAAATTTTGACGAGTCCTGAACGTTACAAGTGGAATATCTGCAATTAGTCCGAGCCTAGCTAAAGTTTACTAAAAGTTGAAAATTTCTCCAAATATTGAAGAGACATAACATCAAAACGAGAAACCCGTAGAGCCTCATAGAAGTTTGAGACAGCAAAAGATTTCACAATGATAATTTTATATAACACCGAAATTTCTACCATGCTGCAAATTATCGCAGGGTCTCGAAAAAAATATTTGATGCCGTACCGAGCCTTATTATATTAGGACACAAACGGAATCGAATTGTTCAAAAAACGATTTTTAAATAGTGCGCAACAATTTTTATCGAGATCGACATGCTCGCCGGATATCCCGAAAACAACATTTCAATCGGAAGTATGTGCTATAGGCGGAACCAAGCCTTGCTATATTAACAATACAAAAAGTATCGAATGAAATTCTCGCGGATCCCGCGGATTTTAAAATGGGCAAAACCTTTTCTTAGTAAAAAAATGTTTACCGAGCTCGACATGCTCGGCGGATATCCCGAAAAGAATATTTCTAGCGGAAGTATGTGCTGTTGGCCGAACTGAGCCGAAATCGCATAAGATTTTCGCGAGTCCTAAAATAGTAGGACAAAATGTTCCCTGGATGGGCAGAAACTTTTCTTAGTATCAAATTTTCGCGCGTATCAAAATTTTTACCGAATTTCAAATTCTCGACGGGTTTCGCTGTATTTCACATGGATGTCCTGTATACACTCCTCGCCACTTGAATAGAGCACTCTGTATACTCTTCTAGCTCGAAAGTAGAATGGAAATATTATAATAGAATTTCTAGTTTCGACAAAATCAGAAAGAAAACAATTTTTCCGCCATTTTCATTAAACTGAACTAATACTTTATCATAGGTACTCAGCAAAACATTTCAATGACCATTTTCAAGTACTCTAGTACCACTAGGGGAAATGGAATCTTAGAAGAAGACTCTGCTGCGAATATATAGCGAGTAAAAATGTGAAAATATTAAGCCGAATTGGAATATCTTGGAAAACGATCGGAAATTAATGAAAAACGATCGGGAATGAATGGAAAACGATCGGGAATGAATGGGATACGATAGGGAATGTAAGGAAAACGATCAGGAATGAATGGGAAACGATCAGGACGAATGTAAAACGATCGGGAATTAATGAGAAACGATCGGGAATGAATGGGTAACATGTCAAGAGTATGAATCAGGACAGCAAATTTTGAGTGTAACCCAAATTCAAAAGAATAAGACTGGAAATTTTTGCCCGAACCAGGGACATGGGTTTTAACAGCAAAAAAATTTTATAAAATAAAAATTAAATATCTTTCAGTGTACCACCATTTTTATACCCTATACCATATGGTACCAAGGGTATATTAAGTTTGTGCAAGCCGAAAATGTATGTAACATATAGAAGGAGACGTCGGAGACACCCCAAAGTTACCTAAAATATGATCAGGGTGAATAGAGAAGTCGATATACCCATGTCCGTCTGTCCGTCTGTCCGTCTGTCCGTCCGTCCGTCCGTCCGTCTGTCCGTCCGTCCGTCCGTGTGAACGCCTAGATCTCAGAGATGGTAAGAGCTAGAGTTACCAAACTTTCACATTAGATCCCATATTATTCCATAGGAGGCAAGTTTATTTTATTTTTTTGATATCGGGGATAAATTATATAGCTCCCATGGGGGTGTTTGAGACGACCTCGACAAAAAAAAAGCGTTTTAGATGAATAATTCGTTTGTTTATGAAGATATCGTAACCAAATTTGGTATTCGAAAGTTTTTTATAGTTCGCAATCACTGTACCAAATTTGATCGAAATCGGTTGACTATATCATGTAGCTCCCATAGGACCGATGGCCAAAATAACTTTTTTAAAGAAAAATTCGCTATATTTCGTTTTTTATTAAAGATATCGTAACCAGATTTGGCGTTTGGAAATTTTTTAGACCACTTAAGCAATGTGCCAAATTTGAACAAAATCGGTTGACTATATCATATAGCTCCCATAGGTCCGATCTTCCAAAAAATCAATTTTTTAACAAAATTTGTTGTGTTTCGTTTGTTTGTTAAGATATTGGGATCAAATTTGACATTCGTGAGTATTTTATAGTTCCTAAGCACTCTACTAAATTTAATCCAAATCGTTTGACTAGATCATATAGCTCCCATAGGACCTATCGGTCCAAAAACACGTTTTTTATACAAAATTCGATGTGTTTTGTTTGTTTGTAAAGATATTTGAAATAAATTTGGCATTCATATCTTTTTTAAGGTATTTAAGCACTGTGTCAAATTTTATTGGAATCGGTTGACTATATCATATAGCTCCCATAGGAACGATCGGTCAAAAAAAAAATTTTTGCTTAAAAATTCTTCTGTTTTTGGTTTTTTGTGAAGAAATCGGACTTTATTGCAAGCTAGTGGTACAGGGTATCCTAAAGTCGTCCGCGCCCGACTTTACGTCCGCCATTTTGGTATTAATAAACTTTACAATGGAAAATCAACAAATATATTTTGTACTTACAACTATGCAAAATTTCATCTCATATAAAATTTTTCTCTCACATGATTGCATCGTGCACTTTTGCCTACTTTTTAGCGTTGCTCACCTCGTTAATCGTGCACTTTTGCATTTTAGCCCCATAAAGTGAACAGACCCAATTTCCAAATGTAGCTACATTTGGTAATCTTTTTTTTCGTTTTGGGGCGGGCAACATAAAACGCAAACAAAATGAAGTATGTTAACCAAGCTATAAAAATTTCAAACTATCAAAAAAGAAAAACTCAAAAACGAACTGCTCTGTTATGCATACTCCTCCAATACCTCCGAGTTGCTCCAAAAAAAGGGGGAACAAAAAAAAAACCAACATGTATTATACAATGTTAGTCAAAAAAAAATATAAAAAAAAGAATCGAAATTGAGGCCAAGCCGAGACGACGACGACGTCGACGAGGAGCTGCGTGCGGCGGGCGGAGTATTTAAACAGATACAAGATGCTAACGAACTGCAAAGATAATAAATATTTAAATTGTATTTTATTTGCACACGTTCGATCAATATGTGTGGAAAATGTCAGACGAAGGGGGGGCCGCCGACAGTCGAGCGGCGAAGAGCGAGCGAGGAGAGAGGAGAGCACGCATAATTTAAGAAAGTAACTCACACGCATACAAACAAACAAATAGCTAGACAGTATCTGTATCTATGTTAAAATGTATCCGCATCTGTAGCTGCCTGACGATCATCATTGACAAATGATGACAAATGTCAAATGCCCAAAAGAAGCTGAAAATTTACTCCCGAAATGCGTTTACATTTTATATCTGGAGTAATACTTTATAAAGGGTGACCCCAGATGCTAGCATCCAAATATTAAGATACTTTTGTATCTTAAGCTGCACAGTGGCACAAGAGCCGCAAAAGTGCAGCAAAATTTCATATGTATATGAAAACAAAAAATGAATACAATGAATATATCTGATGGGCAAAAAATACCTAATGTATAAAACTTTCAGGAATCGTTAAGGATCTTGTTCTTATCTTAAGCTGCACAGTGGCACAAGTGCCGCAAAAGTGTAGCATAATTTTATATGTATATGAAAACATTTTGTATAATGAATGCAATGAATATATCTGATTGGAGATTGAGATTGTTCTTACAAGTTTCCTTGGACTTCAAACCTATTATTGAATCTGGGCAAAGGAGGATCTGGTACCTGCGTTGATATATCTACTCCCCGGTTTATCTTCTTAATAAGTCACTTTGGACTAGCAACCTAATATTGTATCTACTGAGGTCAGGGGATCTGTTGAAGCATCTACTCCTCGTCTCAGTAGTCTATTGAGATCGTTTTTACAAGTCTCCTTGGGCTATTAACCTATTATGGAATCATGGCGATCTGGTACCCACGTTGAAGCATCTACTCTTCGTCTCATCTTCTCATTGACATCCTTAACACGAATCTCTTTGGGCTATCAGGGAATATTATACCTACGTTGAAGCATCTACCTAATGGTTGAAACTTTCAGGGATCGTTAGGGATCTTGTTCTAAGTCTTAAACCTAGTTTTTGTATTTGTGAGTAAGTGACTAGGCAGCGCCCTTTGACAACATTTGTTGGTACTGTTTTTGCATGATATCTTTTTTTGTTTTTTGAAAAAATTTTCTTATTTTGAAAGAAAAACGTGACTTTCGAAAGGAGTAACTTTGAAACTTTGTAGACACGAAAAATTGTAGCTTCGGTGCGTTTCTTTTGAATATTCCCTTTCATAATTACTTATCGCGACGCTAAAAAGAGAAGGAAAGTCGTAAAGAAACGAGAACGGCTTAAAAGTGACGCGGGGAGGGAGAACGGCGTACAGAGTGTTTTTTGTGTAACACATGAATCTTATCACATATTCCAATCAGGGACAAGTGGAATATAGGTGTAGCAGGGCCAGCTGGCTCGATAAAGATATACACGGATGGTTCCAAGCTGGACGACCGTGTAGGCGTAGGCGTATATGTTTAGGAACTGCTTTCCGACTCCCGGAACACTGCAGTGTCTTTCAGGCAAAGGTGACTGCAATCCAGGAGGCTTTGACAACAATAAGAAACCTACGGAATAAAACCATCTGTATCTACTCGGACACCCTGGCGGCTATTCGGCGGCCTAGCTTCGATGACTTCGTGCGTGAAGTCAGTGAATAATGGGAATATGGGTCCCAGGATTTAGGAATATCGAGGGCAACAGTATTGCGGACAAGAAACTACCAGCATCCCTTTTAAGACAAGGAGCTGCAAACGCAGAATACAACATTTTTTCGATGTTTGAATCGGACATCGAACACGTGCAGTATCTCGCAGCAAACCTGGCCCATATACTGCAGTAAAAAATCTAAGAAACTTTGCTGTCTGAATAGAGTCCAGTGCTCAACTGTTATCCGTGCTATCACAGGACACAGGTGGGAAATCACGTATCCAGGCTGAATGCTCCCCACCATGACTTCTGTAGATAATGTGGCAATGAGGAGGAGCTGGAGACAGTGGAACACTTTTTCTATTCGATGGATGGCGACAAAAAATGAGCTTATCAAAATCTGAGATGTTTTGTAAAAAAAAAGAAAAATTACAACTTATTATAAAAACCAAAAACTTTAGATGTATAATTCGTTTGTTTCTCAAGATAACGTTATTATTTAATCGTTAATTTGGGATTTGAGAGGTTTCTGGAGTTCTAAAGCTCTGTAGCAAATTTTATCAAAATCGGTATATCATATAGGATCGATCAGCTAAAAAAAAAAAAACTTGTTTATTGAATAATCCCGTATATTGCTTGAAAACTCCAAAAAGTACAATTATTGTCCAAATTTGTCTATGATATAGACGATTCAGAAACAATCGAATCAAATCAAATTCGAGTTAAAAAAAATATTTTCACTGACCGGCGCTATATGATATACTATACTATATACAACAGATTTTGATCCAATTTGAGACATATTATATAATCAGCCGATTTTGATCAATCTTGAGACAGTGCGTAGGAGCTACCAAAAACTTCGAAACTCCCAATTTGGTCTTTATAATATCTTTAAGAACACTCAATGAATTTCCTTGCAGAAACGTTTTGACCCATCAAATTGAAGATATATGTATGATATATTCAAGAGATTTCCTTGGAGTAATGCACTTTAGACCTATATGATCCATGGAAGCTTTATGATATAATCAACCGATTTTTATTAAATTCATAAAGTGCTTGGGAGCTGTAAAACACTTTGTTGCACCGAATGGGTCACGATATCTTCAAAAATACGCAAAACAATGAGTTTTCTGGAAGAAATATATTTTGTAACTATCTGTTCTATTGCAGCTATATGATATAGTCAGGGGATTTTGATCAAATTCGGTTTATTGATGAAAAACTCTTAACGAGAGATAAGCACAAAAACAAAATTCAAGCTTTACAACACGGTTATAGTACCAATAGCACTCTACGGTACCGAGTGTTTGACGCTGTTAGAAAAACATCTAAGTAAATTTCAGACAACAGAAATGAAGTAGGAACGAAGGGTCGCAGGAAAACCCAGGAGAGATATGGTCAGAAATGAAAATACGTTCAGATAGGGCAGAGGAAGTCGATTATACAAGAAATCGAGGATAGACAGCTATAATGGTTCGGACATCTACATCGGATGGACGAGTCAAAAAAAGCCAAACAGGTACTGGAAATGACAACGGAAGGCAATGCACCGAGAGGAAGACCCCGAAAAACTTGAGAAAATCGCATCCAGGATGTTGTAAGGATGAGGGGCAGAGATGAGAAGAGAGAGCCGGGACCGACCTAATTGGAGAAGATGGATATGCCGAAGCTACCCCGACGCCTAACAGCAAATGGGGATTGAAGAAGAAAAGGAAGAGGAGGACTCAAATACATTTCAATTTTACGTCTCGTTTTACATTTTGCCATTCTTTTTCCAAACGCAATAAAAAAAATCACCCTATATAATTTACCAATTCGTTTGTAAGCCAGTTCAATGAATTTTAGCAAAAGTTAAAATAGGCAAAATTCTTTTTCACAGTTTTTATACTCCTAAAGTTAAAAAAAAAAATGGCTTGACAAATTTTGCGAGTTCTGATATATAATATAATATATTATAATTAGAAATTCCAACATTCGATATTTGATATTAACATAAACCCCAAAAATTTTAACAAAATATAAAAATGTAACAATTATAATTCTTTTTTTTCTACGACATAAAATTAACATAAAACAATCCCTTAAATTTTAAATTTAATTTGTTTTTAAAAATCAATACAATATTTATGAATACATAAGCTCGAAACAAATTACTACCTAGCTTCACTTTGGCTTTAAGTGCTTGTGAATTATAAGCAGCGCAAATGAAAATCTGTACATTTAATACTACTTTGCCTAGTAAAAGCTAGAGCGACTGCAAGGGGCTTTTTTTATGGAATTTTGAACAACGCTTTCCGTATAGCAGTAGGTCTTTTGTTGGTATTAAACTAAAATGAAAGGGACTAATCCGTTCCTTTCCTATGTGACAGGCTCTGTTCCATACCAGCGCTGGGCAGTCACAGAGAATATGTTTGGTAATTTCATCGTCTTCTAGACAGAGTCTGCACTCTGAAGAGTCCGATACGCTAATTTTGTGTAGATGGTATCTAAGAAAAGCCAAACAGGTGCTGGAAATGAGAACGGAAGGCAATGCACCGAGAGGAAGACCCCGAAAAACTTGGGAAAATCGCATCCAGGATGTGGGAAGGATTAGGGGCAGAACCCTGGCAGAGATGAGAAGAGAACGCCGTGACCGACCTAATTGGAGAAGATGGATATCTCGAGGCTACCCCGACGCCTAACAGCAAATGGGGATTGAATAAGAAGAAGATGAAAAACTCTAAAACATTTCAAAACACATTTTAAAGACTGATTTTCGCCACGAAAAAAGGGAATGTGTCCCACTGTGCGCCATAGTGACCAATATAGAAGTTATATAGTAATGATATATAGTCAATCGATTTTGATCAAATTTGGTTTAGTAGTGGGAAACTCTAAAAAAAAAACTGCAAAGCAAAAAAAAGACTTATTTTCGCCACAAAAAAATTAAGTTTGTGCCACTGTGCGCCTTGGTGGCCAATATAGAAGCAGGCACAATATCGATTTGGAGCTGATGAACGGCATCAGAGAGTCAACTCCGCTTATTGTCAGGCTCGATTTGGAACTACATCTGTGTAAGATGTTGGAACATTATGGATAGCGCCTTTAGTTCGCTCAACAAATCTGACAACAAAGCTGCGCCCTATCCGTACATAATGGCCAAATATCGCCTCAAAATAAGTCCATAATCAATGGGATAACCCAGCTACTACTTTTTTGTATAACTTTCTTAATCCAACATTCTTAGCTGTTGGGTCACCCTGTATTTACCAGCATCTAGTCGACGAGTTCTATGTACACGTCATCTTTCATCTTTTCTAAATAGAGTGAAAAAAAAAGCAAACCTAAAAAGCATATGTGGCTCTCGCAGAGTATATTATATATAGTCCACATATATACAAGGTATATGTTACAATGTATGGGTACCTGGTCTACACGTCATGATGGCGGGAACTGAACTGGACTGCTCTCTAGAGTAGAGGAAGCGCTCCGAAAAAAAAAAACTTTGGCCCAGGTTTTGTATTGGCATTCATTTAACACTTTGTTGTTAAAATTCATGCAAGAAATTAAATTCAAATAACGCGCTTCAATTCGGTACGTTGATCCGTACTCGAACCAACAACAGCAACAACAACAATAACAACAACAACAACAACTAGCGCATTAGATGCAGGCAAACAAGAAAAATCAAAAAACAAACACAAATGTAGCTGCAAAAGATACAAAGATACAGATACATTTATGTACAAAAGATACATATGTATATATGTATATAAAAGACGGTTGTCGCATAACTTGTTATGCATTTAGAGCACGAATTTAGAGCGCGTTAGTATCTTATGTGCTTTATGTGGAAATGTATCTACAGCAGCTCATACAGGATATCCGGCAGCCATACTAAAAGATACAATATCAGATATCAAGAGAGCTGCAAAGCCAAACATCTAAAGTTTATTCTAACAATAAAACTTATGTCTCAGATATTTAAATCTTATAAGCCCAAAACAATCCGTTTTTAACCTCAAATATAATAATAGTGATCTGTAAGCTTTTTTTGCATCTTTTGAAGGTTAGATATTTTGTTCAAAATCGCAATAGCTAACATACAAGGTTAGGTTTATATGTATAAAAGATATATGTTTTTCGCATAATCTAAACCGTATTAACATCATCAAATTGCGTGCTATTTTATTTTATATAGCACTAGTGGGTCCGGCAGACGTTGTCCTGCCCAAACTTTTTGAATACTCTTAAAGTGTATAAACATCGTAAGATTCTCTAGTTAGCTTATCTAGACAATCATAAGATTTTTTGGATTAGTTGACTTTCTCTAAAAGGCCGTATGGACGAACTTAAGTATTCTTAAGAGAGCTCGCATTTCTAATAAATTCATGCCTCACAGAAACTACATTTCAACCCCTTTGCGACTAAGCTTCTGTCTATACTTAATGTCCAATACCCAGTGTTGAAAAATGTTCTACTCTGCAAAAATGCATATATCTCACGAACCAATACACACATCGCATAGGCTTTAAACCTTCGTATTGACAACCTCTAAAACACCCAAAAATCAGATTTGAAATTCATCAAAGCGTTCATGAGAACATCCGTAACACGTAAACCATTAGTTTCTTTTATATATATAGATTAGAAATATATATAGAACTCGAAGCGTATATACGGCAGCCATATTTTAAGATACAAAACTGGGAAGATCAGCATCCTTCTCCTAGCTCAAGGCAGACTCGCGAAAACCTCTAAAGTATCTGCACCCAAATTTTTTGTTTAATTTTATGAACATTTTAATGCCGTCTTCATTGTTAAACGAATTCTTCAAGCATGCAATGCATATATACAAATGAACTCGACATTTTTATTTAAGCTTATAAAGATTTGAACCTTTCGAAAACGAATTCTTCAAGAACTATTCGGCAGATTTTTTGCATTTTGTAGTGTCTTTTTTAACGAATTCTTTAAGAATTTGCAAAGCTAATCTTAACCTAAAATTGAGAACTTTTTTGTTGGAGCTTATAAATTTATAACATTTCCAAAACGAATTCTTCAAGAACTATTCGGCAGATTTTTGGCATTTTTTAGTGTCGTCTTCTTTTTTTAACGAATTCCTTAAGAATTTGCAAAGCTAATCTTAACATAAAAATGAGAACTTAATTGTTTGAGCTCATAAATTTATAACATTTCCAAAACGAATTCTTCAAGAGCTTGCAAAGCTTATCTTAACCTTTAAACGAGAATTTTTTTAATAAAATTTTTTTAAATATAAGCTCATAAATTTTTAACATTTCGAAAACGAATTCTTCTCTCTTTTTTAACGAATTCTTCAAGAACTAGTAAAGCTAATATAAACCTAATAATGAGAACTTTTTTTTTTGAACTTATAAAGATTTGAACGTTTCGAAAACGAATTCTTCAATAAATATTCTGAAGATTTTTGGCATTTTTAATGTCGTCATCTTTGTTAAACGAATTCTTCAAGAACTTGTAAAGCTAATCTAAACCTAATAATGAGAACTTTTTTGTATGAGCTTATAAAGATTTGAACAATTCGAAAACGAATTCTTCAAGAAATATTCTGAAGATTTTTGGCCCAGCACTAAACAAAGAATTCAAAAGCAATTCTAACTCTTAAAAAGATTTCAAAAGTACATATATGTGTATATATATACTAGAAGAGCTTGTAAAGGATATCCAAATATATTAATGATTCTGATTTTTATACCCTGTACCGCATGGTACCAAGGGTATATTAAGTTTGTGCAAGCCGAAAATGTATGTAACATATAGAAGGAGACGTCGGAGACACCCCAAAGTTACCTAAAATATGATCAGGGTGAATAGAGAAGTCGATATACCCATGTCCGTCTGTCCATCTGTCCGTCTGTCCGTCCGTCCGTGTGAACGCCTAGATCTCAGATATGGTAAGAGCTAGAGTTACCAAACTTTCACATTAGCTCCCATATTATTCCATAGGAGGCAAGTTTATTTTATTTTTTTGATATCGGGGATAAATTATATAGCTCCCATGGGGTGTTTGAGACGACCTCGACAAAAAAAAAGCGCTTTAGATGAATATTTCGTTTGTTTATGAAGATATCGTAACCAAATTTGGTATTCGAAAGTTTTTGATAGTTCCCAATCACTGTACCAAATTTGATCAAAATCGGTTGACTATATCATATAGCTCCCATAGGTCCGATCTTCCAAAAAATCGATTTTTTAACTAAATTTGTTGTGTTTCGTTTGTTTGTTAACATATTGGGACCAAATTTGACATTCGTGAGTATTTTATAGTTCCTAAGCACTGTACTAAATTTAATCCAAATCGTTTGACTAGATCATATAGCTCCCATAGGACCAATCGGTCCAAAAACACGTTTTTTATACAAAATTCGATGTGTTTTGTTTGTTTGTAAAGATATTTGAAATAAATTTGGCATTCATATCTTTTTCAAGGTATTTAAGCACTGTGTCAAATTTTATTGAAATCGGTTGACTATATCATATAGCTCCCATAGGAACGATCGGTCAAAAACAAATGTTTGCTTAAAAATTCTTCTGTCTTTGGTTTTTTGTGAAGAAATCGGACTTTATTACAAGCTAGTGGTACAGGGTATCCTAAAGTCGTCCGCGCCCGACTTTACGTCCGCCATTTTTTCATTATATTTTATTTCATTTTAATTTATACTTAATCAATTAAGGATTTCGTCATTTCTGTTCAAATCTAAAGAATTTGAAATTACAATGCTCCGAAAACCGAATTTTTTGCTGTCGCCATCTACGTATATTTCCTTGCTCATTAAAAGCTTTCCACCTTTCGTGGAAAATTATCCAGAAGGGAAATTTTTTTTGTTGTGTGCTATTTTTTCGTTTAATTCAGAAAAGAAAGTTTTTTAATTTTTCTCTACAACTATTTACTTTAAAATAAAATAGAATATTTAAAAAATTATTTCACTATAAAATAGGTACTTTTTGAAACCATCTACGTATATTTCCCTTGCTCACTGTGAAGCTTTAAACCTTTCATGGGAAATTATTCACGATATGATAATCCTATTATAAGGGAAATTTTTTTTATGCTTGCTACTCTTTAGGTTGATTCAGAAAAAAATAAATAAAAATATTTATCAATAACTATCTAACTTGGAATTGGTATAAATAGAATCTAAGAATATTAAATATTTAATAAATTATTTTAGTATTAAATAAGTACTTTTTTAATCCTTTTACAAAAAGAGGAATTTGAGAGCACAAAACATACGAATAAAATGTTCGATTTCATTTACCAAAGCACGGAGAATGTTTCAGACATTTTGTTTTTATCAAGATTTTAACACTCATGTTCAATTGTTTTTTCATAAAGCGAATTCTTCAAAAAAATGCCAGAGATTTTTAACACAGTTTCTTAAATTTCCCAGCAAAACTTTCTTAGACATAGCTTTGGAGCCCCAGTCGAGACTGCTTGGGGCATAATTCTTCAAAGTCATATAACTTTACGATCTCCGAATGACTCAGAAGACTAAAAGATATACTGACTGTACCTGTTCCATTCAATTCTTCCAACTCAGAAACAATAGAACTCTATAGCAAGTGTAAAAACAAATAATTAAAACAATTTTAAGACTATTCCTGGCAAAAACAATCAATAAGAACTTTTCAAAATAAAAAACATCTGTTTTTTATTTTCTTGGTATTTGCAGTTCCTGAAGCTGTTTCTTTTTTTTTTGTTTTCATCTTCTGCTTTTTTGTGTAAAGCAGTTGTGTTTTTTTTTTAATGTTCTTATCGTTGCCATTTATGCAACTGCGCGATTTGCCAATAAAAAATAAATAATATAAAATAAGTCTCCAAGTTTGCGTATTTACATTTTTTTTTACAGTGGAAAAAGTCTGGCCCATAACTATGGAACGCTTAAATTTCGTCATTTATGACCTGGCTGGCCTGTAAACCGAATCTGTGTCTTTTACTCTAACCGGGCGGCTAAGCAAAAGTCCCATGGGCAGGAATAAGCAATTTGTGACAGTTACAGTTGGGATATGGCCGACTATCATATACAGTCTCGGGGGACCTAAGGAGTACAAATTGTAAATCTTTTTAAGCTCTCATACTAGGGGAGAAATAGATGAAAATTTAGGTTCTGTAGATCCCATATAGGGTGGGGTTAGTCTTGGTCTAATTGTCACACGGGAGTGACCAGCGACGAATCCCTAACTGACCAATGCAAGTAGCTCACTACATCCAGTTTTACGCTAGGTTCCCTCTGGATAGCCCCTGAATACCCCTTTCCAGGTGTGAGCTAATCTGAGAAAGCGGCCCCTCAGGCGATCTTATTTGAGGAGGGAGTTTCAAGGGAGGCTTTGCAGAATGACGTTAAGTAATTTCTGCAGCTCCGTCAAGGTAGGACGGGACCTCTCCGAGCCTTTTGATACCGTGCGAGGTTTCAGACAAGGCGACCCCTTATCATGCGACCTCTTCAACTTCATCATGGAGAGAGTTCTGCGGAAGGCCGGCGTACATCGCACTGGCACTATCTTCTACAAGAGTGTCCAGCTCCTTGCGTACGCCGACGACATCGACATCATTGGGCGTAGCAAGCGAGATGTCACCGCGGCCTTCAATGCTATCGAACAGGAGTCTGCGAAAATGGGTCTGGCGGTAAATGAGGGCAAAACGAAGTATATGCTGTCGTCAAGTAGGGACGTGCGGCGGCTTGGGTCCCAGATTACGGCCGACAGCTATACTTTCGATGTTGTCAAGGAATTTATCTACCTTGGCACCGCAGTTACCACCGACAACGATGTCAGCCTGGAGATCAAGCGCAGAATCACTCTTGCCAACAGGTGCTATTTCGGTCTCAATAGGCAATTGAGTAGTAGAGACCTCTCTCGCGCGACAAAACTATCACTCTACAAGGCACTCATCCTTCCAGTGCTTCTTTACGGCGCGGAAGCCTGGACCATGTCGCTAACTGATGCAGCTACCTTGGGAGTTTTCGAGAGGAAAGTACTGCGTCGTTAGGATGGACGAGGATGCTCCAGCTAGACGTGTGTTCGATGCGGTAGTCAGCGGCCGTCGGCGGAGAGGACGACCGTGTTTGCGTTGGAAAGACCAAGTGGAAGGGGCGCGCAATGCAGAGGCGCCTGGAGAGAAGTTTTAAGGCAGGCTGTAACCCGGTAATCGGGTTGTTATGACCACATAAGAAGAAGAAGTTGCAAGGGAGTTGAAGGCCCCGTCAGCCGTCATTTCCTTTTCAAACCCCATGACTACGAAAGAATCAAAAAACTCGATAACCTGATAAGCCGCGACTGGAAAAACAAAGCGGAAAACAGGGAAGAAACGAGGCGAGCGATACAGGCCAAAACCCACATCGGGTTCGTCGCGCTATAGAAGAAGAATATCCCATATATTCAGATTTCCGATTTTAAAAACCATTTAACGCTCTCGAATCATTGAAAAAAAAATGTATTTACGACTAATCGATTTTTTGCACTTCAGCTCGAAAATTTTAAAACCCCCAGCTAATAGTTTAAGACCCATGCGCGATTAAGCGCTTAGTCCTAGCTAATTGTATTCCTCGAAAGAGTATCCCTGGCGTGTCCCAGACAAGGTAAACTTCTTTCCTATTTCATTCCTGTATTTGCACGTATATTTTTTTATAACTTAATGCTTATTAGCACATGTCGGGCCGGACGGCCGGTCTATGCATGAATGCAATCTCTCAACATAATGACCAGGGCGCAGAGGGAGAGGGTCACCCAGTCAGTCAGTTAGTCTGACAACTTGAAATGAGAAACTATTGCCGATAATGATGAGGATAATGATGATGTGGTCAAATGTAACTCATAGAATGGTTATGCGAGAGTAGGTTACAATAAAAACAAAAGAAACCCAAAAAAAAAACGAGTGGGCAGCTCGTAATTGGAACAAGCCGACTATAATATGCTCTGTAGAAACAGATTTCTAGAAAATTTGGATTAAAAGCCTGGAATGGAATCTATTAGAAAAGCTTTGGCGATAAAGAATATTTTTTTTTAGTGGATATATTCGACGATTTATATATAAGTTCCTATAAGTCCGGCAAGGGCAATAGGGCGGTTATTAGTCGATTTGATTTATCATAAATATTTTTTACCGGACTCTTAAAACAATTTTTACCCATTGCAGAATGAGTGCCCAAGATTTACAGGCGAAATGTATTTTGTTTGTCATGCTGAATATCTTGATGTTTTATAGAATTTTTCAAACTTATAATTTTATCTAAGATCGAAACTACATCTATGTACCATTTATAACTAAAGAACGGCTGGACCGATTTTAATAATCTTTAATATGTTAGACCAAGAAAGATAAAATAAAGTGTCCCGATCTAAGGACGAGCCGTTTTCTTATGGATTGCGACGTGCTGAACCCGAGTCCGCTAACACAATTGGCCAAACAGGCCTAGATTCTACCGGAACCTCAAACAAATGAATACAAATTTTTTCAATTTCTTTGTCTGGCAATTTTTTTCCATTTGATTTCGGGTTCGCTGAATCCAATTCGAAATCCGCATTTGCATTTCTGAGAAAGACTTCTGAATATTTCGTTTTTTGAAATTATGCCAGAATTCCGATCTGCTAGGGTTTTTTTCAACCAAAAAAAATTAATTTTAAAAATTCTCTCTTACACAATCGGTTATAGAATCTTCAGAAATGCGTTTTTTTTTTACAAATGATGTCCCACAGTGATCTTTCAACAAAATTATGCCACCATTTTTTTCGAATTGCTTCACGAATAAATCGGTCAATTCCTATAAGATTTTTTTGAAAACCCTAAAAGCAATTGTTGAACATAGCTCCGTCGTACTTCCGTACTTTGTTTAGTATTTTGAAAGACTCGAGGTTTTGTGCCATTTTGGATTCGGATTTAGCTACTCCCAAAAAAATAATAAAACTTGCTTTTCATCCATAGTTTGAGAGGAACAAATTTTCTTTTTGTTTCAGATCAATGGGAACGTCAAAAATCTGCAGCCGTATGTAGCTCTTGATTTTGGGATATACAATAAAGTTTCCTTGAAAAAATAAAATCGAAAAATGGTCTTTAAAAACCAGGCGTTACTGCTTAGGTCTGACTGCTATGTATATCCCTTAGCCTTGAGCTGGCAGGGTATATACTAAAACTGAGATACAGAGCTAAGCATGCACCTTAGGACTGCAGGTTGCTGTGGCAAGTTGACAAGCTGCCACGTTGCCAAGTGCAACTAATTTTGCAACCTTCGCTATAAATCAGTCAAAAGAATTGCAACTTGGCAAAACTTAGACATGACACTTCTACAGAGGCGTCCTCAAAAGGGTTTAAACTTAAATACAACAAAAGCTACTAGTAAAAAAAAAAAAGGATTCTACTCAGTGTCCCAAATGCTCGAAATCACCCGAAATATCCAAGTTCCTTCATAATCTTAAAAGCCAGCCTCTTGGAAATTTTGCATTGTCTCCGCCCCTGGTTCAAATATATATCATATAATGGCATAAAGGTAAAATGCAAGCAAATGGAACAAAAATACTTAAAAGATATAAAATAGTTTTAAGATCTACAGTAGACTTGAGTTAATTGGAAAAACTGGCTATATGTACTAGAAATCAATGTAGACCATGTTTGTTATATAGTTGGCCTTGGAATATTTTAGTACCGGGATATACAAACGTAACGAATTTATAATATCGGTTACGGTTACGGTTAAGAGTTTTGAGCCGTTTATATTGGAAATTTTCGGCTACGCTTTAAGACCCTGCCTAATATACTTAAGTATGGTACTTGGTTCGTTCCGATCCAAATAATATTGCAAGCCAGAAAATCATTTTCAGAACTTGATTGTAGCCCGCTAAATATTTTTCATATTTCAAAAATATTAAGATTTTTCCGCTTTAAGACCTTGCCTAATATACTTAAGTATGGTATTTGGCTCGTTCCGATCTAAATTATTTGGCAAACAGCTTCTACCAGAAAATCAATTTCTGAACTTGATTGTTGCCCGCTTAATATTTTCCATATTTAAAAAATGGCGGACGTAAAGTCGGGCGCGGACGACTTTAGGATACCCTGTACCACTAGCTTGTAATAAGTCCGATTTCTTCACAAAAAACCAAAAACAGAAGAATTTTTAAGCAAAAATTTTTTTCTTGACCGATCGTTCCTATGGGAGCTATATGATATAGTCAACCGATTTCAATAAAATTTGACACAGTGCTTAAATACCTTAAAAAAGATATGAATGCCAAATTTATTTCAAATATCTTTACAAACAAACAAAACACATCGAATTTTGTATAAAAAACGTGTTTTTGGACCGATTGGTCCTATGGGAGCTATATGATCTAGTCAAACGATTTGGATTAAATTTGGTACAGTGCTTAGGAACTATAAAATACTCACGAATGTCAAATTTGGTCCCAATATCTTAACAAACAAACGAAACACAACAAATTTTGTTAAAAAATCGATGTTTTGGAAGATCGGACCTATGGGAGCTATATGATATAGTCCACCGATTTTGTTCAAATTTGGCACATTGCTTAAGTGGTCTAAAAAATTTCCAAACGCCAAATCTGGTTAAGATATCTTTATTAAAAAACGAAATATAGCCAATTTTTCTTTAAAAAAGTTATTTTGGCCGATCGGTCCTATGGGAGCTATATGATATAGTCAACCGATTTTGATCAAATTTGGTACAGTGATTGGGAACTATAAAAAACTTTCGATTGCCAAATTTCGTTACGATATCTTCATAAACAAACGAATTATTCATCTAAAACGCTTTTTTTTTTCGAGGTCGTCTCAAACACCCCCATGGGAGCTATATAATTTATCCCCGATATCAAAAAAATAAAATAAACTTGCCTCCTATGGAATAATATAGGATCTAATGTGAAAGTTTGGTAACTCTAGCTCTTACCATCTCTGAGATCTAGGCGTTCACACGGACGGACGGACGGACAGACGGACAGACGGACGGACAGACGGACAGACGGACAGACGGACAGACGGACATGGGTATATCGACTTCTCTATTCACCCTGATCATATTTTAGGTAACTTTGGGGTGTCTCCGACGTCTCCTTCTATATGTTACATACATTTTCGGCTTGCACAAACTTAATATACCCTTGGACCATACGGTACAGGGTATAAAAATATATCGATTTTTCCGCTTCTCATAATTTATTTTTTTAATTCTCTTAAAGATCAGATTTCGTACAGAATACGTACTAAGCGAAGAATATAAGCCAAAGTTTTTATTTTCAGTGTGACCAGGTGTTAATTTTTTCTATATTATATATTCTATATTTTTATGCGACAGTTGCTCTTAATATTTGCAGCGTAGACTTTTTAAGTGTGACCAGACTTTGAACAAAACGTTTAGTATTTTTTAGCAGAAACATACACAGAATCAGTGGGGGATCCACGGGGGGTTTTCGCTAAACTATTTCGTTACCGATTGTTTCTTTGAAAAGCTGGTCAAGTGGCAACTACTTCGTTAAAGCAACTTAAGACCCTGAATTCTTCTGCCATATAGTTTTTCGAGACCCTATGCTCCACTGGAATTCAAGAAGATAGTTTTGAAGAATTAAAAGCGGTAGAGATTATATGCAGAACTAAGACCCGACTAAGGCTTTAACAGCTAAAACAAGATCTTTTACATTGGGAACCTTTGACCAACTCAAGAGATAAATTGCAAGCCAGAAGACGCTGCAGTTAAGAAACATTTAAAGTGATTGTTTAGTAGTTTTTTTTAATGCTGAGTGAAGAATAATACTTCAAAAAGCAATAAAGCCAGTTTTAATAATGATAAATTATTGCGTTTTTTACGATAAGTAAAAGACAAAGAATCAATCCGCTTAGGACTTCTAAGAATTATTATAGGGTGACCTTTTAGAAGCTCTTACTAATGATATTACACTGAGAAAAAGTTTAAGCGTAAGAAGACACAGAAAAGATAGATGATGAAGAGATGACGCTTTATAGAAACTTTTTGCTTATCTGGTCACACTGTAGCAGCACATTGTTCTACTATTCTTAAGTCATACTAAAACCAAGAAAATGTACGTTTAGAGACATGAGCGCCTATAAGCTTTAGGGAAACTTTTTTCTTATCTGATCACACTGTAGCAGCCTTATACGTTAAGTTGTACATTTTATAGATTTATTCATATATATCTATATATATGCTGAGAGATGATGGTTTATGGAATTTTTTTCTTATCTGGTCACACTGTACTTGCCCATATTGCATTTGGTTAATCACCTAATGTACTTCAGGCAAACTGTAAGATAATATTAAGACCAAATACAAGTGTGCTCAGAGAGATGATGCTTTATAAAAACAGATATAAAATCTGGTCACACTGTAGCCTGTACTACTGTACTTTGGCATACTGTTCCAACATAATAAGACCAACAACATCAAAGCCAAAGATTTTTTATGCAAAAATACAAATGCGGGCGCTACATAGACTTTAAGGCCCCCTCCCATTTCTAAAATAAAAAGGTAACGTTAACACAGGATCGAATTTAAAAAAAGGAGAGATGTGAGAAATCTAATCATATGAATTCGTTAGAGTTCCAATAAAAACCCATTTATGGAGTCGCTGAGTCCGATTTCAAGACTCGAAATTGCCTAAGATGTCAGGATACTGAGATACACATTTTGAAATGAAGAGCAGCGCTATCTATACAAGAATAATAATAACTCAAGAGCCACAAAAAAAAACGGGTATGAACTTTTGAGCCGCTGAATTCGAGCAGTTCCAGTTCTGAGTAAATTTCAGGCAACAGAAATGAAGTACGTACGAAGGGTGGCAGAAAAAACCAGGAGAAATATGGTCAGAAATGAAAGAATACGATCAGAAGTAGGGCAGAAGAAATCGAGGAGAGACAGCTGAAATGGTTCGGACATCTACATCGGATGGATGAGTCAAGAAAAACCAAACACGTACTGGAAATAAGAACGGAAGGCAATGCACCGAGAGGAAGACCCCGAAAAGCTTGGGAAAATCGCATCCAGGATGTGGGAAGGATGAGGGGCAGAACCCTAGCAGAGATGAGAAGAGAGAGCCGGGACCGACCTAATTGGAGAAGATTCGGGATAACCATCTTCTCCAATTAGGCTACCCAAACGCCTAACAGCAAATGGGGAATGAAGAAGAAGAATTCGTTCCAGTTCCAAAAAAAAACACCGAGATAATAACGCATACAATTTTTTTTAGATTTAAGAAGACGCTGAGTTCCGAGTCTAAGATTTTAAGATACTGGGATAACCTCCAAAACGCCATGATTTTGAAATGCAGAGCAGCGCTATCTATGCATGAATAATGATAACTCAAGAACCACAAAAAAGCACCTGAATCCGAATTCGCTCGAGCTCGGAAGTTTCCGAGATAAATTCGCATAAAATTTGTATTCCATTTATGGTTTTCAGCGTTGTTTTTGATCTCGCTGAATCAAAATCCGAGAACCATAACCATTCCGGATTCTGAGATAACCTTCAAAGCTACTCAATTTTGAGGTTATGTCAGCTTATGTCAACTTACATGAATAGCCAGCCCCTTGTTAGCACATATTATGTTGAAATTACTGGAACTATGAGCACTACGAACAACAATTTAAGCTAACGAGCTGACAAATTGATTCTTTTTTTTTTTGTTGTTGTTGGTGACCATTTTGCATTGTATTTGAAGGGAAGTTGTTTCAGGGCTGCTCTCAGCCAGTTAATACTACAATATGCAATATAATTTCAATTTTTAGTTCGTTTTTTTTTCTAAAGATTATTGTAAAAAATACGTTACAACAACATCAAGAACAACAAACAACAATGTTAGTTATCATCTCTAGAGTGAAATAATAAATAGAAATAGTATAAAAGACTGCAAAAACAACAAATGTAATAAAATAATTGCAGGTCTCTGACAATCCCAACAACAACAACAATCCCAACAACAACAACAATAATAACATTTCCAAGTGCACTTAGCGACATGCAACGTTTCGCTTTTTCATTAGTTTTCAGAGTTTTCGGGGAGGGAACTGTACGGAAAATGCGGGCTTTTAGTACGCTTGGTCACTCGGTTGGTTAACTAACAATCCGATCCAACTTTATTGTCATAATCATATTGTTTTTGTATTTTTCTTGGTCTCTGTTTTTTGTGGCCAGAGTTTATGCATAGTTCGTTGGTTCTCTATGATGGATCATAGTTAAGTTCGTCGTGTCCGTCCAGTGCGTCCGTCCATTGTCCACGCATCAAATTGTTATGAAAAGTTATCAAATTGACATGGCCTGAATAATTTCTGGCACACAATTGTGTGCATCAACATCAAAGTTGGCCCATTGTTAAGTGGCTAAAACAATTAGTGACGCAATGAGAGAGCGAGCGAAACCAAAAGGAGAGGAGGAGGCGCATCCTGACAACCAGTTAAGCTAAGGTCAGAACATGTAACATCAAATCGGAATCTAAGATCCAAAAAACCCAAATAGCTTCAGGTATTCGACTCAATAAACCCCATAAAAGGGAAATGTTGTAAATGCTATAAAAGAATGCAGCTCAGCGACCCCCAAAACGTAACTCTCTGATATATTCTTGACCACATTTAGCAGCCGAGTCAACCATATTGTTCTACTTCCTTGGTTTTTAAGCTTTTGCAGAAACTGCAAAGACGAAGTAGAGCTTGATTCAGTAGAACAATGTGGTTATGGGGATTTAGGCCATGGAATGTTTACGGGTGAGAACCAGGAACCTCTGGGATAGAGAAATAATGACTTCAATGGAACTTTAGGAATCTAGCAATCTGTTTATTGCATCTTCTACAACCAAGCAAGAGGCCCTCTTGAAATCTCGAACTAAAACAAATCTTTTGTTTGCTATTCTTCCGGAAGATGATAGATTAGGCGCTTTCATCTAACTTATTATTAAGTTGAATAAAAATTCAACAGGCATTTTTATTTTAGATGAGTCAGTAGTAGTTCTTGAGTACTTGGCCAGGCCCAATGCAGCAACAAAGCGCTGTGCCAATGCACGCCAACGGGTCGTGGATAGGGCTGTATGATTTCTCAACGCTAGGAATAAGACTAAGAGCACTCGGATAATTCCAGATTCCAGCAACTTAAGGATATATAGACAACAACGGCGTATTAAACGTCGGGACATGCGCAGTCGACTAAGAAAACGGAATAGTATAAAAAGCCAGACGTTCTCCACGAGCACGATGTCGAGTTTTTGACTACACTCGTCCCAAAATAATGCAAATGAAGGTCAAAAGAAATACTAAACTCATGGTGGGTGAAACAGAATTCAGAGAACTTTAATCAAAATGAGGTCGAAATGTTTTTGTTTTTTTTAATAATTTGTACAAAAATTTAAAAATATTTGACATATTTTGGAGTTTTGGAAAGGTTCAGAAGGCCGCCTTCCTAAGAAGACAGCGTTTTACTCGATTTACTCGAAATTGCATCTTATAAATTTCGTAGTTAGGAAGGGCAGTATTTTTTAACAACAAGTTCGAGCTACTCTTAGTAGACCTAGGAATAAGTATCTGAGAAATTATTTCCTTCATAGCCTAGCTGATATGTCCGATTAGGACTGCTACATCTGGACAACGGGATCCTTCTAGCGGAACTATCTCAGGAGCAGAGCTATAGAGACATCTGCAGTATCACAAGGGGCCGGTTTAGGCCTAAGTGTAGTGGATTTTCAACCCAGTAGCTCTAAGCTCTAAACCTAAGCTCTACATTTGTTTCATTAACCATTTACACATTTTTTTTTCAGAACTAGGAAAATATCTAATATCCAACTTTTCATTTGGTTTTCTTATGTTTCCATCATTGTTGCCCCATGACCACTATGGAGTTACGAAGTTAAAGAAACTACCAGGATCATTATAGTTAGATAATACCGAACGTTCGGGGGTTTCAGGGCGAATTCAGAATATGTATAGGGATTAGATGGAAAATTTCATACGCTCCATAATATCTGACAGCATTTTGAAGTTAGTTATTAAAAAATTTTAAATTAGGAATGTGCCATATGGATGCGATATTTTTTTAAATCGAGCTTTTCGTGAGCGAAACGGAATAAATGAGTTAGGACTCATTCGTATTAAACGAGAAGACCACTGTGGAGAATAAGTCTTTCAGGACCGAATCAAAATGCGATGACTTAGAAAATATTTGAGCCAAGAACTATTTTGATAAAGCCACGAATATTCACAGAAAAAAGTTGCAAGATCCTGGTTATCCTAGCTTATCCCAATCGAGATATTTTTGATAGGATTTTAGAAAAATCCTAACGGGATATAATATAGTCAAATGCTGTTACGACTGTAAAAGGCTCTCAAAGAGTATATTTTGTACTTATTGTAAGGACTTTGGTCTGAATGCTGAAATTAAGAGTATTTTATTCTCCTTATTTAAGAGATATAAAGTACAACAAATTTGTATAAATGAGAGAGATAAAAAAAAGTCGATAAGTTTGTATTTTCTTGTTCGAGGCAATCCCATCCCTAATAGTCAAACAATATTTTTAGCCTGGATGCATATATTTAGGCACTCAAATTCGGTTTAAAAAACAAAAGTTTTCATATCATATATTAAATTATAGAAATATCCGTTCGGATTCGGCTATAAACTGTATGTCCCTGTTCTGTTCAAACAGTTATTAATAGAGATCCCCTATGCCCCTCCTCCAAGGGGTCAAACAGGGAAAACTTCTAAAAACATTTTTCATATACTCCATATTTGTTTCGAATCTCTAGAAAATCAAATCGAGAATAGAAATGGCGGCAATCGTTAACTAACAGGCAGAACAAATTTAAATTTTCTACAGTGGAATCGATTTTGTTGACCAGAAATTATTGCACTAATTATGAGTAATGGTAAAAAAAATAACATCTAGAAAAACTTTAACAAAAAAATATTAAAAACAAAAAAAAAAAAACACTGCTGCAGTCATTTGACACAGTTTGACCGAGCGGAACAAATCAAATTTGTCAAATGGTTGACGTGTTCAAATTGTAGCCCCATTGCCGGTAAATTGATATATAAGATAAACATATGTACATAAGCATAGTACATAGACATACTATGTACTATATATAGTAATACCTGTACATTTGTATATTTAACTGAAAAAATTTGCAACCATAACTTTCAAAATATATATGCAATGTCTGCTGGCAACACTAATTCCAGTGCTAGAGATGAGCGCGCGAACGATGTTTTCGTGCAGCCAGCACTCACGCAGCGTTGCCAGCTTTAATATTTTTTACGAAGCAAGTTTGAAAAACTAATTCGAACGTATATCTTTTTGTAATGAATTTTAAGCCAAGAGTAATACATCTGTGAGACTTTGGAAATGTATTCAAAAGGGTTTTTGGCATTATACCTAGAGGGTACACCAGTTGACCCCTGGGGGACATCACACAGAGACGCTCGGTTAAATTTACTTTTCGTATCTCTAGCTTTTATAGTCTCCAAAATGTAGACGTTGTAGCCATGGCCAGAGGTGCATGGCAACAGACATAAAACTCTATGGGGTGGTTCCCAAGATTGAAATGCAAGCAAACCTCCGCGGAGTCCTCCATCGAAAAAGCCCTACAACACAAGGATTACGCCCTGGGAGCGTTCCTGGACATCTCGGGTGCATTCAACAATGTATCCAGGGAAGCCATAATGCTTAGCCTAAGACCAAAGGCATCTCAGAAGGCCATAAACTCATAGATACACAGCCTATTGAGATGAAGGAATGGGGAACCCGAACGTGATAAAAGAGGCGCATAGAGGCAAGTCTCAAGGCGGAGTATATAATAAAGGCAATTATGGAACCTAGTGGTAAACAAAATCTTATACAGATTTAAACGGAAGGCCCCAAGGATAACATAGCCATTATGATCGTGGACAAATGTCCTAGTACAATTATTTCGGTCACTACACCAATAGAGATACTGAAGTAGGCCACAGAAGCCGGACTTAGCATCAACGCGGACAAGACGTACCTAATTCTCTTCACCAAGAGACACAAGGTACCGCGATAGACTCCGCCTGTACCTAATTCTCTTCACCAAGACATACAAGGTACCGCGATGGACTCCCCCATCAATAAACGGCATTCCGCTCAAGCCTTAAAAAAGCGTGAAATATCTAGGAATAGTACTGGATAGCAAGTTGAGCTGTAAACCCAATGTTGAGGAATGGTTGATAAAAGCCAAAAATGCACTGTATGCATTGCAGAAGATGCTGAGTAGCACGCGGGGTCTGTCACCAAGCCTAGTGCATTGGATCTTCATCTCAGTCGTGCGGCCAGTATTACTCTACGGAGTTCTGGTATGGTGGAGCGCCACAGAGAAGTCCACGTACCTAAACTGGAAAAGGCAGCCGACAGGGCAACTCAAAAGCCATTGGGGTTTGCCAAGCACTAACGTGCATCAAAGCCAGCAAGGACTTTGCAGTCTATGTGTGACTCCCCCAAGGCGTCAACCGGTGTGACCTAACCTAAATCAAGAAGTTCATATAGACGGACCGACGGACAGACGAACAAGGCGCAATCGCTACCCGAGATTATGATAAGCGTTTCGGTATAAAGGACTTGGGGTCTGCCACGCCTCCTTCTGTCCGTTGCCTACATTGCGCAAATCTAGTACATATACCCCTTGTACCTATAGGTACAGGGTATAAAAAGAGACTATAGACTTTGCGATTGCAACACGAATTTGTACCAGGGTGCATTCTTCAATATGATTAGATGCACCCATTTCGATCAACCTCGAACTATCGCGCAATAGTTATACATAAATATATGGTTTAGACAATATTACAACTTACTTTCAAATTACTCATGGCTTGGCTTTGATAGATCCAAGAAGTTCTTAAGTTAAACTATAATCAAATTGTTTAAAACTTTTACGAAATTTTTCTCTATTGAATAAAATTTTTTTTGTAGCTTTTCACTAAAAATTCTTTGAAGTAATGATTTGAAACCTTTGACATTAAGAGCAAAGCATGCTACGGTGGTGTGAAAAAAATTTCACAGAGTTGCCACATTTGTGACAGATTTCAGGCTAGAAAAACGAGCTGAGGGTCTCTTAAAGTTGACTCCGGAGTTGGGAATGACTTCCAATAGAGATCTATTTTAAGCGCTAATTGTTGATAGTATAAAAAATGAAAGCAACAAATTTTTCATTTAAATGAACGAGGTTTTCCTCAATATGGTTAGCTAGCTGTACCCAGCTTACATTTTACTTGACATCGATGAGGGCTCAAAGAAACCACCAACTATCGCACAATGTGTAGTTAAAAAAAAAAAAGAATTACAATAAAAAAATTAAAACTTACTTTTAAAGTACTCATGGTTCAGCTTTGATATATCCAACCGAAGTTCTTAAGTTAAACTATTACAAATTCTTCAAAACTTTTACGAAATTTTTCTCTCTATTGTAAGAAATTTTTTAGTTGCTTTTCACTAAAAATGCTTTTAAGTAATGATTTGTCACATTTGACATTTATAGCAAAGAATGCTACGATGGTCTGAACAAAGTTCACAGAGTTGCCACATTTTTGACATTTAGAGTCAATAGAGCAGGCTAGAGAAACGAGCTAAGAAACCCTTAATCTGCAGTAGGGAATAACTTCCAATATAGAGCTTTTTTAAACGCTAAACGAATTCCTTTTTTGTTTAAACTTTAGTGGCAGAGCCTTAAGCTTACTGAAATAAGAAGTATATCACCATATACCGATAAAAAATTCTATCTTAGCTTAAATGATGATAATACTAGAAAACAGCTATTATCTATCTATTATCCTCTAAGCCTGACAGTCTCTCACTGACTTTTAAAGCTTCGTGAGTGGATTATGTAGCACGCGCCCATCTCTAAGCCGCACGCATTTATAATGGACACTCTAATTGTTTTTTGCTTTTGTTTTTTTTCATATTTTACCAAGCCAAACTATCCAAGTTTGATATTTTTGTAATATTACTCACGTAATTTGGACATAATTCCGATTTATATGCAAAAGTATTTGTGTGCCAACATGGCGTGCTTCCGGCGCTGTGCATGCCAAAGCCACAAGTTACCCCCGGAACCAGGGACTAACTATCCACCCCCAACTAACTATCCAGCTATCTAACAATTCATGTGCCCATCTCGCGCCTCATCTAACCAAACCAATGGGCTTATGGGCGGTGCGCTTCATTACCCGCTGCCCAACAGCGATCGCTTTGAAATATTTTATGATTATACTCTTATAAAGAGCATAGTCAGTTGGATATGATGTTGGTCTGGACAGCACTTGGTCATACTTTCAACTAATGCTGGAATTTCAGCGATTAAAAATAAAGTACTTGTGGAATAAAGAAAGCAGGCAGGGAGCGAAATTTATCATGGGTGGAATGGAAATAAATTTATAGATATGTCAGATTTCCTGTGGATTCCGAAGTTACTGCCGGTTTCCGAAGGTTCTCGATTATTTAATATCTTGAAAATTTTTTTTGCATATTTTCTACGAATGCTAGAACTCTTTTCCGAAGAGAAATGTTCAATAAGTTCCTCAAAGTGTGTTAAATTTTCTTTGGTAGCCGAGGAGGTAGTAGAGTTAAATAGGTTACAATATTTAATTTTTAAAAGGAATGTAGGGAATGTCTGGGATGACAAGACTGAATTGAATATTGATTACAGTTTAGGTGAGATTAGAAGAAGATTCCTACTTTTAAAGTTATCCAACTCTACAGTAACCCAGTCTTGGTTCTCTCCGGTGTTAGGAAAGAAAGCGCAGAATAGCCCCCAATAGGACTTGGGACACTTTATACAAAAATAGAAGGCCAACACTTTATACAAAAATGAAAGACATATGAGTAGCCTCGGACACGGATACCCCGAAGGTTGACCTAGTCGATCCTATTCCATTGTATAGGCAAAGGTTGGTCTGCAAAACTATGCCGAGAAAGGATTTTCATGCAAAAGTTCTGGCAAAAGGAAACAGGAAGTTGGCAGGTACGTAGCAGAGACGCAAGCCGATAATGGGTTGTTATAGCTCTACAGTAACCCAGTCTGGGTTCACCCGGTCTTAAGAAAGAAAGCGCAGAATAGCCCCTATAGGACCTGAGACACTTTATAAAAAAATTGTCCCAATGAAAGAAATATGAGTAGCCACGGACACGGATACCCCAAAAGTTGACCTAGTTGATCCTAGTCCATTGTATAGGCTGGTTTACAAAACTATGCCGAGAAAGGTTTTTAATGCGGAAGTTGTACGAACCCGGCCAAAGGAAACGGAACCCAGTTCCAGGAAAAGACGCAAGCCGATAATGAGTTGTTATAGCCAGTTAAGCAGAAGAAGGTTAGGAATAAGATCATTCAAAATTGAAATCTTCCAACCAAAATTTTAACAATTAAGATTATGGAATAATGAGAAGAAACCGAAAAGATGACCTGCCCAATGTGAAAGTTTTTGCAGTGTATTCAGACGTCGTTAGACACTTAATTAGACGTTTAGATCTTTTTAAGCTTGTCATTTTAATTTTTGACCAATTTTAAAACTCGGTTAGTTTGTCAATCAGTCAGTTGAGTTGGGAGTTGGATTGCTGGGCGGGAGACGAAGGTGTTTATTGTGCTACTGCTGCTGCATTGGGGGCATCCAATATTGTGGTATTGCCCCGGACTGGGTCATTATCAACGCCATGTTCGTGCTCGCAGCTCGTGTCGAGATTTGGCTGTACGGCTCGTCTAATCATTGCGTTTAAATTGAACAATTAAACTAATTTTCCATACGATGCTGTTGTTGTTGTTGTTGTTGTTGTTGTTGTCGTTTTGGTCATGATTGTACTTCGTATATGGAAAATGTTTGTTTTTCAACTCACCCAAAAACAAAGAAAACTGCAGCCACTTGCAACTTCCGTTTGCAACAAAAACAAAAAAAATATTACAAAAGTTGGCGACCTTCTTTGGAAAAATTTCACACGATTTTCAAATGCAAATTACGTTATTTTGTTTTTTTACATTTTTTAACTTTAGTCTTTTTAGGCCAAACAAAAAAAAAATTCCAACTTTAGTTGGAAAACAAAAAAAATATTAGCACTTTATGCGGGTGCGCACTTTATAGATACTAGAAACTATGGACTAACTGCTGCTGGCCCGAAGTTAACCAAAGATCACACGAAATGAATGGCAGCCAGCAGGTGGCTCAGCTTTTATAGGCAGAGCCATTTGTCAGCCAACCCCTAAAGCGTTTTTTTGGATCCCGCCACCCTTAACCCAACTTGTCAGCACCCCACTTTGTTTTCTCGTTTTTCTGGTTATCGCTATCATTAGAAATGGCCATTGAGCCGCCTGGATAAGATAAAAATCAACATTAGACCAAGCCGAGCAGATGGGCAGCCAATACCTGGTCTGCTAACTGGGGTTAGCACTAGGGCTGCAATTGTACTTAATATTTTTACCCTTTTTTTTTGTTTTTTGTTCCTACTTATCATCAACATGCGCCTGGCGCAATTATTGAAAACAATATGGTGACTGCTATCGATCCAATGATAATAAAGGCGTTCAGAGATAAGGCCCGAAATAATACAGTGGCAGCGCACCTGGAAATGGTGTTGACCAACTAGGCGCGCAAGTCTGGCACAGGTCATAGAAGATTCTATGGAAAAGTCTGGAGTAAGCTTCATGTTGCGAAAAGCTAAAGATGCTGCTGGAAAGCGTCTTTGTATATTCGAAGTAAGAGCGACTGGAAAGTGTCTCAGGACCAAAGAGAGCTGTCTAGATAGGAGAAGTTTTTAGCCAGCCTGTAGATAGATCGGGTACCCTTAGGTTATTCTGATGGATCTTTGAGCTCCATAAGAAGCTACAGCTGTGCCGAAAACAATAGTGCTTCATTTTTTTACTCAACAAATTATAAACTCGAAGCTTTAGTGGAACACTCAGCTCTGGTATTTTGGACAATTGTCTTGCTAGTTCAGGCATCAGAAATGAAGTACGTACGAAGGGAAAACCAGGCGAGATATGATGAGCAATGAAAGAATACGTTCAGAAGTAGGGCAGAAGAAGTCGATTATACAAGAAATCGAGAAGAGACAGCTAAAATGGTTCGGACATCTACATCGGATGGACGAGTCAAAAAAAGCCAAACAGGTACTGGAAATGACAACGGAAGGCAATGCACCGAGAGGAAGACCCCGAAAAACTTGAGAAAATCGCATCCAGGATGTTGTACGGATGAGGGGCAGAACCCTAGCAGAGATGAGAAGAGAGAGCCGGGACCGACCTAATTGGAGAAGATGGATATGCCGAGGCTACCCCGACGCCTAACAGCAAATGGAGATTGAAGAAGAAAAGGAAGAGGAGGAGTCTAGCTAGTTCTCTGGGTCATAGTTAAAACTCCATAGCTCGGCACTGATATTTTGATCAACTGAGTCTGAAATTGTTCCAGCCAGCTAGTTCCTGTGTTGCGAACTCGATAGCCTAGCGACACTGCACTAGACTATCATCCCAGAGGTTGTGGGTTCGAATCCCACGTTAAAAATACTACTACTACTTATTCTGGAGACCTCTCGGGGATTTCCACTTTGTCGTAGTGAGAGAGCTTATTAGAGACAATGCATCCAAAAGCGACGCCGCCGGTAGCATAGCTATCGGTAGGGCCACCCATGCCAGTAAGGTCAAGAAAGAGTCCTGAAGCTAAGAGCAGTCCACAACAAACCCTGATGCCTTTTTGGCAGCTAAATTGCCAGCAGGTAAGCGTCTGTTTCCCCATATCAGGGGCGGCTGTTAACTGAAGAATCTTTGAACCCATCACTCATTGATTTTCATAAAAGATGTCAGAATAACATGGAACAAAACAATAATGGAAACTTATCTCCAAGAGGTACCCAACAATTATTGGACAATCCCCCTGCTACGGCACAGAGGATTTGGAGGTGCTAATTTCACGTTATAACGACAACACGATGAATGTAACCACGTTAAGAATGGTCCTCATATTTCCCTAATTTATCTTGTCTATTCTATATCCTTATTACTTACTCCCATTATTGGTATCACAAAGGGCCTGTTCTTGGCCTTAGTGAGTTTGAACGCTAAGTCCCAACTGTCGAATTAACCTACCTACCTAGTTCCCTGTGTTATAGTTTAAAATGTAAGACTGCACTTCGGTAAAAGCATCTAAATCAATAGTAAAGTCATGCCCAGATTTTCTGGCTATTGGCGGAAAGTCTGCCAGGATGCCTAAGTATAGATTTTCTTTAAGTAGAGTATACTTTACTTTCAAGAACAGCTCTTAACAGCAAACCGAACAAACGATGTCAGAACGGATATCATAAAGAGATTCGCGGATATGCCACTAGGTCTCATTGAAAAATTAGAGAGATCTCGCAGTATAAAAGAAGTTAACAACTATGAAGGCGGTATAATCTAGTCTGATGCAACCTCGCAGCGTCTCGTGGAATAGTTCTCCATGTAATCTTTTTTATGGAACAACGAAAGCTAAAAGATCAAAACGCCATCAAACCAAACAAAAGATGTCAGAACGTAGATCATATGTAGATCCCACTTCTTAAGCCTCATTAAGAGATCCGAGAGATCGCACACAATACAAAAGAAGCTTACGTCTATGAAGGCGATATAATCTAGTCTGATGCAACCTCGCAGCGTCTCGTAGAATAGTTCTCCATGAAATCTTCTCTATGGAAGAACGAAAACTAAGAGATCTACTTCGTGGCAGTACTGCTGGCTCATTTTTCTGGTGCTTATAGTAGCAGAATAGATAGGATTTTTTGTCCACATATTATACTGGTTGTACACAATTTATTGATATTCGACCAATATCGGCGCAGAAACAGGAATAACACCCTTAACCCTATTTCTACAAAAATACGCTGGTCAAGTTGGCATCAGACCCAGAGCGTCCACCCTTGGAAAACTTGCACAACTTCTAAGTCGACCCAAGGGGCAATCAAAAATATTCAATTGGGTTAACAAAAATCTGGCCGTTCAACTTCAGAATCTTCTGCATGTTTTAACGGAGACGGCATTATGCGTACTTTAGGGCTAAAGTTAAACCTATTCCAAAAAGAGATACGAAACGCTAAAAGGCTTAGATCTAGCTAGCATGGCATAAACCATTATGATCAAGCAACCAAAGGAAATAATATTCGAGGGCTATCTTGAATACATAAAAATGGAACTTTCTATTAGAAGGTGTCGAGTCTTATGAGACAAAATTTTTTAATAGGACTAAATTTCTATCGAGCGAACATATGGATAACGAAGCTCCAGCGAAAAAGGTATTCGAAGCGAAAGCCGGCGAAGGAAGACGAAGGGGACGACCACGACTGCGATGGAAAGATCAAGTGGAGGAGAACCTATCCTCCCTTGGTATTTCTAATTGGATATGGCGCGCGCAAAGCTGAGGTGCCTGGCGTGAGCTGTTGAGATCGGCCGTAACCCGAGAACCATGACAATAATGAATGATAATGAATGATGAACGGAGCGGTAAAGAACGAATGTATCACCTGGGCATAGAAGTGGGGAGTCTTCCGCCGAGAACGATATTTGTTTAGAGGTGCCTGGCGTGAGCTGTTGAGGTCGGCCGTAACCCGAGGTCGGGTTGTCATGGCCACACAATGATTAATGATAATGAACGATGAACGGAGCGGTGTAGAACGGTTGCATCAGCTGGGCCTGGTATTGGTGGTAGAAGTCTTCCGCCGAGATCGAGATATTTGTTGCCGTTGCCAGTGGGAGGGTATGCAAGCCAATTTTGGCCAACCTCTGTTAAGAAGCATCGCCGCATTAAAAGATGCAGTTAGATCTCGAGTAGCGATACGCCACGACGAAACCTCTCGGAATGATTAAAAACGCCTGCAGAGATGCTGCTATGAGCCTTTGAAGAGTATTCAAGTAGCACACAATAATAAAGGTGCCGCTTACAAACGTTTGCCTGATTATTGAATATGATTTTCTCAGGGGCCCGATGTAATTCCTGACGTACTGTCGTGATTCAAGCTAAAGTTGTAATAGAGGAACCGGTATATTTTTTCCTCAGCTCCGATTTCGCTACGGCTCTGCGCGCGGTCATGACTAAAACAATTCCAACATGTTGCAAGTAACTTTGTGGGCCTCCCACATTGGAACGTCTTTTTTACATACTTTTATCCAAACCTAACATACTCCTTACCTCGTTTTACAGCGTATAAAAAGACGAACCAACATTTTTTAGTACAATTGCACGTTTTGCTAATCGATTATAGGACTCGCTTTTCGTATTGCCAAATTGGCTGCAAGTACAGTTGTGCATGGAATTAATAGCTCAAAACGAGGGGCAACAAAATAATTTCATAGCAGCACGGCAGGTAAATGCTTTGAGCGGGGCATGAGGAGTTAATCAGAAATAATTCGGTAAATTAAACAAGAGCGAGGTGGAAGGGGCGGGGCAGCGGCAAACCCTATAGATATGCATATAGCTGGGTACACATCGAGCATAGTATATGTAGGTATATGTAGCATATGGAGCATATGGGCGATTTATGACAGACAACCAAACAACAAATAAACGTTAATGTGAAATCAAATAGAAATTTCGTCATTTCGTAAATTCGTAATTGTAGAAACGCTAAATGGAACAATATGTTGCACATTGCTGGGGTGCGGAGGTTCCAGCTGTTGGCACATCGATAAGTCCCGCATATACAGTACTACAGTGCCTATTATTATGACGGGACAAACACCACTCTTTGCCACTTATCGGGGCAACTTTGTGTTGCAGCAGGTAAGCTCAGCGCGATAAGAATCGAGTCGCAGCGAGACGTGGCAGCAACATGTTAGAGAGTCCAGGTCTTCGACATTGCCACAATTTTTGAACGTCAGACTGATTCACACAAAGATAAGCCCGGGCAAAGCGGCGTGCAAATAAAACGACAACGACGACAACTGCATTACCTGTACGGGAGTGCAGGGCCTGTTCCTGCCTGGCGTTTTTTTTTTTATATACATAATCATTATTTAAATATTAATTTAGGGATGTGAGCTGGCAGCATTGGACGTGTGTATTGCTGGGTCTTATCGTTCGAATCATTTAAGATACGCGGCATAAAGTATATACAACATTTATGGTATATAACAAATAGGGTATATATAGTAATATCCGGAAATGCACAAGTGAAAAAGTCAAAAAAAAAAACTGTCACAATTGGTTTGAAAAAGATTCAAATTGAGATTAACAGTCAGTCGGATTGCTATCCGCAATAGTGTAGCTATCTGTTTTGCTTCTTTGAAATAGTTACCAGTTGCAATCTTACTGGATGACCCCAGATAGCAATGATATTTATTCCAATTGTTAAGTTCTAGGAGCTGTCGAAGTCAAACCATCATTTTTGGCAGTCAGTTTGGGGCCTAAGCATTTAAAAGCCATGCAAATAGTTATCTATTGCACTGAGATTGTTGCTAAGAAGAATTCCAACATTTGGCCTTGTATCGAAAAGGAAAGTTTGGCAAATTCTATTGCTGTGCAAAATTGAAAGCTGATTGACGACGATTGAGCCTTCACTGATTTCAATTAGAAAAATGGTCAACAGACTTGCTTTAAAACACGGCGCTGCTCTGGCTTCAATATGCTACAAATCAAACGAGAAATAATGAATGAATTATAAAGTATAATGCAAGAATTTTCTGATTTTTAACTTACTATTACTATGGCACATACATAGTATATACAATAAGTATATAGTAGCAACTTTATGCACATAGTTAGTAGTAACTAGCTGCAAATTGCCACTAACAAATATTGTTTACACTTCGAAAGATATTTGCTCAACTCACCGATTTGGGACACTGTTTGCCTGTTGTATCTCCGCCTCCGCTGTCGCTAATTTTTTGATTTTGTAGTTTTGTTATCTGCTTGCGAAGTGCTGCAATCTGTTGGGAAAGATGACATGAATTAAGGAGCCACACACATAAAAAAGTCAGCAGTTAGTAGTCAGTAGTCAGCGCGAAGTCCTACAAGTGCAGCAAGGCGGCATTGGCATAGATTCCTATGGCCAAGTCAAGCTACACAGGCTACACAATTTTGTGAAGCTATGTATATGTTGTGCGCATATTGGAGTAGTTTATTGTATGTACTTGCTTACTTTGTAATTGTCTGCTTGGCAGCTGTTCTAACCCGCCCAGAACCAATAGAGCAGCTCTTGGTAAACAAATAGTAGCTGCAACGTATGACGACACTTGTCGCATAGTAGCTGCTGCTACTGCCCTTATATTATATACGGTGGCTTACCTCACGATCTTTCTCCTCGCATGACTTGTCAAGTTGCTCCTTTAGCGTTTGTGTCTCGGCCAACAGCTCCAAGGCGGTTTTTGTATTTACCTCCTCGCCGCGGTACTCCTCATCCCCCGGTCCGGCTGTTTCGGCCAGCACCTCCTGTGCCAAGTTTGTCAGTTGCCCCTTGAGCGTGCTAAGGCTGTTGTTTAGCCACGACATGCTGCCGCTGCTTTATATGCTCCAATTATTACAAAATTACTTTTATGTCTTTGCTTCTGGCGTATAAACGTTGCGATTTTTGTGCAAAATTAGAAATTTGTTATTTTTTGCGTGGCACAAAACTGTTTCAGCTGATTTTGTTATTGTTTCGTCACAGGGACGTGTATAAATATATCGTTGTTATCGATACGTTGCATTCACGGCGATGTTTTTCCATTAACAAAAAGCTAGTTGCTATGTGAATAGCTTGCATTAATTGCGCGGCAAAACTTCAAATTTGGATTTATGTATAATAAAATTTAGTTAGTAAAAATAAAAGAGCTAAAGCTAAATATTACTAAACTAAAACGTTTTGTTCCGTTTGTTGTTAAAAATTCTTTTCAAGATTTGGCACTTATCCGTTTTCAGAAGACAGGTTTTACTTAATGAAGCATAAAATTAAATATTTTAGTTTAGAGCTTTTACAACAAACTTTCGGCCCTGCCAATAAGCCTTCCCCCATACACCCACCACACCATGAAATATAACATATTTTGTAAGAGTAAAATATTTCCCGTTGAAAGCGTTGGGGAACAGATCAATTTTATTCAAAAATTAACTTTTTTAAACACAATTTCTTGGACTATTACAAAAAAAAAATAATTATTTAATTTTGCTGTTAACAGGAGCAGATCCATCATGACTATGAGCTCTTTTATAAAACAGGCTCGCTCTTCTCATTTAGCTTATTTACAAGAACTACTTCTGCTCGTCCTGTCCTGTTCATTCTGTGTTTGTTTCTAGATCTAGTGCATTCTAGAAGGGGTTCGCGGCTGTGTTACAAAATCCAAACCCTCACCGAGCATGGTATGTGTGGCAGCACGCACTTCTGTTCATCCTGTTTGTCGAGTTCTGGTTTCTAAAAGGTTCGCGGCTGTGATCCAAAACCCAGACCTACACCGCGCATAGTGTGTGTGGCAGCACGTGCCACCTCATATTGTTGCTCCATATTGGTAAACATGCGTTCACGCAGCTTCACATCGGCGGGCACGGCTTTGGCCGCAGTTGTAGCTGCGGCGGAGTTTCCATTACTGCCACCAGCGCCAGCTACGGCATCATTGCCCGTCTCTACTGCAGCTTGGCCATCGGCGCCATCAGCACTGCTGTTGGCGTTTTTAATGCCCATTAGACGCATAAACTTGGAGGCCACCTTACCATCCGTATCCTGTGAGAACTGCGCATGGCCCCACTTATTGGCAGAGTCATCGCTTTTCTTGGAACCCCACAACAGCTTGCGCTTCTGCTGCTGCTCTGCATAGCGATTGGCATTTATAATGCCCGGATTATAATAGCTGGGCAGTTGTATGGGCGCTGCTGCAACTTGCGGCGGCAGCCGTATATCCGCGCCCACACCACTAGCCAAGGCGTTTGGAGTCTGCTTGGCCGAAGCTGAGGCTGCAGTCATGTTTGACAGCTCCAGCGACATGAGCGAGGGTATTTTTGTAGCATAGTGCGGTGTGGGCAATAGACCACTGCCGTTGCCGGTGCACAGCCCGGTTTTAGCAGTTCTATCGGCATTATTTGCTTGCTGCTGTTTGCTGGCCTGGCTATGGCCCAACAAGCTGGAGGAGGAGGATGAGCCTGGAAAGGACGTACTCATGGTTGTGCCAGGCTTTTGCTGACGCTCTGGCGGCGTACGCGAGCGGCTGCTGCTATCACGTGAGTCGCGGCGGCGATAGTTGCGCTGCATCTGGTGTTGCTGCTGCTGCTGTGCTTTACGGCTACGCTGAGCTGGCGGCGTGCCTAGTGGTGTACGTGAGCGCGAACGTGAGTCATGTCGACGATGCGTATGGCCACGCTCATCGTAGCTGCGGCGCTGTGCAGCTGCTGCTGAATAGATCGTCGACTGCTGAGATTTATACGAATTGTGTGGGCGCGAGGAGTCGCTATAACGCGAGTGACCGGAGGAGGCGGCGGCGGCAGCGGCATTAGAGTTGGCCACATTGGACACAGTGCCATGGCGTGAGCTCTTGCTGCTAGAGCTATTAGAATTGGTGTGCTTGCGATCCTCACGCTCGCCGCGTTCATGTTTGTGCTCAGCTGTATCTTTGGTACGGTGGTGGCGTTCGCCCTGGAAAAAAGCAAAATAGTTAGCAAACAAAAAGTAATATAAACTACAGTGACAGTTTACCTTGCTGTAATCCTTGTCGCGCTTTTCTCTATCCTTGTCTTTGTCAGCACGTGAATCTCGCGTCTTGCCATGATGCGATGTGCGCAAGTTAGCCTGCAATTATAGGGAGGCAAGTGACAAACCATTATGTTAATGCCAGATGCTGAACTCTTTTAAAATATATATAAACCAAAATACATTTTCAAAAAAAACATAGAATTTTAAACAAATCGTTTAACCAAAATAATTGCAATACAACTCCTTGATTTAGACTCCATAAGGTACGCGCTGGTAGCTATACCTGTTGGACGCCTGCACGCTTGCCTAAGATAATATTACAATAGATTGTGTAACGCATCCGCTGCAAGAGATTTTTAGTTTTCATGGTTGTTGTTCTTTTGATGGGTTCCTTTTTTTTTGGTGTATTTTTTATTAATAAGTTTGGTATAAAGTTAATATTCTATATTTTTGCAATACTCACATTCGTGCGTCGCGTTCTTTCTCTCTCTTTGTCCCAACCATGCGGTCAGAGTGTGTAAAGGAGTTAAAGGAGCTACACACACACACACACGCACGCACAACCACACACAAGTAGGTACAGGTCGAATTATTTTTTTTTAAGTCGGGGTTCAGTCGAATCAAAGTGGGGAATCAAACCTTAGAAAGTCACCCGATTTGAGGTATTAATTTATTACATCAATGATCATTTTTATGTGTCCTTATAGACGTTCTCGTTTTTAAGTTTAAGTTTATATTTTAGAAAACGCGATTAATTATATATCGCTGGATTACTTAGAGCCATTTAAGTTATTGCCAATTTAGTCAAATGGTTTGTAAATACAGCTTTGATTCCCTGAATTTTCGAATCATACAATTTTTATCAAGTCCGGCAGAGCGCTTACTTAGTGCGTCCGTTCCGTCAAGTTCTGTTCGGGAGTTCTGTTTAGAGCCGTCGTACGAATCGAGATAGTTGTGTGTGGTTTGTGATTGATTTGGTTTTTGGTGGATGGAACGTTTTTTGTTTGTTTACATAATAACAATAATAAAATGGTATATTTTAGTCATTTAAATACATAAATAATTGCATAAAAAAAGTGTTAAGCTTAAATAATAGCTATGTTAAAACAAAATACATAAAAATATATATCATTATATGAATAAACAACCGCAACCACTGCACAAAGGAACAAAAATGCACAGATCCACATAAAGTAGGCCTCGAAAAGGCCTAAGAGGAGTGCATAGTATATAAATACATATGTACATATATGCACAAAAAAAATTTACTTATATACACATCAGAAATGGTATCCAAATCCAAACATACAGCGCGTAGCGGCTGTGCAGACAAGTTGACAAATCGGACAGGAAAATTTATAAACATCATTATACATATTTATAAAAGATGTTCGGCAACTGCTCATTATAAAAACTTGGCGCGTCTTTTTGGGATGTGTTAGATCGAAACGACGGCAACAAGAAAACGAAGAAGAACCGAAAACCAAACATTGACAAAATCTATCTATTATGCACACTATTTAATAGTAGTCTATATGCTAGGTTAATAAAAAGTACAGAAATTAATCATACGCACAAATACAATACTATAGTGTCAAACTTTACCTCATCTTTGTGCCGGCTATGGCTATGGCCGTGGCCATGACCATGGCTGCTGCTGCTGCTCCTAAAGGCCGTCGCCTGCTTTGAATTGGAGTGCGCTTGAGACGACGACTGACGTGTATTAGACTGCAGCGGGGGTGTGCGGGTTATGTGATCCGTGCTAGTTGCGGCTGCTGCTGCTGCCTGATGCTTGTATTTATGATTTGGACTGCGTTGACTACGCTTTTTGGCTTTATCGGCGCAGCTGCTGTCGCTGCCGCTGCCACTGCTGCTTGAGCGGCGACTGCGTCTCTCACGTTCACGTTCACGCTTTTTGTTGGCCTTGTGTTGCTGCTGTTGTGTTTTTAGCACTGCAGCCGGCACTGGTGGAGTGCAGGAACGTGAGCCGCGTCCGCGCTGCCTGGCAGCATGCGGCTCTGCTGAGCGTTTGTGTGATGTTGCTGTTGTTGTTGAAGTTGAAGTTGTTGGTGCCTAGGGGAAGTTTGCAACTATTCAGAAACAGCAAATTCGCATTATTTTACTAAAAGCACTAAGATATAGATAGATACATAGATGCTTGTGTTTTTGTTCTTGTACTGTACTGTTTTGGCCATGCGCTTGAGCAATATTTTTTTTTTGCATATTTCAAGATTATTTGGAAATGCATTTTGAAAGTCGAAATTTTTGTGCTGTTTTTAAACGCAGGGCCGCCACAACCACACACAATATACTATGTATGTATATGAATTATGCGTATACAAAAAAATATATATATACATATGTATTTATATACTATGTATTGTATGTATTATGTACATATGCATGTATAAATTACGCACGCACACACACGCTGTGGCAAAATGTGTACACAATATGTGCCCACTGTCGCTGGCTTTTTTTTTGTTGTTTTTGCTAGCTAATTTATGCATATTTACCCGTATCTCGTTGCCAGAATCATCCTGATCATCCTCGCTGCTGTAATTGACAAGCGCTTCCATTGTTTAAACGTACTATAATTGAATTAAACGCACAACTTATGCCAAAATCAATAATTTTTGCCTGCTCAATATGTACGTATTTTTTTTTTTACTTTTCTACTGCGGCGCTGACAGCAGGCATCGTATCGATAGCGATAACGATAAATGTAAAACGATATGCGGCGCATGCAATTACGCAAGGTTGCCTGATCAGCTAAAAGCAGCCTTAGACAATACTGAGCAGCGGAAAGTACAAAAAATAAATAAACAATTCTTTTTATGCCGTTAAAACATGTAATTACAGGTGTTACATTTAATGATTATTTAATATGTTTTACATTTATGGAAGTGTTAAACAAATTACATTTATTTTTTATACTATAATAGGTGTTAGTATTGCATAAATTTGATTTTTTTTTTTAACATTTATATTTCATGAATTTTTAATTTAAATGTTTTACATTTAGATTTCTTTTAAATGAATTACATATATTTTTTGTTTTAATGTGAATATGTGTGTGTTTGTAATGCGTTTAGTTTTTTATTTTTGTAATTGTAGCCGCATTATGAGTAAACTGCATCTTCGGTTTACTGTCTGGCTTCAATTTGTTTATATGTGTAATGTATTATGTTTAATAATTTTTTATATAAATGTTATACATTTATGTCCCTGTATTTTTTGTTTAAATGTGCATGTGTGTGTGTTTGTACTGAGTTTAATTGTTTACGTCTGTAATTGTAGCCGCATTATGAGTAAACTGCATCTTCGGTTTACTGTCTGGCGTCAATTTGTTTATATGTTTAATGTATTATGTTTAATCATTTTTTAATATAAATGTTATACATTTATGTTTCTGTATTTTTTGTTTAAATGTGCATGTGTGTGTGTTTGTACTCAGTTTAATTGTTTACGTTTGGAATTGTAGCCGCATTATGAGTAAACTGCATCTTCGGTTTACTGTCTGGCGTCAATTTGTTTATATGTTTAATGTATTATGTTTAATGTTTTTTTAACATTAATGTTATGCATATATTAAACAAATTACATATAGATTTTGTTTAAATGTGCTGGGTTTAGTTATTTATGTATGTATGTAATAAGAAGCCGCATTTTGAGTAAACTACATCTTCGGTTTACTGTCTGGCGGCAATTTTTTTGGAATGTGCAAATATAAATTCTGGCGGGGCTTAGTCATGGCCGGCACGCTTATGATTTGGTGTTGGCAATGGTGGGAAATTAGCCTTGTTAACAGCCAATCCTGGATTTGGTAGAGACGAAGCTGCTGCTGCAACTACATTGGCAGCCGTTGGCATAGACTGCATCTGACGTTCCTATGAAAATAAAGTTTAATTATTAATTTATTTTAAACTTTAACGTTTTATTTACCATGTTATTGTAGTTATTCTGATAATGATTATTCATTCCCATCATGGGTTGACGTGGCTCTGCAGCTGTAGGCACCCAGTTGCCAGCTATTTGTGGAAGAGATTTTTTTAAATAGATACCTAAAATAAAAGCAAAAATCATGCTTACCCTTGTGTGCGGCAACCAGCTTTTCCGATGGCAATTCCGTTGGGTTTGGCATGCCATATTGAGGCTGCACAAAATTGTTGTTGTAATAAGCCGGAGCTTGGCCATTGCCGAAATACAATGGTGAAACATGACCATGTGCTGATGCTGACTGCGGCGGAGCAGCCATATTTGATGGCATGGGCTGCATGGAAGCTTGCATATACGTGTGTTGGGGGCACAATTGCTGTGCTTGTTGCTGCTGCTGCTGCTGCTGCTGCATGTGAACGTGCTGAGGATTCTGATGTTGGTAGGCGGCTTGTTGCATCCATTGCTGCTGCATATTTTGCTGATATTGCTGCTGCAGCTCAAACTGCTTCTGCTGATATTGTTGCTGCTGCAACTGCTCCTGGTACTGCTGCTGCTGCTGCTGAAGCTGCCCCTGGTTCTGCAGCAATTGTTGCAGATTCTGATGATACTGCTGCTGCTGTTGCTGCTTTAGCTGCTCATGGTAGAGCTGCTGCTTTAGCTGCTGTTGATATTGCTGCTCCTGATTCTGCTGCAGTTGCTGCTGATATGGCAGCTGCTCCTCATATGGCTGCTGCTGCTGATACTGTTGTTGCTCGCGATACTGCTGCTGCTGCTGCATTTGCTCCCGATACTGCTGCTGCAATTGTTCTTGATACATCTGCTGCTGCAGCTGCTCGAGACGTTGTTGTTGTTGCAGTTGCTCCCTATACTGCAGCTGCTGTTGGTACTGCTGCTGCTGCAGCTGCTCCTGGCGCTGCTGCTCCAGACGCTGCTGTTCTTGGCGCTGCTGTTCCTGACGCAGCTGCTCCTGACGCTGCTCCTCCTCACGCTGCTCCTCCAAACGCTGCTCATCCAGACGCTGCTGCTCCAGACGCTGCTGATCCTGACGCTGCTGCATCTGACGTTGCTGCTCCTGATGCTGCTGCTGCAGAGCCTGTTGCAGCTCATCAAAAGCTGCCTCGTCATCATCGGTATCGTATATAGCCGACTCAGCTGGACGACTTTTGTTGCGTCCATGAGCTTGGGTTTGTGGAGTAATTGGCACCTCATGTGCCCAAATCGACTTTTTCTGACGCGACTGCACTGGCGGCTGAGGTTGCCAATTGTTATTGCTTTGCGAAGAATTGCTGCCTGCAGCAGCAGCACATGGCTGCGATGCATCAACATTATCGAAGACAGGATTCCGGACGGGGCTAGTTGATGCCGTCGGCCCATTATAGTCGGTTGAGGTAGCTCTTAACTGCCTTAGCTCCTCCTCCACTTCAGCTCTATTTATCTCCAATTCGTGAACATGCGAGAAAGCTTGCTTAATGGCGGTAGCCACATTGGTTACAGGCTTGTCGCTGGCAAAAGGATCAAAAGTTGTCCACTTCTTGGAGGCATGATAATTATTGTAGGTATTAAAAAATGTATCATCATTGGAAGTATAATTATTGTCGCTGTTTGGGCGCGTATGCTGATCCACAGCTGGCGTAGGCTCATTGTGCTCACTTTGAAGATTTGGATCGTCGCCCAAGGCATAGGGCAGCGGCATGAAGTTTGACTCGATGGGGTAATGCTGATACTCAGGTGCGGTCATATGCATTTCTTTGTAGATTTCAGCAACATCTTTAAACTGCTCCACCACCTTGATTTCCAATTCTTTATCCGACAAAACTCCGGCAGCCTGAACCATTTGACCTATGGTTTGTATTTTGCATATGCGTAAGCCAAAAGAAGTCGGGTAGATATACGAAGGCAGCACTCGACCATCAGCAAAGAATTTGCTAAACCCATATTCACTTGGTTCCGGAACTGTCCAGATCTTGGCAAGATCTTTGTTAATTGAAAAATGTATAGTCGAAGCGTTGTTTGGAGCTGTCGACGGGCCTGCTGCTGCTTCAGGCACATCTACGATAATGTTTTGGTTTGTATCTAGATTTTGCTGTGGCATGCTAGCTGGGGCGGCGTCCTTATCAGCAGTCAAATATTTACAATAGTCCAGCACTGTTTTCATCTTGGGCACAAAAACTGGAGCGTCCTTGACCAGCACTTGCTCATTCTGAGCAGCTTGAGCTAAGTCTACCTTCTCCAATTGTTTTGCCAGCTCGGCAACCTTTGGCTTGGCGCCAGCAGCCGCCTTGTGCTCCAACTGATGAGTTGCTGCTGCTGCTTCAGCTTTAGCCTCGCTTGGAACAACTGCAGCGGCTACGACGACATGGTCCATCTGCTTTGGTGCAGTTTTCTGTGCCGGCGGCGGCTTATCTTTTGGTGCGCTAATAGCTACACCATCTTTGGAACGACAGGCGGCGGCGTAGTCAACGTGCACCGCGGCGGTTACAGTCTTTCTAGCCGGAGCGCTTTTCAACATGTTCGGATTAATAAAGCTGCCCAATGTTATTGGTGTGCCGCGAATGGGTTGTGGATGTGGATCCGGACGTGGGCCTATGGAAATAGAATTTTCAAAGTAAGCCATCGTTAAATCTATTTAATATTGTATTAAAAGTAGTTGATATATGCATTCTTGAGCTCTGCCGGCATATCTAATAACTGCGCTAACCCGATATTTTTTTTGAGCATTCGACGCTTTAAATAAAATTATACTTGAGATCGCAAAACTTTTCAACGGTCAAATTATTTTTCATCTACGACTGTGCGAGTGTCTCAGATGATTTGCAAAAATGCGTGTAAAGTGTAACTCGAAAACGCTTTGCCTTTTCTTTCTTTCTTCTCTCTTCTCTTCTTCTCTGTCAACTTGTTTCTAGGAATTCGGCTGCATGTGTGCGTTTTGCAAGCTCAATTTTCCTAGAAACTGCTCTGCTGTCTCTATCTCTCCTTCTGCTTTTCTTTCTAGCTCTCTTCGCTGCAACCTGCTTCCAGGAATTCTGCTGTGACGACCATTTTTTTTTACTTTTCAAACTGCCGCCATGTTAAATTTGTTGTAAAATTTTCGCCAATTATTTACTTACATATGTATTAATGTATATATGTGCTTGCATGGAACTTGAGAGAGACGAGACAGCGGTTTACAAAAACGTTTGTTTATTTGGCGTTCTTTATATTTCAATTGTTTATGCCACAGCGTCGCCGTCGCCGCCAAGCCGCTTGCAACCGAAATACAACGCTGCTGGCGGCCACTTGTCTACTACTTTATACTAAATAAATACGTACTTTTTCACTGTACTTACCTTCGGCTCTAACATAGTTTCGATTTACTGCACCTCTTGGAGTCATATCCTGAGCAGCGCCACCACATCTGGGTTTAGCATGTGGTACAGGCGGCTTGCTGCCGGCTGCATTAGCCGCTTCACGTGCGGCGGCATTTTTTAGCGCAAATTGTTTTTTTGGCTCAACACGCTCCCACTGCTGCACACACGCAAAAAAAAAAGAAACAAATTTCCACACACAAAATCACGGCAGTAAAAAAAAAAAGATTTAAGCTTACCGCAACTGGCTGCACCGGCATGCCGACAGGGCCGCATGCGCCTTCGGCCTCTTGCAAAGAATCGTCAGATGTGGCGCTAGCCGTTTCCACTACCGGCAAATTAGCCACCATTTCGTTATCGCTCATTTCACTTTCCGAATCCGAGCCTTGATTAATGTTTCGAGCGCGCTCTATGCGTTTACGTTGACGTTTAGACACATACTTCATATTGGACCGAATTTAATGTACAACTAACCACAGCGAACTGAGCAAGTAAAGTAAACCAACTTCAGCGGAGCTTCACACAAAATGCTTCAACATTCGAAATACGACTCTGCATTACGGTTGAAGTTTGTGCATTCGAACAGAGGCGCGTTAACAGTGCTGCCAGATCGTTGCATTGCTGGCCGCTGTTAAAATATATTTTTCGAAACACATTTACAAGCTTAAATATTGAAAAATCTGCAACTTTTGTGTTTATTTAATGGTTTACTTTTTTTAATTAATTAAATTTGCGCTTAAGAGCAACAATTTTGTTAGCAAAACGCGCCGTATGCAAAATTTCCTCTTACTTTCTTAACATAGCATTTTTACAGTTATTTTTTGTAGAGTTTTTTGTTAAGTCTCCACGCTTAAATTATCGGCTTGCATATTTTTGCTTGCACATAATTTCAAGCATATAATTCAACAAAGAGTTTATTAAATTAAATTATGCATATATATTCCGTTAATGCGCCAAATATTTAAATATTTAGACAACGCGCTGCCGATTATTCACTTTGCCTGTTTTACAACACTCTTATTGACGCACATTTGCAGCACTGACACACTGACACAGCTGTCTGAAGTCACAGCGCGAATTTTGTTGCAGTTTTTGATCGTGCGCGGTTTTATGCAAAATCTGAATGCGCAAAAATGTCCGAGGATTCGGATTATATATTCGCTTTAAAGCTGCAGAAAGAGCTTAATGCCGAAACTCATAACAACACCGATGTCGTTGTAAGTGCCGAGCAGGATTCTCGAGCTGTACGTATATGCTGTATATTCGTGTTAACGAAACACAAACAATTAATTTGTCATTGTGAATTTAAAAAATTATATTTCTCGTAATAGCAAACAAGCAACAACAAAATGGAATTAAAAAATGATTTTGAATATGCTTTAAAGCTGCAGGCCTCACTAAACGCCGAAAATGAAAGCGACAGCAGCGGTACGGACACGTTCAAGGACAAGCCTTCGTCCTACAGCCGCGGCTCTGTAAGTGCAACAAGTAAATGCAAATAATTGCAAGTCTATAGTAATTGACCACCTTTTAGCTGCCTCCACCGCAACCAAAGACGGTGCGTCGCGCGCGCAAAACGGCATCGCCACCCAAAGGCAGTTTTAACACTATTGTACCGCCGGACTACTTGAATCAGACGCAGAACATTGTGCATCCTGAATGGGAAGTCATCGATCCCACACCGGACGTGCACGCCATGTTTATGCGCTTTAATGGCAAATTTTTCAATGATAGCCTAGGTGCTGTCGAGGTGGAATGGAGCAAACGCATGTTTTCGTGCGCTGGCATTTGCTATATGCGCAGCAATCGGTACAGTAAGACAATTATTATACGCCTCAGCGAGCCATTGCTCAAACTGCGTCCACGCAAGGATCTTGTGGAAACGCTCTTGGTAAGTGCCACTGACAGTTTAATTCATTGCTGGCTATTTACATTATATATTTTTCCAACAAAGCATGAAATGATACATGCGTACTATTTTGTGCTAAACGTTCATGAAGGCAATGGTGGCCATGGACCGCAATTCAAGCGCATGATGAACCTAATTAATCAGGTGGCCGGCACCAACATCACGGTACTTACTTTACACGACTCTTAATTTATCTTAACAATTCAATGCACCACTTGCTTTTCTCAGGTCTATCATACATTCAACGACGAGGTGGACGCCTACAAGACGCATATTTGGCGCTGCAATGGCATTTGCCAAAACCACAATCCATTTCATGGTTTTGTGAAACGCACGTCTAACCGTGCACCTGGTCCTAATGACCAATGGTGGGAGCGTCATCATCGGGACTGCGGTGGCACATTTGTAAAAATAAGTGGGCCTGAAAAACCCAAAAAATCCAATGCCATAAAAAAACCGCCAGCCGAAAAGCCAGCCGAGAAGCCAGCTTCCAAAGATATACGTGGTTATTTTGGAGACAAAACCAATACAAAACCAATGCCAGCTGCTGCTGCTCCTGCCACTGCTGCTGCTGCTCCTGCCACCCCTGCTGCTGCTCCAGCCACTCCTGCTGCTGCTCCTGCCACTCCTACGCGCGGTGTGGTTGGCGGCCATCTTGGCAACTTAGTCTTTGGCCTTAGAGATATAAGCGGTACAGGCATGAGTCTCAATGGCAAAACTAGCACCGCAACATCCAATAGCCCACCAAAACCCGCTGATCGTAATTTGATGCGCGAGCTTTGGTCCAAGAAGTTTGCTAAGACTGAGGATAAGCCAGAAAATAAGGCCAAACGCCGTCGCATATCTAACGACGATAAGTTTGACGATAAAGGCGAACCTATTGCACACTGGGAGTCCTATGACGAGGACGTCATGATAGCCAATGTTGGCGTGCCGCAAATAACCATATTGGACAGCGATGAAGAGACCGACGATCCGCAAGTTGTAAACTTGAGCAGCTCCCAAGGTGGCCAAAGCCACAGCAACCGCAGTATAAATATAAAACGCGAAGTTATGGAAGATGAATCGCTCTACAGCGAAGACGATATTATTATGATAGACGATGAATATGATGACGATGCGGATGATGTAACGGCAGCTACAGAACTGGCTAATCAATCTGTTATTGAGGATATATTTGGCGAGGATACTTTACTTGCAGAATTCCAAAGAGAAAATGACGTTATACCAGGCGGTTCACGTGAAGCTCCAAATAGTCAGAACGATATAACTTGCTGTCCTATTTGTTTTGAAAAAATGAAGCGCTCTCAATTTGGTAACCATTTGGAGGGTTGTTCAATAACCATTAAAGTGCCGCCACCAAGCTTTGCGCCCAAGTCACGTGCCAAGAAAACCAGTCCAACCAAAACTAGGACTTCTACACCCGCTTCATCCACTGGACGTCGCACACGACAGTCGTCCAAACAATTATTGAAGAACTGTGGCTATGCCGAAAACGAAATCGCACAATTGGAGCTTAACTCTTCAAATGAATCTCCATCTCCATCGCCAAAACAAGAGCGACATAATAGCTCTACCGATGATTTAACCCCGCGTCAGCTGCGTCAAAGAAATTTGGATAAATCGTCTGTGCAGTGCCCACTATGCGGCTTGAAGCTATTGGGTCATCAGATGGCTGCTCATAGGTCCAACTGTGCTGCCAGGAAACGCAAATCGCGCTAATCTAGAATTTAACATACAATAACTTATTAGTAGTAGCTGTCCGAAACAGCAATGTCTTTTTTTTTTTTGAGCGCCAAGAAAAACTAAATGATTTGTTTATATGTTTTAATTTATGTTTAAGACATTCACTACATGTACAAAAATATCAAATTGATTATATTCCATGGTGCATAGACACCAGATAGAGATTATGAATGAATGAAGGTACAATGAAAGAAAGTACCGTGTCTATTTTATAAAATTAATAAATGTTCATAGCCAACAGCTATTAAATTTATTTGGCGTTATAATTGGGTTGGAGTTCGTGTTAATTTTTGATTATAGGTGGAAGTCAAGAAGTGAAATGGAATTTTACTCACACTACAGATGTAAAAATATATTATTTAAAGGACTATGTACGCTTGTTTTAACTAGTTTTAGTTTGCGTTTAAATTCTAAGATTACAGGTACACGATTTACATATAATATATATGATTCGCTGCTCCACCAAAAATATAGTGAGCCAATCAAATTTTCAGCTTCCAAGCCATACGCGTCTTGCTTTTCAAAATGTTTAACCCAAGTGAAGCTAATTACAATCTGCAAAAAATATTGCCAATCTCGACGCTGGAATTAACAACTAAACGTCCCAGACGTTTGGGAGTAATAATGCCTAGACCAAAAATGTGGCCAAACGAAGTTGTATAAACTCCAACAACTCTGACGACAGAGTGGCAGCTAAGCGAAGGTGCAAGTTCTGTGACGAAGATATCATGGTCGCACAATCAGGATGGGACTGTCAACTCTAAACGCAACTAATGGCGGAGTAATCATCATCGGAATAGATTATATAGATATATGAATGTAAGAGCTGCCACAAATGGGACCAATCAATTTGTCATATAACGATGTTATACCGGGATAGAATAATGTCCCATACGTTTTACAAAGATGCCTCGCTCTAAGCTTGGTAACCATTTGAGAGAACGTTTGAACGAATAAAGTGCTACCGCCAAACGTGTTGTCCATTGCCACACAAGATTCGCACAACGACGATGCACACGCTTGTGTCAAAGTGCTGTGTCATTTTAACAATTAAAATAAATAGAACACGAAAAGGTAGAGCAAAGCCATGCCAATGCCAATATCTTAAACCCCGCGTCAGCTACTACGTCGTCCAAATGCAGATACCGACTGTTTTTGCAACAAGAACTTAACAACGGTTGTAATTAAAGCATAATAGCTGATTTATTTCTACAAATACACAAACATATATGATTTATGGAATGATAAAAAGAATCAGTTATACAATCCTACCAAAGTATCGTAAACTGCTATACTGTCTATATTTCGTGGCCAGCGCTGGCCATTGCACCACAAACATATTTGCCAGTGGCAACAGCAGCCGTCCACTCAGCGATAGTGTCTGCACACGGCAAAAGCTTTCTACAAACACAATTTTGCTATGTTGAGGCAAGCGTCGCAAGAGACGCCAGAAGTAGAACGCATAGCAGTAGGGCACACAAGTTCCAGGTCCATTGCACAGCACTAGTTGAGGACGATCGCGCCAAATTAGCCAACAGCTCCACAGCAGCGCCCATAGAGTTGTAAAAAGGCTGCTAAGCCAACTCTGACCAACTTCTCGACTTCGTGGTACTCTAAGGAAATCCGTATGCTTCGTTTGCGGCAAAGCTGCAAGCAACTGCTGCTCCGACTTGGCGTCACTCTGTGCCACAATGTAACGTATAGGAGTGTAGTCGGCATTGGCACCAGCTTTGGTTTGCAGTAAAGCTGTGACTATTTGGCACATTTCGGCGGTGTGGCCGCCGGAGCCAAGTATCACATAAGTGGGATGCCTATAAGAATTGGCGTGCTCGTTAGTATTAATTTTACACATAGTTTTTTAATAGTTAAATTGGCATTTAACTTTGTTTATATCTCTTTGCATTGACAGCTTTTGGTAATGTCTGGCAACTCTATTCGTGATATTTGGTATAGGGACTTATCGATAAGTCATATCGTAATTTGCATTTACCGCTTTGCCCAGTTGTTGCTTAATTTATAATTTTAGGGATAATAGTGTTTTGTTTTTGAATTTTTTTCAACATATTTCAGAAAATCATTGTGGAAAAAAATGTGTGAAGATGCGCGCAAGGCACTTATTGCCAAATATATACCAGAATTAGTTAAATCTATGATTGGCCATGAAGTAAGTTTGTCGTTCTCAGTGCAGCCATTAAACTCTAATACCATTTTTTTACTTGCAGCAACCTCCTGAAGTACTTCGCAAATTTGAGAATATGGCCTGGACTCAAATCCGTCAAATTCATGCTCTTAGCACCAATAGTACTGCAGTACAACGTAAGATTGATGCGCTTGTTGAGCGGTTTCGTTCTGAAAACATGGCAGCGTTTGCTCAGACTATACAGCAATTATGCCAGGAGATAACGAGCCACCCTATATTCAAAAATCATTATGAGCTCGATGTACAATGGTCCATAATTGATTTTCTGATATACTTGGCCCATCAGCCAATACAAAATGTGCGGCGCAACAGAGTCCATATGGATCAGCAACGCTTGGCCATACAAGAAACTATGGATGCAGCTAAATCCAAAGCGGTAGCTGCAGAACAAACTGTTACCGCTGTAAAATCACAGTCATACACGGACTTGGTGGCTCTGCTAGAAGAGGACAAAGTGCCTATGCCAAGTTGGAATACCGGAAGTGATGACAGCCTAAGCGTAAGTAAAATAAGATGCTGTCAAAAGTAATAACTTAAAATTTGTGGTTAATGACATGTTACGTTTGCAGGACTGGTCCGATGACGATAGTAAAAACGGGGAGCCACCAGCCGGCAATGACATCGCCTATTCGCCAAGCAATATTGAAACCCAGAAACGATTACAAAAAACTCAACCAAATGAAGAGAGAGCTGCTCAAGACAAACAGCGTTGGTGTAAGCTACCGAAACTGCCACCCCTGACGCCTCCAGCTCTAATTCAACCGTATAAAAAGGTTGTAATAAATCCTTCGAAATTGTTTAAGCTCGTGCACTCTCATTGGTGGCGTCCAGACATACATGTAAATTTCGAGGAGGCAGATCAAAGCCCAATCGCAAATTTTGCAGTAGCCTATACGCAGTTTCTCAGAAAAAACTCGTTAAATCTTATAGACTATCCCATGCCAAAAACGACAAACGAATATTGTCTACTAAGAGAGATTATCTTTATGTTCTTTAAGCCAGTCAGCTGCTGTTATTTTATAGTGGAACAACAGATCATTACCGTGCGAGAAAACGTCACAGTTTCTAATGTTACAGCGGTAAGCAGCCAGATTTGATTATTTTGTTGTCATATTAATAATACGAGTTTCTTAACAGCCTGGGCTTAAAGGTTTTTTGGAGGATGAAATCTTGCCAGCAATGCAAGTTATGCTTCAGCTGCGTCACCTCATTAACGAGCACACATTAAGTACAACAGCTACTTTGGAATGCTTCGCCGTAGCTATGCGAGATCTCATAAAGCCCATTACCAAACATATACTAGTCTTTGAACGACTTTTGCTGGATAATGCACCAGGTGTCCATTCACTAATGAAGTTTACATGCCATATGCGTAGTTCGTTTAAGAAGCTTTTAGTGCTTGGCTACGTTGCTGAACGTGTTATTGTTCCCACAGAAAACGCTGCTCCATATATCCGCAGCTTGTATTTACTTGCAGAACTTTACAATCTTATGGCTCTAGAATCGCAACATCAAAGACTGGCTGCCAGCTTGTTACTCTTTTGTCTAAGACCGTACTGTGGCATCATAGACATTTGGTGGCGACGGGCTTCTTTGGAGGATTGGCGTCAGGAATTTATTGTCAAAAGGTGAGTAAATTGCAAATAAAACAATTGTTTGTTATCGTGTTGACACGTTTTCTATTCTACAGTGTTTTCTGCGCGGAGGCTAACAAACACAGCATCAGACTACGGAAACTGGAAGAGTTGGAAGGCAAAGCAGAAACTGTGGCAAATTTATTATTATTATTATTTAAATCCCCATTATATAAGGTGCTTCACAAGCATGCTCTGGAATCGGCGGAGACACAAGAACTGCTCTTTACGCTAAATCGTGTGGGTGACATGCTGACAGCCTGTAACCAGCAGGATGAACGCACACTGCACAATCAACTCATCGCTGATGTGGGTGACTGGCTCAAGCCCTTCCAAACAGATGCAAATCTGCAGATGCGGGGCGTGTGCTCCACAGCAAAGCCTAAAACAAATCCGGTTAAGCTACAACAAAATAAACAGCTTATGGATGAACTATCTATAGTGCGTAACAGGGAACTTTTGGCCATTTTTACAAGGAATATTGTTGTAGAGGAGACAGTGGAGCCTATTTCAGCAGAGGAACTACCAGTTTCTATTAACGATCTGCTTCACTACTTTGAGAACTACAATCCGTTGAATCTAATGTTGCAGGACGTTGTTTTGAGTACGGTGCGCCGTTTGCTGCATCAGCGCCGTAGTTACGCCAATGAATACGTGTTGCGTTTATATCGTGAGGACTTGCAAGTGGTCGGTAATGTGCGATTTCTGCGTAATATGATGCTGCTGGAGGCGGACTATTTACTGCATCCCTACTACACTCAACTCTTTGGTAAGATTGAGTCTGGCGAACATTGGGCGAACATAGCGTGGCTCAACATAGAGCTTCATGATATTATAGGTGCCACTTTTGCACCCTTGGCTGCACGACTGCACCTGGAGTTGATCTCTAAGGTGCGCATTAACAGCAACAAGGTGTACGAGGCAATTGAAGCTGTGCAGCTAGTCTATGACATGGAGCCGCCGATGCAGAAAATTATAAGTGCCAGAAATATGCTGCAATATAATAGTATTTTCCGTCAATTGCTCAAGGTCAAATGGGCTAGCTGGAAGCTGTCTAATATGAAATTATTGCGACGCAAGCAGCGCGATCCTTATGCGCCGCTTGATCTTTTGGGTCTAGCGTTACGACGTCTGCAGATTGTGCGTCTGTGGCTTAACTTTGTGGTCAACAGTCTGCATACACATCTATGCACTTTTGTGCTCCAAACGTTAGGTGAGCAGTTTGAGCAGCAGCTGGCCAACTGCAGTAACATCGCAGAGCTGCGTGCTTTGCATAATGACTATGTTGGAATGCTCGAAAAGCATTGTCTGCTAACTGCTGAGTTTGCGGATTTTCGCTTTGCTTTAGAGCAGCTATTTCATTTGGTTTATGTGCTGGATATCGAATGGAATTCATTTGGCAAATATATCGAGGAACCTCATGCGCTTAGTTTTGCAAGCAGCGATGGCGACAGCAGCGGCAATCTCAATGATAGCCAGGATGGTCCGGGCAGCTTGGGTGATACACTGCATGATTTGGCAATTAATCAGGTGGAGGAAACCGAATTAACTTATATCCGTTGTCATGCAACTCTGGCCAATATATTACACACGCTGGTGTACAAACATGATCATGGCTTTCGTAAGTGTCTTGTGTAACAATGATTTATTTTTATTTATTGACAAATTGTCTCTAATTACAGTAACTGCCTTGGAAGTGGCCTTGAATACAAGCATGCCATGTTAAGCCATGTACACAAATGTAAGCATAGCAGTACATATGCCCATCTCTGTTGGTCTTGCTCTGTACCCAGGGGGTCAATGATATTATAGATTTGTCTAATATATGTATAACCGGCTGCAGGGGGCTTAGGCTTTTGCAACGCCTCGCGTATTATTTGTCCATATGTCATCTCGGAAATCATAGGAGCTAGAGACATGGGGCTTATACATACACTGGCAAAATGATTTGCTCACCCCAATGAATAAGTTTACTATTCGTTAAATATGCCTGTTACTAACATGTTGACAATGGGTGCAGGGCAACTCAGTGTCTGATACATTTATCATTTCTTATAAGCTATTTGATGGCTTTGCTTTCTTTTACAGTTGCCTTGAAGCTACTGCCAAATGCTAATTAGCCATATTAAAGCTTGGAAAGTATTGAAATGGTCTCCTATTCATGCGCTTATAAAGTATAGTACTACTATCATAGATTATATTATAAATGCAAAATGATATTAAATTTATTTTATTTAAATACAATAAGAGCTCTTTGTACTACTTAAGTGCGGGATCTGCGCATATGGCAATCTCGGCAATGTTTTCTATTTTGCTGCAGCTTTTATTGTTACTCACTGGCTTTTGATCAGCCACGCTGGGAACTACCCTATATATAGTGCAGCAACAACACCCCTTCGCTTACCAACGGACGCGCTTATCGTTGCCTAGACAACAGACTAGACCGTGTTCGCAGCTCAACAAAACTAACTTAGTTGATTCTTGGCTCTACTGTAAGAACTATGTTCAGTCCGGAGCAGTATCATCAATCATGTAAGTTAGCATTTAGTTAGTTTTAGTACACAGCAAGCCATGATTTAATATGTCCTACTCCTAATTAATTGGGATGGCGCTCATAGTGAAGCCGCATCGAGCAAGTTTGCTTATACAAATGTTGCTGCAATTAAATGTGTACATAACCATGCTATGGAGTGGCTGCTACTTTATACACATGGTAATATTCGTAAGTATATTAAAATAACCCAAACATTGCTAACAAGTACCAGAAAATTAAGCTTTTTTTGTATTTCGTTTCTATTGACAGTCGGAGCGCATCTGGAACCTTAAGGGCCTGTTTATGTTAGTGGTCTTCATTGTTGCCATCATTACGGATTTCTTACGCATCTATGCCGGCTACTGCCTGAACTTGTGCGACTCACGGGTAAGTTAAACTGATTCTACAAATTGATTGCTTGACTCTATTCATGTTGCTGCAGGCTGCTCGAAAGCTGCTTTGGCTGATGTTGATTCCCTTTGTGCTGCTGCCCTCTTTGGTATATCTGCATCTGATCAATTTTGGTCAAGCCGTGTGGCTGGAACTGGCCTTTAATATGCAGTACGGTATTATGGCAACTGAAGGCATAGTAGCTATCATCTGGTATATGCGTGGTGAATGGCAGCCAACAAAACGCGAACAGCCCATTGAATTACACGGCATACAGTGGAGTCCCAGACGTTTGCGACGAAGATCTTATTATTAGCTAATTTGCTCAACTTGTGGAAACAATTACAATAAAATGTATAAGTTGTAGATTCTCTGATGACTCCTTAACAATATCTGAAGCTCATGCATTTCTGCATTTATAGACACCAGCCAGATTGTAACAAAACTTTTAGTTAACTCCTTTCAAATGACCCTAAGTTCAGCTGACCTACTTGAGCATTCCTCCTAAAGGTTTACCGAATGATAGCTATTGCCTTTGGTACGGATTCTAACCAATGACTAACTGACTTTTGCGTCAATCTTTGTGAGGTCAGCCATGTCTCGCTGGCGTACAGCAGAGAATCCTCAGCCATGTTTTACTGCTTATTTGTCGATTTCTTCATATGCGGTATAGTCTAACAAATGCAAATCGTGCCTCGATGCGTTGGCATCCTACAAAAGCTATCGTCATTAATGCAATCTTGATTTTAGAATGCTAAGATAGTTATGTCTTTTTTTTCCCCTTAAAGGGTACCTCACAGAGAGGTGGAGCACTGCGACCAAAAGGTATTTTGTACCATACCCTAAGGTTAAAACAAAAGACTTTCCGCTTTCCTCATGAATAGCAGTAGGAGGAGGAAATGCTCCAGGATGACAATCCCCTAATAGCAGCTTGGCTATCTGAAAAATGCTCATGTTTGCGCCCCTCAGCCCTAGTCTCCCGACTTGGGAGAAGAGATCTAAATTTCTTGTTGTGAATCATATCATTAGATCTGATCTCGAGCAGATCGATACGTCAGGAAGGGAATATACAAGTGCGCCATGACCAGTGTCACTTGCTAAGAGTAGACTCTGCATGGCTAACTTTTTGATACGGTAAATCCATTCTATTATATGAGGGCTGAAGCCCCATGTGCTGCCAAAGAATTTTCTACAGGCCCACATAGCTTTGGAGAGCACTTGTTCTAAGTGGGAGTTCCAGTTGAGTCGTTTGTCTTGGACCACACCTGGATATTTGACAAGGTCTGAATACTCCACTTCAGTATTGTTTATACAAAGGTTTTGAAGCTGCATGTTGTATCTTTTCGTGAAGGGAACAATCACCGCTTTCACTTAGACACTAGTTTAGGGTAATATGAAGAGCATTATCCATTATCTCTCTGATGGTGCTTTCGTATTTACCCGTCACTATGATGGCCAGGTCGTCTGCGTACCCAATGACTTTATAACTAAACCTTGTCAGCTTCATTATAAGTTCATCGATTACGAGAGACCATAGCAGGGGAGGTAACACACCTCCTTGTGGACAACCCTTTACAGCTCTTATGCTGACTGTTGTAACGTCTAGAGATGAAGTTATGTCCCTCTGTCGGAGCATGGATTCAATCCAAGGAATGCGTAGAAAGCTATGTTCTGGGATAACATGAGATAGTTATGTCACTACAAGTTAATCTTTTTGCAAGACTTATAGCCATTGGAGTGGCTTTAGATGTTGGAGTTTGATTGAACTGGTTGATGCACTCAAGAATACCAATTGTGCCAAATCCATTTTACAATTTTTCAAAACGTTTGAAACAATTACATTTTAATTTTTAATAAGAATATGCTACAATATCGTACGGATCCAACGGGCAACCGCTCAACAACAAATCCTGCTTATTGCTGGACATATACAAGGACTCAACAGAGGTATTTTGCTCCGGCGCTATTGCTGTTTTAATAATTCTTTTTTCTGCCAACAGCGTTTGTAATACAAATTCAGAGATTGATTTATATATATATTTGGGAAAAGATGCACTGCGACGCTTAGAATCTATTGTGCACTCAGAGATTGGGTTAATAATTAAAACATTGTAGTTATTATGAATTAAAATGCTTTATTTTTTAAGCCAAAAAAGAAAACTTTTTCATAAGAACAACTTTTTGCTTAGCTACATAAATAGCTTTAAACCTAAATATTAAATGTGTCCAAATAGTTTCTGATCTTATCGAGTATATAATAAATATGGCAAAATTGCAGTTTACATTTTGTTTTTTTGTATGTTTTTAATAGTAGTACATAAGTTAAAATTTTACTGTATAGCATATAATTATGTATTATATATTGTACTTGAATAAATTTATTAATTTTAAAAGCATAAACTATTTCATATTATTATTTGAAGCCGTATTTCAAATTTAATACAAATTGATTTTATGGTTATGCTTAGTAGAACAAATGACTTTGGAGACACACTTAGGGTTACACACACATGTACGTTATATATGTACATATGTATATAGAAAAGGCTACAATACTACACACATACAAAAGCTAGACGTATACATAATATAAATTTATATGTATTAGGTATATATATTAATAAAAGATTGTAAAAGCTATGCTTAAACTTTGCGCGCATCATCCAAATTGTTGGTCTTTAGCAGCTCATCGATCTTATTGAGATGTAGACGCATCATGGGCAAGTAGCTGGAGAGTATCGTAATGTTCTCATCATGAGCCGCACCCTGACCAATTAGTTGGCTGCGTGTGGGCACCCAGCTGTAGATTATCTGCAAAAAAAAAAACAAATGCGGATTAGTATTGTAAATAACTAAATAGAACCTGCAGCAAGGATGCTAAAAACTGGCAAATTTTTTGGCTGCGGGTGTTACAGATCGTCTAGACAGCCTCTGCCACAGTTTTTTGGCCATTATGCATCTGAGCTGGGTGGAACTGTATGCTCCACATGCGTTTTACATTGAGAATTGGGGCGGAGGAGCCAAACCGAATGCATATGTAGTACTAAAGCAGGATCTAAGCTATTGTTATCGTTGGAAATGGCAAATACTTAATGAAGGTTTTAGGGAACTAGGGGCGCAAACATATGCATTTTTTCAGATAGCCAAACTGCTATTAGGGCATTGTCATCCGGGAACAAAGGATTAGGAGAAAAGCGGAAAGTCTTTTGTTTTAATCTTAGGGTATGGTACAAACGACCTTTTGGTCGCAGTGCCCCACCTCTCTGTGAGGTACCCTTTTGGACAAATAATGAAGGTTTGTTACAGACTCAAAAGGCTATAGCTATAGACATTCCTTTCTTTTTATCGAAACTCATGTGGTCACGAAAATTGCACACCGCACAAACTTTTTATCATACAAAACTTGAGCTAGCTAGTAAACTATTTTTTGTGGCGCAGTGTTCGGCTTTGCGTACAGAATCCACAAAGACGCATCCAGTTGAAGCGTACCTTGATTGTGCTTTGCACTATAAAACCATGATAGGGCTTTAGGGTGCGCTCATAGGCATCCTGTAAGTGCATCTTGAGTGCTTCAGTATTTTGCGCATCATTGTATATATTTTCAAAAAATCTGCAGATCAGTTGAAGGCCGCGTTTAAGCCAGAGCAACGCACTCGATGCAAAGTCATCCACATTCATATTTAATACGATGAGATCCGAAAGATATTTGTATTTTATGGGATCCACATTATAGGCTTTTGTGAGTTTCTAAAGATATATAAAAAAAAGGGATAAAGTTAATTTGTAGCATAAAGTAAATCATTTACTTACATTTATATTGCCGTTCATATCGCTAATCACAGGTGTAAAGAGTTTGCCAAAAGTTTCTGAAAAGATTTATAGATATAATTATAATAGGTTTAATTTGTGGGTAAAATAGATAAGTTACAAATGAGCTGAGCGTATATGCCTGGCTTTACAGCCCTGAAACCATTTTTATTTTTTTAATTAAATTGTTTTCTAAACGGTAGCTGCATTTTATAATTATGCGTTTCTCTTTAAAACGGAACGGATTTAGAGAAAAAGATTTGTTTATATTGATGACCAACAGTCAAAAATATATATAAATTTCGAAAGGTTTTAATCAAGCACTGTATAATGAGGAAAACATTGTTTTTATTTATTTATTGTGTCTTTGTGACGTCACAGAGCCTAAGCCCCCATTTTTAAAAAAATGATAAGCGTTTAATAAGGGCACAGCTGAACCTGCATGGTCAACTTATAAACATAATTGTATATTAATAGAATATTTCAAAGAATGCTTCTATAAACATTGGGAGCTGACCCAACTGAAGAGTTTCAAGTTTCTGTGCTTGGACGCCGTAACGATAATATCAAACAAAAACAAACTTTTGAGACAACTCTTGTTGATATTTGTCTCACTGTGCCTAATGTGTTGTATGATTTTAAGCTTGGCCTCCAGGTAGCATAAAGAGATAGGGCACGCGTAGAGGATTACACAGCTTACAAATTGACAATTGAGATTAACAAACTTTTAGGCTTTGAAGCATTGGAACATTTTACAAAACTTTTAACTTTTCATACTAAACGTTTTTAGAGTTCTGAAATTCCATACCAAAACGCGCACATCCGCTATGGGATTCAAGTGCTGGACACGCTGGCGTTTTCTGATTACCCATTTTTAGCACACCCAGGTATCTCGGTAGATCAATCTTGCTTACCAATGACGGTTACAATTTCTTTGGCTGCACTTAAGAATGCCAAGGTCTCGACCTTATCATCAGCATTCTCAGTTGTTGAGGGAAATCCTTTCAGGGTCTTGAATTGTATACGCGGCTCTTTTGACGCATCCATTTTAGGTATAAGGTTTATTTAATCTAGGTATAAGTATTAATTTGTTTAAAGATATCGTTGTATATTGTTGAACTTTCACTTCCGAAGCTGAAGCTGCAGCGGCTTGCTCCCTTGACGTCTAAAACGAAACTGAAATTTGAACAATTAGTAATGCTTACAAAAACCAGGTCGAAAATCAATTCACTTGTCTATGCATACTTTTTGGTATTTGTACGTACATAAATTTTGCTACTATTTTGTTACTATTATCTTATCAGCTCTCCAAACCAGCTATGTTTATTTCCAAGGCATCAAAGGCATATTCATATTCCACTATCGAGAACTGTGCAAACTGAGCGTCGTCGTCGTCGTGTCGATAAAGCTAAGCAAACCAAATGGCACCTAATAAAATATTGGAGACAACAATTTCAGATTACGTATGCATAGAAATGCTCATCGCTGAGCTCCAACTAAACCCCATACGACATCGTTACAGTCACGGCCAAAGACTGCAAAATCTACAACAACTCTCTGAACGATCGACTGACTGATTCCAAAAACTAGAACTCAATCCGAAGCGGCTCGGCGGCTCTCAGAGCAAGCTAAACCTTTTCCACTTACAAGTTGTATACAAATACAAACAAAAAACTTGTCTTTTTATGTATGTATGTATACATATGTACATATGTGTGTATGTATATATAATAATATACATACTAAGTAAGTGTGTGCGTAAGTGCTACTCTACTTACGTAAATAAAAGCGGTTTGTATTGATCTTTAGAGTCGACTCTCAGGGGAAGAGTTCCAAAGTCGAAGTTTTCATGCATTTACAGAGTTCCATTAGAATTTAGCTTACTTGACAGTTGCTTCAAAGTTAGGTTATGTCAGACATACATACGATAATATTAGATTAGTTCCGTGCGAGCTAGAAATCTTTTTGCAATTCCATCTTTGCAATCTTAAGAAAATATTTTCGGTGGTTACTAATACATATGTACATATACCAATACTAGTAGACTAGATCTACTATATTTTAAAAAGTTCTTATCGCAAAAATGTTCGCTTCTAAATAAATACCTAGCTCATTAGCAAATTAGAGCGAATTCTGGAAAGATTACGAAAAAATGCGCCTATGGTCAGAAATGAGAGAATACGTTCAGAAATAGGGCAGACGAAGTCGATTATACAAGAAATCGAGGAGAGGCAGCTAAAATGGTTCGGACATCTGCATGGGATGGACGAGTCAAAAAAAGCCAAACAGGTACTGGAAATGACAACGGAAGGCAATGCACCGAGAGGAAGACCCCGAAAAACTTGGGAAAATCGCATCCAGGATGTTGTAAGGATGAGGGGCAGAACCCTGGCAGAGATGAGAAAAGAGCGCCGTGACCGACCTAATTGGAGAAGATGGATATCCCGAGGCTACCCCGACGTCTAACAGCAAATGGAGATTGAAAAAGAAGAAGAAGCGGGATAGCCTACACGATTCTTTTGTATAACTATAGATATTGGCCAAACTAATTATCTGCTCATTGGACTTTCTGCGTAAGATGCTTGGAACCCATTTTTCGCGAGGTGCGTAGACAAGAATGAGCGTGGGGGACTCACAAGTACATGACACTCCTACCGCCTTTACAAATATAACACAAAACTATACTAGCCTTGCCCCGAAGGGATTACCTTTACAGTAACTCATTTCATCTTTTAGAGAATTTAAACACAAATTTTGTGTCCATCATAATCTCCAAAAAATTTAATATATGCCTTTTGTTAGAGTATTTGTTGACACAACTCATAATCTGCGTTCGATTCCAGCAGCTATAATAGTTTGAGAGCCACTAGCCACAGTTTGAGAGCCAGCGAGATATCACCACGCTATACATGACTAATTAGCGCCACGAATTTATAGCAGCCAGCGACGTCAAGGGCTTCCCTGACTCACCATTACTCACAACTCACCTGTAATCTTTTTAATTGTTTGGCTCACGTGCCGGCTGTTCGGTTTTAATAGACACCGTGTCGTCATCGAAGGCCAAACGTTTGGTATCTCCATGTACGGTCAGCACAAAAGCATAGTAACTGCGCTGTGTGGCCAGCAGATGCCACAAGGCGTCGGCCAGACGATAGCGTAGCACTGGCGCAGACTGCTCAGTAAACTCTTCGTAGTGCGCCACCAGGCTGTTTAAATTGCAGCGTAGCTCGATTAAACGCAATGCCACGGATGAAACAATTTCCGAAGTAGACGCTTCCAGGTGTATATCAACTGTAGTGGTCGGCGCTGGCGGCGGGTCTGAACGCAACCAGCGATGCTGTGCCAGTATGACTGCGCAGTTGCGTGTAAAGTAGAAATTATCGTTTAAACGCTGTGCGTGATAGTTGTCCAGCAGTTGACTGCTGCCACCTCCACCGGCTGGCTGCTGCTTGAGCTTCAGCTGTGTCAGACGTGTGGGCACGCTGATGGGTGTAGTTCCAGCAGCAGCTGCAGCTAGTACGCCTTTTTGTACAATGCGCTTGGGCAAATGTTCAGTTGGCTGATCCACCGTAAGCACGCGATTCAGAAAGTCAAAGCCATGGCCCATAATGCCATCGTCGGTGTGGCCCAAATCGAAACAATGGCCCAGCTCATGACAAACAGCGCCCAGCGTGCTGGCATAAACACCGCCATATGTGCGTCTATAGTTGCTCTCATCCGGCAGACGCGTCAAATCCACGCGTTGTGCGCTGCGTATGCAGTCGCCAATTTCGGAAAAACGTCGCGGCCAGGCGTAGAAATATGCGCTGCCAAAAAGCGCCAAGCCACCGCCGCCTAGCGCAGCATGTGCGCCCAAATGTCTGCGTATATTGGCGTAGGAGTAGTCACCGCTGGCTGTTACAGCAGCACCGTCGTAGCTAGTGCAGTCCACAAAGGCGGTAAATTTTAAATGCAGCTGTTGTCCCCAGGCGGCAGAAGCTAAAATCTCGGTAGCAAAGTGCTGCCACAGCTCGTCCTCGCTGCTCTGACGCGCTGCGGCACAGCTCAGCTGTGAGCGAAAGATGCGGCAGGGGCCGTTGAGTGTAAAGGTGCAATTGGCAAAGCCTGCAGCACGCAATTTATACGCATAGATGCACTGCACCAGCCGTAGATTTATGTCAATTAGCTGACAACGCTCACGCTGCTGTTGAGCCGACTCCGTAGCATCGCTCAGCCCGCCGGCGCACACTAGGTACAGCGGTTGCACACGATAGCTGCTGCTCCGCGCCACATAATCAAAGTGCAACAAACGCGTGCCACTGCAGCAGCTAAGTTGTAGCTGACAGGCGCTGCTGCGGCTCTGCTGCTCCGGCTCGCCACTCGTCGATAGATCAAAAAGCAACTTGAACTCACTGTTGGCGCTCAGCTGTGTTAGCTGCTCTTGCGCTGGTTCTTGATCGCCACTGACTGTTGGCTCCTGCTGCGGACGCAGCGTTAGCGTGGCTTTTAACTGCTTTGCACTAGAGCAGGCTGGCTGCAGGCGTCCCTTGATCAGCAGCAGGCTGTGTTGCACGCACTCGTCCTCGTTAAGATGTTCAACCTCAATATGATGTGTGCGCTTGCAACAGTTGACGCTGCTGGTCATTGCTCCCGGCGACGGCGTCGGAAACAATGGAAAAAAAACCACAATAGAGATTGCAAATACCTGCACTACTACAAGTGCAGGTGCACGCACACACACATCCACACGGGCCGCTGCATTGAAACAGCTGTTTTGTACGCACTGACGTCAACGAACAGCTGTTTTGGCTGCTTGCAAAAAAACCTATCGGCAAGCGCAAAAAAACAAACACAAAAAACTTATTCGATTAAATTACCATTTATTTACTTATGTATGTATGTATTTATTTATATTTTCCTTCTTACATACTCACAGCGCGGCCGCAAGCATGTACAACACATATATATATATATAAAGTAGACAGGTTCATGACCTGCAGCTAGCAGCTGCCTCTCTTGCGATAAAGCCAAAATTTATGAATAAACGAAACTAAAAAGCGAGGGAAACAATACAAGAAAAAAAACAGGTTTTCGAATTATATTGTGGCCAAAAGAGATTCAGCACTACCGCCGCAGCTTGCCGGCATGCTCCATGCGGTATTTGGCCAATTTATCCATATACTCATCATGGCCTGTAATGGTGGCCAGCAGACCCTCGGTGTTTACGGGCGACTCATGCGGGCCATAGTTAATAAGTTCATCATTTAAGGTTGTCATCTTGCCGCCTAATGCTCTTAGTATGGCATCACCTGCACAAATGTCCCATTTCTTGATCTTGGAGGTGTGCAAATAGGCCGTCGCATTGTTGGCCACCACCTGCAGCACTTTGTAGCCAGCGCCAGCGGCGGTCAGTATGTTGACATCTGGGCCAAACACTGCACGCGTAAGATCCTTGGCGCCAGCTGTGTGTGAGCGCGATACGGTGACAATGGGCTGCGTAGTATCCGCATTATCTGGACGTAGACCAAGTAGATACTCGGACATGGTGTTGCCTTCCCAGGCCCAAGCAGTTTGCCCATTAAACGGCGAATGTATGACGCCAATAACAGGACGTCCCGCAACTGCAACGCACACCATAGTTGTAACATATTCATACAGCTCCTCTGCAAGATTTTATAAGCCGTAATATTATTTTCAAGTTTTGTTAGCCTACTGACACTTACCTGTAAACTCCTTGGTGGCGTCCAACGGATCCACCCAGACGGTAACATCCTGCGTTCTTACGCTTACATCCGGTACTATGGCTGCTTCATGCAGCACCGTAGGATCCAAATCGAAACTTAACGCATCTGGGCAGTGCTCCATATCTTCCTCGGAGAATATTTCGACACGTGGAAATATATGCTGCAAGCCCTGCTTCATCATGCAATGAGAACGCGCATCTGCATCCGTAAAGGGATCATTGACGCCCTCATCTGTTTTGCCCTTGCTACGCTCCTTAAGCTTACGCGTATGCGCAACATTAAGCACCTCTAGGCCACCACGCTGTGCTGCCTGTATGGCGGCAATCAGCATTTTACGTAGGTTTACCATATTGTCGCTGCGCAGCATGCCATAGATGGCTGGTCGCTCCTCCTGATGAAAGTTCAGAAAGTAGACCAGCACCACGGTTAGCAGCACAGCTGTTATGGTAGCTGGCACCCGGTTAATGCGTATGGAACGTCCATTCATTTTTTCGTAATCCAATAAACTACTACTAGCTGTCATCAGGAACACTTAACAGTTAAGAAGACAGCTTCAGGCCAGATGCCACAACAGCACTCGTTGTCTGCGTCGTCGTCTTCGTCGTTTTTGCTGCCAACAAATGTAAACAAAGAGCGGCTATAAAGCAACCTGTGTACATGAGTGCTTAGAATGTATTTAACGAAGACGCCGCCGAAAAAACGCCAAAATGTAAATAATCGGCTGCTTCGGCCAGCATCGAGAGCGTTTTAGTTTTTTAGCTCATCAAGCCATGCCAAGGCCTGTGAGAGTAAATTAAGTTACGCGCGTTTTGCTAATGCGTTGTTTTGTGCACGAATAAACAAAATGATAAGTTTGCATTAAACATGAAAACAAAATTAAGTACAAGCAGTTTGTTTATTTCGTAATTAAATGTGTGGGCAATTAAAAAAACAATCATCGATAAACTTTGAATGCACAACTGCGCGCCGATTGTAGGCTGCCATATGCGCAACGGAAAGCGTTGCCATACTAACACATAAAGGCAAATGCAAATGTTTGTGTTTCAAAATGTTGCAACTGTCAAAGGAATTTCTGCTCAATGCTATTTAATTAAATTTTATAATGCATTTAAGTTAAACTCTGCTGCATTTAGTGCTACCAACTTATAGCAAAGTTATGTTTGGTCAATTAAATGTGGCGATTGGCAGCCTGGCCAATGACAGCCAGAAATAACTGTTTCTGCTGTCAATTGCTTTTTTTTGCGTTCTTTTATAACCATTTTGCCGCAAAATGCTAAGGCGTGAATTGCAAACCATTAAATTGAAGCTCTCCGATATAACTGACTACGAGGCTACGCGTCCAGAGCGACGTCGTAATAAAGCCAAACCGGTGCCGACTCCAACGCCGTCTGTGCCGGATGACGACAAGCCTTCAACTTCCAAAGTATTCTGCTTTACAGGCGCTGACACAGCATCAGAAGCAGAGCCAGATGCTGATGCAGACGTGGTCACAGTCTCTTCGGCCACAACGACATCTTCAACCGAACAACCTATAACCCAAGCGGATCTACAAGAGCATTTGGCAAGAGCAGCCTCAACTACGAATGCAACAACAACAACCTCTGGCTCTACGGATGACGATATCAGCGTAATTGCCGTGATCGATGACAATGATACTGTTGGGGAGCTCAGTGATACTGAGCACTGGATTGATATTGAAGATGAGGAGGCCACGGAAGCAACTAGTAACAACTCTTAGTTAAGCCTATGTGTATGTGCTTCGTGTGGAATAAATGCGTCAAATGTGCGCACAGCAAATATTTGTTTTTCCAGTTTTTACTACATTGTTGCATATTGTGTTTAATTAGAAATTAATAATAGTTTACTTTCAGCCAAGAGCGATGATTTAAACTTTGAAACTACAAAGAAACCAAACTGGAAACGTCTAAACGAAATGATTGATAACTATAAGCTGCAGTCAGGCATGATTTAATGAGACGCTTCAATACCTTTAGAAAGGACTTCGTTAAGTCATCATTTTGTATAAAAGTAATTGCAGTCAAGGGATTAAAATTAGCAAGCGCAGGCACGTAGCAGTGGCAAAATTGGCGGGAGATTAGTTAGATTACTAGCAACCAAACGCCCAAGATGCAGTCGGGCTATATTTTAACGTATGTCAGCGTCTAGTTATAAGCAAAAAGTCCCAGCTGTTTGTTGGGTCCATACATCCGCATTGTCGGAAACTCATCTGGTTTTCTTATGCTTCGTAATAAGGATCTTTCTTTTCATAACCCATTTGTTGTTTTTGTTAATCAGCTTTGAAGCCCTTTTACCCAGAAGTTCCGCCAAAACCCATTCGAGACCATGAGACAGAGTATATTAACTAAAATATGCGAACATTTTTATATATTGTTGTAGTCGGAAAGTTCCGCCATTAAGCCCGAAAAAGGAAGAGGATCAGACAATTTTTTTGCAAGGAAATGGAAGTAAGCTAGCCTAGTTAAATAATGTTAAATAATAAATAAAGCGAAAATTTATTCATGAAAATATAAAAATATCTCAGTTTTAAGCTGTTGCAAAGCTAAAGTATAATATATATTGTTAATAAATTGCTAGATGGAAATTAAAAAAAAGTTAATTGAAACAGTGCTACGCAATTAAATTTACTTCACGGCTTTAATTTATAATATTTAATTTATTTTATAATAATTTACGTCAATTCAACATATAGAAAATTGAATAGTTCAAGTTTTAAATTTATAATGAAAGGATTATGTTAAAAAAAGTATGTAAATAAGCAAAACAAATTTCAAATTAAATTTTTTGAAATAATGCCTAAAATAAACGAGTCAAGCTTAAAGCGCAACAGTTGAAGCAGCGCAGTTTAGCAAATACAACAACCAATGCGCTGCTTACAGTTACAAAAACTGCTTTGTGACACAGTTGACACGAACCGTGCAAGCAGTATAAAGGTTAATGCACCTAACTGAAACGGTTAGGCTAAGCCTAAGCAGTAGGCCTGAATGCGTCAAGCCAAACGGTTAAGCAGCTACAAAAACCAAGGCGCTGTCCTTATGACGCACTGCAGCCTGAAAGCAGTGCATATAAAAGCAGAAAAACAGGATATATATAATCGGCACCCTATGTACAGGGGCGTGCGCTCTATAGCTCTTGTGTTTTTTATTTAAATATACATATTTTCTTTTAATTTACGTATATTTGTTAGTTAGTTAGCGCCATCTAGCGACAAACGCTTGTAGGCGTAACTTTAACCTTTTGTCACTACACAAAATGAAGCATGTGTGTACGGTCACACTAATTTTGTTCCCCTGCGCACGCCACTGACTCTCGGCACGATGCTTGGCAAGCCGCATTGCAAATCCTCAGGTGGCCGTTGCTGCGCAAATGGCACAGGACACGGCACTGCGCCGCCGACAGTCGCCGTGTGCGCCTGTCTGCCCGCAAAGCGCTTCAATTTTTTTTTATTTTTTTTTATTGTGTGCTACCGAAAAAAAAAGAAGTTTAAGGAGCATGCTCCTTGACGGGAAACGCTAAACCCGGTGCGGCTTTTCGCGGGTTCCGGTTGATGTGCGTGTCAAAATTGCGTTAAATGGTTTTCTACGTCTCCGTCGTGGTTGCTTCGTCCTTTCGGAACCGTGTTTATCTATTCGAACATCACGTGATGCGGCGTTCTTTAATTAGCTGAGGTCCTGAAAGCTGATTACGTAGCTAATTTGATTGTGTGCGTGTGTAAGTGTGTTAAAAACAAAGAGGTTGACGTTGCGTCTGACTAAAGCCGACTTAAGGATACGCTCTAAAAGTGTTTTAAAATAAAAGTAACTAAATCTTCTTAAGTTTCTGCACTACGTAATCAAAACTAAGACGAATCGCTTTTTTTGGTGCGTAATAATTACAAAATTTTTCTATCCTTAATTGTTAAGCTTAGGAGCGGAGATTTGGAATTTATTTTATGGTACTTTGTGGTATTATTTTTTTTATTCCTTCTACTTTCATAAAAGTTGAATTCAATATTTTTAGCCAATTTAAAACGCAGTGTTGAATTTAGAAATCTAAAAGTTAGAAAATTTTGAATATCCACGATTGGGTCTCAAGGGGGTTGACGAACCATAACTTAACTTCAAGTAATCCTTAACCTTAACATCTGTGCATGGTTTTTTTTTAAGTTAGCTTTCGATTTTTTTCCAAAGAAACTTTATTTTATATTCAACATCCAAATAGATGACGATATTTTGAGCTATTGTATAAAAATGATTTTTTCCAAAATAATAAAAAAACAAAATGGCGCTACGCATGTACGTACTTATTTTCGGAAAGATTTATAAGGAAATATATATATAGGAAATTTTCTTTTCAATAATCACTCCGCAAGTGTAGGAGAGGGGATTTTTTATACTTTTTCCAATAATCAATTCGTAAGTGTAGGTGAGGGAAATTTTCTTTTTTGAATAACCACTTTGCAATCGTAGGTGAGGGAAATTTTAATTCGAAGGGTTCTACACAGGTGTTACCCCTAAATAAAAGAAGAATTTCTATCATTATAAATACCAAGTAGAATGCTATTCACGATTTTAAAAGCTTTTCTTTGGAAGATTTGTGCATATACAGTGTAAATCTGGTTAGGGGTACTGCCGACCGAAACTTTGTATACCGATTTAAATCGATTATTGTAAGTCGATTTTTGTTTAGATGTTACCAAACAATAGAACCACTTACTACAATTATTTTGATTTTTTTTTGTGGAGCCAGCAGAAGTTATACCCTACACATTATAGTCAGGGTAGTCTATCCGTATTAAAAATTTTTCTAAACCTTACACCAAGTGAGATTTGATAATGTTTTATTATCCTTTCAACATATCCTTAGTAGACTGCTTAGGCTTAGATTAAAGTGTATACAAAAATAAAATCTTCTACCGGTGTCGCAGCGTCCATGACCTGCAGTCAGTGGCCCCAAAGGAGCGCCCCAGAAGGATCGATGCCGAGCATTGCCGGCCACGTGCCACTTGGAAAAACTGTGAAAAGTGCAAGGATACACACACACTAACACACATACACGTAAATTTGTGCAAATTGCAGCGCATCGATATAACTTGAATGTTAAAATGTAAATCCTGTGCGGCCTTATGCGACAGCGGGATACTCTGCAGTTAATAATTTGCAAGCGATTTAAAGGATTCTAGTTGAATTGTTTTAAGGATTTGTTAATGTACGTGTGTACTTCCAATTTTCTTTATTTTGCAAGTTTTCTTATAACACTATCTGCTTCTTATCGATGCTGCAGATCAACATCGATTACACAAATATGTAAAGTTACAATATATTTACATCGATAACATATTGATATTAAATTTATATCGATATCTAACTATTTGTTATATATCGACGTTTGCTTGTTAATTAGGCTCACATTTGATGTACATGCCAAAGAGTCTGGCTGTAGGTATAGAAATAACTCAGGTCTACAAATACAGGGGTCATGTGATTTGTTGGAAAGCTAAGGGTTATTTCCGAAGTAATTTGTTGCGTAGAATCCGAATCCGGCGTCAGAACTGGCCCATCACGTCAGGATTTTGAGATATTTGAGGTTATGTACCCAAAAAACGGCGATTTTTCTACTTTTGAGGTTATGTACAGGGCGTTCTCTCCAGTTACATCATTTAGTACAACTCTTACCCTTTAATTTAAGATTCAAGAGATCAATTACGATTTTTTTTCGCAAAGTTATGGCAGTTCGAACATTTTCTGACAATTTTTTCTAATTTTGGACCATCATACTCAATCTTTCATCTTGAATTTAGAAATGTTAATGGCAGATTTTGGGTTTCATCCGCCATATTGGACATCACTTTTTTAAGCTTCTAAAACTTAACATTCTAATGATATTCAAATTCATCAACCTCAATAAGTTGCCCTGTACATAACCTCAAATGTAGGAAAAACCGCCATTTTTTGGGTACATAACCTCAAATATCTCAAAATCCTGACGTGATGGGCCAGTTCTGACGCCGGATTCGGATTCTACGCACCAAATTACTTCGGAAATGACTCTTATATTAAAAATAATTAGGATTAAAAATACATTATTGAGAAACTTAAAAAAATTTCACAAAATCTTGATTGAAAAATTAATTAGAATAGAAAATGGTTTATTAAGAAACTTAAAAAAATTTCGAGAAAAATGTCTTAAGTCGATGTCAATGTCTGACTTTGAAAAATGCATAAAATCTATTTTGTGTTTCAGTTTATATATTTAATTTATTATTTTTCGTAAAAACAAAATAAAAATCTTAAAAAAAAATAATATTTCAGAATTTCTATCCTAATTCAAGATTAGAATTAATTACTTTTAGAACTAAAATCAAGGATGCTCTCAATCTTTATTTAAACTTTATTGTTTTTGATTAGTGTACATGATCTGCCACGCCTTCTATTTCTACCTGCTATATGCATGTTAGAAATCTATTATATCCTTGACCCTTTACACTATGGAGCAGGGTATAGGAAACAAACACACAAACATCCTGCACAAATAGAGCTGGGCGCTTGGCACGAGACGCGCCACGTGCAACAAGACTACGGAGTTCTGTTGCACCTACTACAGTAGACACTGCTTAGCAACAACTTGGAAAATAATCATAAAATATTAAGCAGCAAATATAAAAAGTTATTTATTTATTATAAAGGAAACACTGCATTTAACATAATATGATATATAATTTGGTGAAATCGTTAAAAGAGCAAAGAGCAAAAAGTAATGAAAACTATTCGAAAAAATGAAAGATTATTTCTTTAGTGAAGAAAAAAACTAGAAAAAATGGCGTACGGAAAGTCGGGCGCGGACGACTTTAGAATCCCCTGTACCACTAGCTTGTGCTAAAGTCCGATTTCTTCACAAAAAACCAAAAACAGAAGAATTTTTTAGCAAAAAATTTTTTTTTTGACCAATCGTTCCTATGGGAGCTATATGATATCAGTCAGCCGATTTCAATAAAATGTGACACAGTGCTTAAATACCTTAAAAAAGATCTGAATGCCAAATTTACTTCAAATGTCTTTACAAACAACCGAAACACATCGAATTTTGTATAAAAAACGTTTTTTTGGACCCATTGGTCCTATGGGAGCTATATGATCTAGTCCACCGATTTAGATCAAATTTAGTACAGTGCTTAGGAACTATAAAATACTCACGAATGTCACATTTAGTCCCAATATCTTAACAAACAAACGAAACACAACAAATTTTGTTAAAAAATCGATTTTTTGGAAGATCGGACCTATGGGAGCTGTATGATATAGTCAACCGATTTTGTTCAAATTTGGCACATTGCTTAAGTGGTCTAAAAAATTTTCAAACGCCAAATCTGGTTACGATATCTTTATTAAAAAACGAAATATAGCAAATTTTTCTTTAAAAAAGTTATTTTGGCCGATCGGTCCTATGGGAGCTATATGATATAGTCAACCGATTTCGATCAAATTTGGTACAGTGATTGGGAACTATAAAAAACTTTTGAATGCCAAATTTGGTTACGATATCTGCAGAAACAAACGAATTGTTCATCTAAAACTTTTTTTTGTCGAGGTCGTCTCAAACACCCCTATGGGAGCTGTATAATTTAACCCCGATATCAAAAAAATAAAATAAACTTGTCTCCTATGGAATAATATGGGATCTAATGTGAAAGTTTGGTAACTCTAGCTCTTACCATCTCTGAGATCTAGGCGTTCAAACGGACGGACGGACAGACGGACATGGGTATATCGACTTTTCTATTCACCCTGATCATATTTTAGGTAACTTTGGGGTGTCTTCGACGTCTCCTTCTATATGTTACATACATTTTCGGCTTGCACAAACTTAATATACCCTTTATACCATACGGTACAGGGTATAATAATAGAGCGTAAGTTCTTCAAAAATTTGGGTTTGTCAAGACAGTCTTGTTATTTAAAATTAAAATCGATCGTGCTACGAAAATGAAAACGAATTTATTATACACTGAGAAAAAAATCAACTATTTCGTACTTGAAACTGGGAAATCCACACTTGAAATGGGTGCAAGAACGAAAATACCGAAATATAGAACTTCGATCTTACATGAAGTATAAAGATTTGAAGTCCGAAATTCTTATTCTTAACGAAATGTTTTTGAAATAAGAAAATAAAACTCTTATTTCAAGTATAGGACCCAAGAAGACAGAAGTAGGGATGCGGAACAAGCTTTTTTATTTTGCAAAAGAGTCCGTCGTGCTAAACCTGATCGAATGATTGTTGTAAGTCTATAAATGCCGAAGTACAGTAGTCAAGGTCACTAAACTGGTGATTTAGGAGTATGCCACACTGATTCATAACACCAAAAACCAGAGCGGCATCCAGCTTCTCCCACATTTTCGATAGGGCTGGTAGTGAGCTTATTGACAGGTATGTCATCATCCGACTTATCTGGCTTATGAATCATGTGAATCAATGCCATCTTCCACTGAGATGGGATACATTTTCTTTCACATAAAAAAAAAAATAAAATTCCTGTGAGCTTCAATGAGCGTTTAACATTTGAGAAATTAAAGGACTTTCTCATTTCTGAAGACGTTATATTACAAGACGTCACAATGGCTACCAGAAACCATTTGATTTGACGACTGATGCAGCATTTTTATGCTTGGGAGCAGTTCTGTCCCAAGATGGTAAGCCAATAACTAAAGGGCCCCGGAACCCCTAAGGAAAACAAGCTAAACTTTTACTGGCAATAGAAGAAGAAATAGTATCTTCCAGATAGGCGATAGAGTTCTGGTAAAATCAAATAGCTGGCTAGGCTACAAGCTTACACCATTCTATGAAAGATTGATATTGTAAACCTCGTCTCTCTGGACTCAAAAGAATTAAGTTATGAATGTTGGGAGTATTACAATTACCGACTACAACTACTGCTACGAATTCTGGACTCCTAAGTGGAGCACAGCGCCTCCAATTACCGACTAAGTTTATCTACAATAGCTTATATAAAAGATTTGTACTGGAATGTACATCTTAAGAGCAGGCAATGATAGATGTTGGTAATTCCAAGACCAATTTTCCAAAGTAATAGCTGGTTAAGAAGAGATGTGTGTCGAATTTAAAGCTTGTCACTGAAAAAACTAGCATAGGTTAGGTTAGGTTACACTGGCCGGCCACAACAGAGTGCAGCCTAGCATAGACCTTTTGGTCCTTAGTTGTGCCAGATTTGAGGTTATTACGCAAAGTGATGGTCGGTTAAAAATTTTACTTTTTTAGCGATATTAAGTAGCCGCCCAACTTGCAGCCTGGCCACCTCTTCTAGACCGACAAACGCTGGTTCTCCTAGGGTGGTCAAACGATGTCTAGAGATGGCTGGGCAGTCGCAGAGTACGTGTGCTAGGGTCTCAGGGACTTCCGGATCCCTGCAGATCCTGCATAATTCGCTTGCCGTTAGTCCTATCCTATGCGCATGCTTCGCTAAGAGGCAGTGTCCTGTTAGCACACCCGTGATGGTCCTGCATTCAGTGCGTGAGAGTTTCATTATAATAGCATAGATCATGACATTTATTTGCAAATTTTTGTTATAGTCAAATGTGAACTCAGAAATACGTTAGGATGCGTTTCCGCATTCAACTCATCTCATTTCCCCACCCCTTTTCATAAGGATCTAAACTCTAGAGTCTATATCATGTTCTTAAACGAGAATGTATCAAGAGCAAGGTGTCTCAGTACCCATTGCACCTAACCATTGCATACTTTATGGGCAATTTTCATTGGAATCATCAAAATCTATATTTTCAGATTTCAGTGCTTATAATTCACAACCGCTTTAAACTAAAGCAGCATAAGTTAGCTGGTTTTATGAAAAAACATTTAAGAATATTTTTCCCATTTTGTTGGCATGTGTAGCAATGCAATATGGAATATGAATTTGATTATTATATTTTTTGATTATCATAAAAACGTTTTTAATTACTAAGTACTCGGTCTAGAAAGTTATAATGCTTTTCGCTCAAAAAAAAGTTATTAAAATTTTAAATTAAAAATATTTAGCATTTTGAATCAAGTCCAAATTGATATATATTTTTGATGTGGCGTGAAACCGAATGATTAATTGCAAGTGAAATTAAATCGAAAGATCTTGAGCTGTGCTAACAAAGAGCTTTGCAATTATAAAAGATATCGATAGATAAAAATGTGAAATTGGAAGCTAGCGAAAACGAATAAAATTGGTTTTACAATTCCACAAAACGAAAACGCTAGAAATTGTGAGCAAAGCTCTAAATTTGTAAAATTAATAAGTCTTTAATATTTTGCTTTAATGATGCCACAATGCTCTTAGTAAGTTTTAAAAATAATAATTAATTTAATATAATTTTCAATGTGCTCCCAATTAACAAAACAATCAACTCATGGCTCAAAGGCGTGTCGCATAGTTCCAGGTTTCACTGTATCCGTATATTAAAGGTATCTTATGTGCATATTTCAGTTCACTTGATTCAAACGCGGCATTTTGCTCTTGGCAAGGAATTCCACTCAAACGCGCTCACCATTCATTAGCCGGTAACAGGGCCGGATTAAACCAAGAGCAGACAGCGGCCCCGGCCCAGGCGCTAACAGAAGGCCCTCACAAGATGAGAGAAATTTTGATAGACCGATAGGAGCATATAATTTTGCTCGATATAGTTTTGTCAAACAAAAGTTTTTCAACTTTAAGACTTCTCAAATCGGTATAAAAAATTCGAAAATCGTTGGATAGAAATATTTGCCGAAGAGTTTCAGATGAACTTTTCAGCTGGAAAAAAATTCTTAATGGATGAAACTTTCAGCAATCGTTAGAGAATTTATTCTAAGCCCAAAACCAAATTTGCGTATTTGTGTTTGGGGACGTCCATTAAGTTTTTCAATAAACTTATTTTTTGAGCATTTGTTTACTGTACTAGTATATGTAAATATATATGGATGCATTATTAAAACAATACGATTCTATTGAACTTTATTATTATAGTTAGCACTAGTTTGTAAATTTAAGCGCAATCGGGGAACCTTTGTTTAAAAGTGTTTTTTAGTTTAATTTTGGGTCGAGAAACACGAGAATGCCAACCTTTTTTTTTATTAAGCACCGTTTTCGAGATTTTTTCGAAAAACTAGTTTTCGGCATTTGTTTCAGTTTTAATCTACAGTTCTTAACCGATCTTAAAAACATTTTTTTACGTGGGTTCATTTTTCGTGTAAACTAGTGTAAGGTTTTATATATATCGGGGCCCTTGGGCCGGCAATTGCTTTATTTAGTCCGCCACTGGCTCTACATAATTAGCATAGTAGAGTTTGCAACAATACACAGATGACAGCCACACACACACACACACAAACACACACACTACACCACACCTGCACACACACAGCATCACATACACTGTGCAAAAATTCACACCAACATGCAATTGAAATGCATTTTAAGGCTTTTCATTGTGTTGCGCCTTTAAAAGCTTTTAGCATGTCCTTGAGCTTATTTTTTTTATTTTACTCTGTTTCAAGTGGAATATTTTTATAAGTGTATGTTACACTCACACTCACACACACAAACATAAACAGCTTCCCAACAGGTGCACTTTGTTTTTCTTTCCAGCTCTGCCCTGGGCTTATGACAAAGTTCAATGTTTTTTTTTTCTGCTCCTCTTCCGCACTGAATCCTTGCCTTTGCCAAGTCCCATGTTGTGTCTCGGTGGAGTACCAAGTATGCAGGTCAAATTCATAACAGAAGTAGTTGAGTCAGGATAGTCAGATTTAAAAGGAAAACCTTTGGAGTTTAAGGATATACACATTTTCGATGATATTCATTTCATGTTTTACATTACATTTCCTGAGCAATTTTCAGGGCTCGGCAGTTTTTAATGAACATTTTTTTTTTAGAATCTACAGTTCTTAACCGATTTTGTAGATCTTACGCTCAAAATGTTAGGAAAACATTGTCTCACAAGGATTTTTCCAACTCGTTAGAGCAGCTGCTCAAATTTTTGTTCGCAAAAAAATTTGGCAACACTGTTTTGTTAAGACTACTTTTTTTTTTCAAAAATTCTTAAAACAGTTCTTAAGACCTAGGCCAAGAATAGGCCCGTTGTGTCTTTCCCCATTTAAGAGGTTCCCTATATGAGGTGAGACAGCCATCCGGCAGCCTGAATAAACCTTAAGAGGCATTTTAGACTCTGTTCGGAGAGCTGAGATAGTTCATCGAGCTAGTGTGACTTTAGGAAATGGAATCTTTTCCTGCCCAGCCCTGAGCAGTGACAGAAATCGTGTTCCACTGTCTCCAGCTCCCCCTCATCGCCATAGCTTCTACAGAAGTCATGGTGGGGAGCATTTAGCCTGGATGCGTGATTTCCCACCAGCCAGTGTCCTGTGATAGCACAAATACCAGTAGAGCACTGTACTCTATTCAGACAGCAAAGTTCCTTAGTTCTTTTACTGCAGTATGTGAGATCCTGCACTTCTTCGAGCGAAGTAATTTCGCATTCCTTGTCCTGAAGCATGATGCTGGTAGTTCCTTATCTAGCGAGTTCATCCGCAATACAGTTGCCCTCGATGTCCCTATGTCCTGGGACCCATATGTGATGAATTGAAAACTGCACAGCCTTCTCCTCCAGAGACAAGCGACAGTTATTCACTGACTTCATGCACGAAGTTATCGAAGCTAGGGTCGTAATAGCCGCCTGGCTGTCCGAGTAAAAACATTCTTGTACCCTTTTCTTATTGTTGTCAAAGCCTCCTGGATAGCAGTGACCTCTGCCTGAAAGACACTGCAGTGTTCCGAGAGTCGGAAAGCAGTTCTGACGTTGAGTTCCTCAACATAGACGCCTCCGCCCACACGGTCGTCCAGCTTGGAACCATTCGTGTTCTTTATCAAGCCAGCTGGGCCTGGCACATCTATATTCCACTCCTCCCTAGTTGAATATGGGTTCTGAATTTGCTTGTGAAGTCTTCTTGCGGTATGCAGTAGTCTGTACTCTCGGGAATAAGTGAGTTCCCCTTAAGAATCTTTGCGTGACCAAAATCAAGGTCATTCCATCTTCTCGCCTCTCTCATGCGTAATGCTGATAGAACGGCTTGTTGTTTCCCTATTTTGTCCATTCTCGACCCAAATCTCGCAAGGATTTTTCCTACTCGCCAGAACAGTTGTTTATATTCTTTCGCAAAAACAATGTGGCAACACTGTTTTGTTGTGACTCATATTCAAAACGGTTCTTAAGAACCATTATGGACACACATTTTTTCACACAGCTTATGTTTTGAAACATTTTTGTAGAAGCGAATTTGACAGGAGGCACTTTATTTTTAGAACCCCACTCACTTCTTCTGGTGGTATTTTATAGCAACTGGAATCAATGCTCTCCAGCCTCAGCTCACTTAGTAGTTGGGCTGCATCAGACGTTTGGAGCTTTGCCAAGGAGCTAACGAACGGGTCGATAGGGGCAAGTTTTGCACCCAGTACTGGGTTGGCTCTGGTGGTTGTTTTTGTTGTTGTTGTTGTGTAACGACTTCTTGAAAGAGCTCCAAGGCATTGCTGTTGTTATTGTTTGGTGCTGCTGCTGTCGTCGTCGTCCTTGTTATTGCACTTGCTCCAATTATAATGGGCGCCCGCATTGCTCCAAGGCGCACAAGTGCAAGTTAAATAGACATCAGCAACCAAAATGACTACCACATAAAGTGGCCTGGGCCGGTTGCCATGGTGACAGTCCCCGACTATGATATATCCTGTTCTATTTCGAATTTTAACAATGTACACTGCATTGTGGGGGTTTTGGGTTAGAGGGTCCAGACAATGTGATTGCAGCTTCTTGTCAAGCAGTTTTACAAGCAGTTTGCTTTTTAGTGGGACCTTAAATTTGAAAATTCTAAATTTATAGCGATTTCACAAGTTTTAGGATCGTCAATTATTTAAAAAATAATTGCAAATGACTTTTTTTTTGATTTTGGTTATATTGACTTCATCTCGACATATCACCACAGCAATATCTTGTCGATTTGTCTCTCATATCGCTATAAAATTGTTTACGAGATATTGACGCATGACTGAAAAGAGTAACCAAAAATTTGTTTTTTTAAAAAAACTGGAAAACGATTCTTAGGAAAAAAAGAGATTATTGTAATTTTCGTGTTTCTCGAACCAAAATTACTCTGAAAAGCATTATTTCGCTTAATCTAGTTTTATCGTTAGATATTCCCAGCCGATTTGAAACAAATTTTCGTCTGCATCGAGTAAACTTACGACTTGATGAATGAATCGAAAAATGTTATAGTTGGAAGGGGGAGTGCAACATCAAAAAATTAAATGCAAGTAAAGAACTAGTTAACATGAACTAGCTCATAAGAACTAGATCGTGGGAACTAGATCAAAAGAACGAGATCATATCGCAACATTTGGATGTTGATCTGAATACGAGCTTTGAAAAAACCGTATACCTAAGGGTTCTAAGGGTTCTGAGATAACCTTCAAAAACGCTCAAAAATTTGTTTCTCGGTTTTCCTTTTTTAGCCATGTTTCTTTTTAATATTTTTGGGTCGCTGAAGCTCAGAATAGCGGATATTTAGAATTAAAGCTTTACGGGTAGAATCTTTAGAAAATCGATTTTTTTGGGGGTTTTTATATTGGAAATAACGTTGGGAAGTGATTTTTTATAATAAAAATTTGTTATTCTAAAACGCGTTTATTTAACGCGTTTTTCTCAAAAACACTTTTTTTCGAACAGCTTCACAAAAATTTTTCCGATCGATTTGAAATTTGGACAAAATCTTCATAATACAATTTTCTAGTATTTGATCAAAATATTAAAAACTTCCTATTTAAACACAAATTTTTCATAACTTTTTTGACGAAAAAAAATTGTTTTTTAAGCTTGCGCCATTTTGTTTTGGTATATAGAAAAAGCTGCAGAAGGCCTCTGCCAAAATAAGTCATCTACTCGAAGCTCTTTCCAGGCGGCATTTTGTTTTTATAGCTTTGGAAAAATGTTTATTTTTAGCTCATAATACATAAAATATCGTCATCTATTTGGATTTCGCATATAAAAAAAAGTCCTTTTGAAAAAAATCGAAAAATTAGAGCTGCTACTCCGTAAGTCTTTACAAATTGATCAACACCACAAAAAACGATGATCAATACTATTTTGATAAGATGGAAAATTTGCAAAATTGGACAAAGATAGAACCTTATACGTGCATCCTGATGAACAATGACGTCACATCGAATCTTACGAGAAGATTTCGCAGTTGAATATTTTACGATTGATTTTGATATTATGTTGAACTTGTCTCATTTTGATTTTTCTGGTTTCTAGTAAATTTTTTGGAAAATATTTTCCATTTTTTTTAAAAGAATTTTTATACACGATACAGTTTTTTTGGTTGACTTGTTAAATCTTTAGAATATATTTTTTAGAGATTCTACAGCTACCAAAATCGGCATTTTAATAAAATAGTTCTTCTAACTTCATAAGAATACAAATAACTAGTTCCCTCTTAAATGCTTTCTAAAAAAAAGAATAATGGAGCGCTCAGGGTATATTCTATTCGAAATGTTTCATTTGTTTTTATTTAATGCATTTCTTAAGCCTCTACTTGAGTGGCAACATGGCGTATACGCCATTTTGTTGAATGCCAATAAACAACAAAGCTGGCAACATTGAAAAACCAAAATGAAGAATGCGCCAGGAAAAGTTTCTGAGGAGTTAATGATACTATAAACTGGGATGAATTGGAAATTTATTGTTGACTTTGTGCTGGGAACGAGACTTTGCCTCCTTTGTACCTTTTAAAAATAACTAAATTTAAGATTATAAAGCAGACGATGCTGAACTTAAATCAATTTAAAAAAATAAAGCGGAATAATTTTTAAATCGATCCATATATGTGTACATATATGAAAAGCTGCTTTCCTATATTTAGCACGAACATATATTTTTTCTTCTGATTATTTATTAAGTTATCGATAACTGCGCATTAGATAGACATTTCTTAGCAAGAAAGTATTTCATTAAAGTAGAAAAGCATTAATATAATATAAATTATACTTATTAAATTGGTTTTAAATATAATATAAATTTATAATAAAATTTTAAATATAAATAAAGAATTTAGTATAAAAAATGGCGGACGTAAAGTCGGGCGCGAACGACTTTAGGATACCCTGTACCACTAGCTTGTAATAAAGTCCGATTTCTTCACAAAAAACCAAAAACAGAAGAATTTTTAAGCAACAATTTTTTTTTGACCGATCGTTCCTATGGGAGCTATATGATATAGTCAACTGATTTCAGAAAAATTTGACACAGTGCTTAAATACCTTAAAACAGATATGAATGCCAAATTTATTTCAAATATCTTTACAACCAAACAAAACACATCGAATTTTGTATAAAAAACGTGTTTTTGGATCGATTGGTCCTATGGGAGCTATATGATCTAGTCAAACGATTTGGATTAAATTTAGTACAGTGCTTAGGAACTATAAAATACTCACGAATGTCAAATTTGGTCCCAATATAACAATAACAATAACAATAACAAACAAACGAAACACAACAAATTTTGGTAAAAATCGATTTTTTGGAAGATCGGACCTATGGGAGCTATATGATATAGTCAACCGATTTTGTTCAAATTTGGCACATCGCTTAAGTGATCTAAATTATAATAATATATATATAAATAATTTCCAAACGCCAAATCTGGTTACGATATCTTTATTAAAAAACGAAATATAGCGAATTTTTCTTTAAAAAAGTTATTTTGGCCGATCGGTCCTATGGAAGCTATATGATATAGTCAACCGATTTTGATCAAATTTGGTACAGTGATTGGGAACTATAAAAAACTTTCGAATACCAAATTTGGTTACGATATCTTCATAAATAAATGAATTATTCATCTAAAACGCTTTTTTTTTGTCGAGGTCGTCTCAAACACCCCCATGGGAGCTATATAATTTATCCCCGATATCAAAAAAATAAAATAAACTTGCCTCCTATGGAATAATATGGGATCTAATGTGAAAGTTTGGCAACTCTAGCTCTTACCATTTCTGAGATCTAGGCGTTCACACGGACGGACAGACGGACAGACGGACATGGGTATATCGACTTCTCTATTCACCCTGATCATATTTTAGGTAACTTTGGGGTGTCTCCGACGTCTCCTTCTATATGTTACATACATTTTCGGCTTGCACAAACTTAATATACCCTTTGTACCATACGGTACAGGGTATAAAAAGTTATTTTGGCCCATCGGTCCTATGGGAGCTATATGATATAGTCAACCGATTTTGATTAAATTTGGTACAGTGATTGGAAACTATAAACAACTTTCGAATGCCAAATTTGGTAACGATATCTGCAAAAATAAACGAATTGTTCATCTAAAACTTTTGGTTTTTTCGAGGTCGTCTGAAACACACCTATGGGAGCTATATAATTTGACCCCGATATCAAAAAAATAAAATAAACTTGTCTCCTATGGAATAATATGGGATCTAATGTGAAAGTTTGGTAACTCTAGCTCTTACCATCTCTGAGGTCTAGGAGTTCCAACGGACGGACAGACGAACATGGGTATATCGACTTCTCTAGTCACCATGATCATATTTTAGGTAACTTTTCGGTGCCTGCGACGATTCTTTCTGTATGTTACAACCATTTTCGGCTTGCAAAAATCGGGTTTAATTTTATATAAGTCTTTAGATTTGCTTTTTACATAAATACCGAGTGTTGCAGTGTTGTAAATGACCCCAAAAGCGTATTTTGTAACACTTTTTCAACAACCAAAAATTTAATATAGGCGCTGATTAGGGAAACGTTGAGTTAGAAGCTGAAACTTAAGCCTGTAAATTTTGTTGTTGCAAAACTACTCAAGCTCAACTCAACAGCAAGCGTGAATACCCTTTATTTAAAAAATTTAAGCCGAAAGCTGTAAACGACAAGAAAAATTGACTTGCCTAGCGGCCTAAATGGAACAAAAGTTCTTTTTTTATTTAATTGTACTGAATATATTGTTTAAAAGTTCAACAATTTTTGCTAAATATTTCAAAATCTTTTTGCTTGCAACTTTAATCGATTTGCATGACTTTAAAATCGCATGTAAGACATGTCAATGTCGTGCTCACTGCCAGAGATAGAGCAAACGGAAACGGAAGCGGAAACGGAAAGAGCTCGATTTCTATTTCGTTCGTGTAACTGACATTTGATTGACAGTGAAAAAAAATGTCTGTCATAGGAAATACAAAAACTTTGAATGCATTTTTATGGACTACACCAAAAACTGACTGGAATTCAATAATTAAAAATAAATTGCAAATGCTTGGCCGAGGCCACAAAAAGATCCCTCCATACCAATAAAATGCTTAATTTAATAGACAATCGGTCAAAAGTTAATGGTCTGGGGGCAATCATTGCTCCATATGCAGTTCCGTTTGACCGCCGCGTAAGGCGAACGTATTTTGGGTCTACTAAGGAGTGGCGAAAGTTAAATACTCTCTCTGATTTGGACGTAAATAAGAAAAAGATATCGATGTCTATCGATTGTGTCAACTAAAAATCAAGAAAACAAAGAACGAGCCACATAACAGTCGGCAAAATAGACTTTTTTATCGATAGTACCAACTATCGAGTGTAAGTTTTGGTTCTTAGAAGTCAGAAAACGGAAAAAATCGATGGATTATTTATATCAAAAGATTATTGGGTAAAGTATAGATTTTTATAGATATTTCCATATACCGATTGTGAGTAGGCATTCGATTTTCGAAGCATAGCCGAATATGTGACTCAAATATAACTAAAGTAGGTTGCCGATAGTTCCAACTATCGAGACTGAGCAACACTTTGGCATTTAATTTTTTTTAGTCAAGGCATGTTTTGGTCCTTGCTAGCTAGTTTTTTATAACTAAAGATTATTGTGCAAAGTACCGATTTCGAACGATTTTTTCAACTATTGAGAGCAACACTTTGGCAGTCCAAATTTTGTAATTTTTCCGAATATTTTGCTACAATTGGGAGCACCAAAAATTCGTTTTCAAAACGAATCCGAGTAAAACGCTGGATATTGCCTTTAAAGCAAAATTGTGACTATTACAGGCTTGGGAATTCTCGAAAAGAGTTTTCAAAAGTCAAATTTGAGCCAACTCAATTTTTTTAAAGCTTTAAGCAGAAAGCGTCAAAAAATCGACTAAAAAAATCGATGCCATTAAGTTTTGTGTGTTAAATTTGTGACTATTACAGGCCAAGGAATTTTCGAAAAGTGATTTCAAAAATCGAATTTGAGCCAGCTCTGAGTTAAAGCATCGTGAAAAATCGATTTTTTTCAAGGATCGCTTATACTTTTTTGCTAAATAGTTTCGGATCCGAGAAATAAAATATTACTTTTCAAAATTTCATATGAAAACATGTAATGGATCTATAAAAATTTATACAATAAAACATGTAATGGATCTATAAAAATTTATACAATAAGAAACCTGAAACCTAAACAATATTTACTGACAATTGCCGAAAAATCGTATAAAATCGTTGAATTTGATGTAAAGAAACTAGTTAGTGTGAGCTTAGATACCAAAAGAATAAATTTCTCAATTTATGCATTAGTTCGATTCATCTTGAGGGATTAAGAATTTAAATCTGTTTATCTAAAACACTTTCGCTAGCAATTCTTTCCTTATATATACCATAGGTTTACCGAAAAGTTATAGATTTTTCAATTCCAGCTTTTTTCGAAACAGTCTTACATTTAAGCATAGTTCCGATGCCTTTTAAGGGTATAACAAGTGAATGCACCTATAAAATCTGTACGATCCATAAATATAATAAGACAAGGGCCAATTGATAAGCAATTTGAATCTACTGACGATGGAGAATTCCAGGCCTTAGTAGGTCCATTGCACTCGAAACAGGCGAAATTGGAATTGCATTTTATTTACACACTGACACATTAAATAACAGATCATATTTGCCTATAAATATTATGCATTTATTTGTTATTCCTATAATGAGCATAATCCCAAGAATATAATTAGACTTGTACGAACCACACTACAATTCAAAACACTGATAATCGCCATCATGTAATCATTATTCTTCGTTCCGGGATTTAAATATAGTTTGTGGCGTCTAAAAATAGCTAAATAAAGAAATAACATTGGGAACTATCTAGCTGAGGCTCGATTATCAATCACAATACTTTCTAAGAAGTAGACGACGTGCTCAGTGTCTAGACATATTTCATAGATCGCTCAGGGGGCTTGGATTATATGGATAGCTAGATTAGGGTATTGATTTGAGAAAAAGTCAAAAAAGGTTTTATTTGAATTCTTTTTTAAGTAGCTTACATATTAAAAATTACAATCCAGGAGTCAGGCTGAAACAACGATATCAGCGAAGCATCCATCCCTGGCTTAAGGGATAATAAAGAAAAGTGATAAAAGTGAGCAGCATGATCTTGACGAAAATCCAAAACAATCAAGGTTCTGACAGCGCCTACCACAAAGAGTAAACTTGTCCGTAACACGGAGCTAGCGCTTAGCCATATGCATCCCTTGGGAACTGGGGCATTCCTGGGTCCCTGGTAACGAGGCTGCGGTGGAGTATAAAAATACTCATTGCAAATTAGGAGGACGCATCTCTCTGGCTGCGCTACAATCCAAAGCGAATATTGAAACTCCTGTGTTTTTACAAGAGCACCAGGAAGGTATTTAAATATATGTTAGGATTGGTATTAGGGCACTGCACCATCACGACTTCTGCCGCAGCTGCGGAGATGAGGAGAAGACAGAAAGCATCCAACAACTTCTATGCCTTCTTAGAAGACGAACCCAGTCTCTGGGTAAACCATTCTTTGAGGATCTGGGTAGTAGCCTAACCTATGTGCCCATAGCGGATCTGGCTGCTTTCGACGAATCCTCAAATGGTTCTGCAACATGAGAGACTTACGCGACTAGGGATGTACAATTTTTGATCCTCCTCCACTATCCCTCCCTTTCTTCAATTTCTTTCCTCTTTCTCCTTTTAATTGGGCAACACAATTGAGCTCATGGTCTCTGGGTGATCTCAGTCAATATCTGAGCTGCCTATACAAACTAACCTAACCTTCTGGGTAAACCATTCTTTGTAGACTTGGGCAGCCTGGCCACTATTGTCGTATTCTCAAATTGGTTCTGCAAGGATAGGGACTTAGGTGACTAGGAATGCTCACCTCTCATACTCCTTTCTGCTCTGGCTGAGCAGCCTTATTAACTCAACCCACTTGGGTCACTGATTTGGCCATTGTCCTATAAATCAAACTGATTTCGGAAAAAATTGTATCTTATTTAATTTTAAGCATTTATGGAAGACAAAGATATTAGTTAATAAATATACTTGAAAACCCACGGTGGCGAAAATGGTTCACGGATGGGTCCAAAACTGAGCAGGGTGTAGGTGTTAGAATCGTTGGACCCAACACCAGAATCTCTACCGCAATGCGTATCTGGCCCAGCGTTTTTCAAGCGGAGATTCATGCCATAGAGATCTGCGTCCTTAGTATCATTCTCAAGGGAACTAGGGGAGCAAACATATGCATTTTTTCAGATAGCCAAGCTGCTATCAGGGCATTGTCATCCTGGAGCATCTCCTCCAGGATTGTTAAAGAATGCCGTAACCCAAACCCTGTCGCACGGAACAAAGTCGTACTATGTATGTTGGGTGCCTGGACACTCAGGGGTGAATGGAACACGATCGCTGACGATCTAGCACGACAGGTTGCCATTTTGTGGTATTGGTTGATCCATAATCAAAACCATGATAAGCAAATGGGCAGCAGGAGAACATAGTAGATACTGGTTCTCCCTCCCCAGCCAAACCTCTGGATGCGATCAAGACAAGAGGTCTTGGCAGAGCGGACCTGAAGCTCCTACTAGCTTACCTATCTGGCCAACACACTGTTAGACATCATCTTCAGAAAATTTGGCCTATCGGACTCTTCAGAGTGCAGGCTCTGTTTAGAAGACGATGAAACCATCAGACATATTCTCTGTGACTGCGCAGCTCTGGTATGGGACAGATCCTGTCACATGGGAAAGCAACGGATTAGTCCCTTCCATCTCAGGTCAATACCAACAAAAGACCTACTGGTACTCATGCGGAAAGCGGAAAGTATTTTGCTTTAACTTACGGGTATGGTACAAAAGACCTTTTGGTCGCAGTGCCCCACCTCTCTGTGAGGAACCCGTTTAGGAAAAAAAAAAGTTATTAAACCAAATTATTCACGAGAGGTGTTCACTGTTTTGGGCAGATATGCAGAAGTGCCTGACTAACAACGTAAGCAAAAGCAATCAGCTGTTTATAGCTATCAAATAAGCTTTTGTAGCTAAAATTCTATTTAAGAATATAAAATTTCAATTTATGGAGTCTAAGGGTATAAGAGTCTAGTCTTAATTTTCGTAGAAAAGAATCGGGCTTGGGCATAAATGCCCAATGTTTTGTGGAAGTCATTGTGGCTAAAACGTTTCCCAATTACCTAACTGACTCCCTTACGTATACAAATAATACCTTAAGCTTTTTTTTTTTTGTTTTCTAAATGAAGTAATTTGTGGCCCCACATTGGGCGCGGCTTAGACTTTTAGCCTTAAGCTGTCGCCAGCAGCGCTGTCTTTGGTTCCACTCTATTTGCGACCTGTGACAATCGCTGAACTCCAGCAGTTGCCTCTGTCTCTATTGGAACGCGCCCCTGCCGCTGCCGACGTCAAGCCACCCAGTCCGGCCCAAAGCTGCTCTTCGCGTCCAGATCTTTGTCTTCGTCTGCGTTCCAACGCTTATCGGCTGGTTTGCTATTTTGCATGCAACAACAATGAGCTCAGTCAGGCAAAGGCAAAAATCAATTTGCTTATCATTATTTGGCTCTGGTCGAGAGTGTTATCAAGGCGGCGTGTTACGACGACAACTTGTTTGCTTGTCTTCCCCGCTCCGGGTCAGGCGATCACGGGACACCCGCGACTCCCACCGCACTTCAATGGCCCACATGCTGTGCCGCCTGACGTATGGCTAGCTGGGTAGAAATATTTGATGGATTGATTATTGGCAGAGCTGTCGATGTCGTGCGCAGGCAATCTTGGGCACTAACAAGTGACAGGGCTTAATAGAGCAAGACCCGCAGACCCCCCTGCGCTGGCCGAGTCAACGGGTTCATCACTCGACTCTCTCTGTGCACCACGTGCAATCCATTCATAATTATGGGCCACAGTCGTAAATGCGATATATTTAACATGTTTGCTTAACAAATTATGTGCCTAGTGCGAAAGTATTGCACAGTGGGCTAAGTTGCTCTATTTTCTAGTTTCTAGATTTATTTTCAGCAAAGCCAATCCAGACCACTGTGCCGTGTAATGTACTCGTATATATTTGGACATGTTTTAACCACGAAATGCTCAATGACAAATACAATACATACCAGATATTTAAGCATATGCTTTAGGTCTTTACTTTTCGGCTACTCTATAAGAGGGAGCTTGATTTTAGGCGCCAATTTGGATACGTTTTCCCAAGATGGACAGTTTTTAGCTTAATAATAACGATAAGAGATGAGAAGATCCAGAGTCTGAGAGAGAACATTCAATAAATCATCGCTATTTTCAAAGAAGCCTAACCACCAAAGTAAAGTCGATCTAAAAATTTTTTTGTTTTTTTTCCAAAAATTAGCGAAATCTTGAAAAGTAATTTTACCAACAGCCAGCACTGCAGCTAGGAAAGGGTATACAATTTGCGACGTGAGCCAAAATATTTCGTTCGAAAACATTTCGTTAATTAGCTTAACCTAACACTAACACATAGATGACTAGATCCAACACAGCAGGAACAAAAACAACAAAAACAACAGTGATTACTCCGAAGACGACAATGGCAATGGCAACGACATGCATTTGGCTGCCTCCGAAGATTCCGCGCGCTCTCTCTCTCCACACTCTCCACTCTCTCTCTCTCTGTCTCTCTCTGAATTGGCTATAGACAAGAGAGAGCCATTTTGGGCAGCGGATTTGCATAGCTTTGAGTTGTATAGCAACAAGTGGCTGTCGATTTGGTTATCGAATGATAACGATATGTGCACATGCTTCAATTCATTTGTATTGGTGTATTCGATTTGGTTCTCGCTCTCTTTGGCTTATGCTATGTTCACACTGCGGCACACTGTGCTACCGTACCAAAAGATTTTTATACTCGACAGTTTCAATGCGCGAACATGGAATTTTATCATAAGTCAGCAAGATTAATATACAACAGTGGACAAAAGTATTTTGACATAAGAAAAACAAAATTGATTTGGTATTTCTTATGATTTATTATTTATATAGCTTTAAACTCTTTTTTTTCAGAATAATGCTAAAATATGCTTCTCGAAACGCATAAGTTTATTATTTTAATATTATAGGTTAGGAAATTAAAACGATTGCTTATAAATGGTAGAGGACAAAAGTATTTTGACTATACTAATGACAGATGAAGGAAAAAAGCTGTAACTTTAGATAAAAATAAAAAGTAAGCCCTTCTTTGACGTCAGAGATCTTTAGCAAAAGTTTAGGAATTGATTTTACCATTTTTTCTGTGCTTCCTGTAAATTTATCTTTCAACAACTTTTTTCTTTAACAATTGTCTTTTCTCTCGATGTTGATCAATTTAGGCATTGTCTTTTTTAATTAAAAGGCTGATGTCAATTACAATTTTCTATTTTGATAAGATCCAAGCTTAAAGGTAGTCAATTAAATGTATTGACTTCTATCAAAAAATTTGATCATATGGTCATTCAGGCATGAAGCATTATCCTCTACCATAAAAAAAAGGTTGTCCAATAACTCTGCGACCGGAAGTGCAAGCTCGGTCATTTAGGATTTGCAAATATTTGTCTTTATTTATTGTGCTATCAATTGGTACTAAATTATCCAAGTAAAAGTAGCTTAAACCAATGAATAAAGAACTTGTTCTACAAAATATTCTTTGCTTAAACATACTGCAAAGATTGTGAGCCTCCACTTACCCATATAGGCATTGGTTTTTCCCAACCATTCTTTAATTATTTTCAAGAAACTTAATGTTTTCGTTCTAGGATATTGAAAAGAGCTTTATTTATCCATAATTTGTCTTCCCAAAACTATCGTGCATAGTTTTTATATTATTTAGCAAATGTTAACATTTTAAAACTATTTTTTTTACACAAATTAAAGGACTTTACGAGCTACAAGGTTAGTAAAACTGGGGACCTTTAGTTGTCTTCCAACTTTTTTTTTTCTACTAATTAATTTTTTATGCGGTTTTCTTAATTTAATAAATAAAGATCTTGGTGTAATTAAGGCTATATTATTTAAAGAATAAGTTTTATTTTGCCTCATAATTTGTTAGTTATTGGTTTATTGAGGCATTTTGTTAAATACATATAAAATGGTATTCCGCCGGAAAGTCGGCATTACATTTTGTGACTATTTCATTTTGAACAAGTTGAGCGAATTTAGATTTTTCGCCGATCATAAAAAAATCAAAGGGCAAAAAAAATAGATAAAAACAACTTTTAAAGCTGCCACGCCCTGTTTTTACCTTATTTAACAAGGAAAATCATCATCTCACATGAAAAATAACATATAAAAAAAAAATTAGTGCAATTTTTTGCTGACTTAAAGCTAATAATAGGTTGTCTCTCTCAAAAGTAAAATGGATTTCGTAACTTCTCTCAGTTTTTAGATATAAACGGTTGTTGGGAGCTGCTGAGCTTTTTCAGCAACTTAAACGCGTAACAACATTAAAATTACAAGGTACGCGTTTTGTTAAATTTATATTTATATGTTTATTATTATACCCGTGAACAGTTGTAAATCGTCAGTAGCTGAGTGAAGCCGCAAAATTAAGCCAATTGTAAAAAAATTAATCTTTTTTCGACCGCCACCAAATTCGAAGAGAATGTGTTTTGTCTTTCCAAAATTTGTGATTGATATTTTTTGATTAAAGATTGCGTCGTTCGCGTTTAAGCAATTGTTTGGAAATGAACTAGTATTATCGACTTGGAACTAACACAATTTTTTCGACTCTAAGGTAAAAGGAAGAGGCATATTCTATATATTTTTAAATTTCAGTGTGGTGCCGCTTCAGTACTGTATAGAATCTGGTGAAACTTGTTTGTTAAATAACTCCAGAAAAGTTGTTCTCTCTGTATTCTTACGCTGCACTATGGTCCTTTCGGTTTCAGCTCACTTTTACTGATTCAAATTACCATCTTTGAAGACAACCAATTTTTTTTTAGTCTTTCTACCATATAACAGGTGGGTCAAAAAGTCTTTGGCCTGACATAGAGATGGCGACTCCAGTTGATTATCCTTATGATTTTTCGATACTACCAACCTTCAAATGCATCCTGTCAAAATTTCAAGTCAATCTGTTTATAATTACCCAAGTTACAGACGTTCAAGTGACGCTACTTTTGTGTTTACAAAAATCATGGATTCAAAGCAATTTCGTGTTTTGATTTATCATTGTTTTTTGATGGGAAAAAGTACCGTCACAGCCGACCAATGGCTTGAAAAGTGTTGTAAGGATCTGCACCATCAAAATCAAGTGTTAAATACTGGTTCGCTGAGCTTAAACGCGGTCGTACAGACACCTATGATGCTGAACGCTCTGGTCGTCCAAATGAGGCAGTTACGGCAGAAAACGTCGAAAAAGTCGAGCAAATGATACTTTCCAACCGCAAAGTGAAGTTGCAAGAGGTAACTGATGCCATAAAGTTATCAAAAGGTACCATTTTCACCATAATACACGAACATTTGGGCATGAAAAAGTTGTTTTCAAAGTGGGTGCCGCGCTTCCTCAAACCAGAAGAAAAACAACACCGAATGAAAACTTCCCAGAGAGGACAAAATCAGCGAATTGGGCTTCGAATCGCTTCCCCACCCACCGTATAGTCCAGATCTGGCCTTCAGCGATCACCACCTTTTCTCCCAGCTCAAAAAGATGGTCTGTGGCAGAAGATATCGCTCTAATGAGGAGGTGATCGCCGAAACTGAAGCGTATTTTGGGGCCTCGAAACTTCGGCCTACAAGACCGTTATTGAAAAGTTAGAGAAGCGGTTTAATGCTTGTATCTCTGCCAAAGGGAACTACTTTGATGGATAAATATGAATTACTGTAGTAAATTGTGTTTTTCTTAGTTAGGCCAAAGACTTATTGACCCACCTGTTAGTTGTAGTTATAACATTTTTTTTTCTATTTCCGTCTCCTTAATTTCCTTAAGCCTTCCATTAAACTCTTTTTAAAGCGTTATTCCTCAGCCACACTTCAAGCAATTTTGCATGCTGGAACTCAAAGTTGCTTGGTGAAATTTGCGTTTATATGGAAACGGGGAAAGATTTTTGGTGTTTTATAAAGAAGACACATTGACACACAAGACTGCATTTAAAGCTACAACAATGCACGACAATATACTTACTTCTATTCTATCAATCAAAATTTTTTTGAGGTTATGGTCGGCTTAAGCAACACAGCTCAAAATCACATTAAACAATAAACAAAACACATCTACAAACAAAACACATCTACAAACATGTATAACAAACCTGTAGCTATGTTTTCCATAGTTATTTTTATTAATTCGGCCTTTTTCTATTTATTTTATAGAAGAAAAAAAAGTGAACAATAAATTTTGTAAATCTCAACCACGTGCGCACAAAATAAACAGTCAACTTTCAGGGCCGAAGGAAAATACAAAAAAAAAGAATTTCATTTCTACAGTCTGTTACATAAGAGCGTGGTCACTGTTAAATAATAACAACAATTGATTTTTCGAAAATTCGCAAATTTATTGATAATTTGGTCGTCAATACTCAATGCAAATACCTCAGTAGCAAGTCCAATCTCCTGCATTGTCAATTATGGCCTGGCACCGTCGGGGCATACTTTCCACTAGTTTTTCTGCATATTCTTCTGGAAAAGACCTCCAAATTTTCCGAATTTGTCGAGAAAGTTGATCTAAATTACATGGCTTGCGTCTGCGAAGCTGCATTTTCATCAGAGCCCACACATTTTCTATGGGATTTGCATCCGGTGACTGAGATGGCCAATCTAAAGTGACAACTCCGTTTTGCGCCTTCCACTCTGTTTTTCAACGTGTTTTGCACTCAACATTGGTTTTTCCAAAGTACTGCGATATTTCAGTTTATTGGCAAGCAAGTGCCTGCGAATCGTTCCGTAAGATATGTCAACACCTTTTGCTTTCAATTTCACAGCAGCTTCACGTAAAGTCAAAGTTGGATCTTTCGAGAACAATGCGAGAATCTTTTTTTCGTCTTTTTTTGAGACTTTGCTTGCACTTCCGCGATCAGGAAAATCATCAACGTTACCGACCTTTTTATAGCGATTTATCCACTTGCTAACGAACTGCTTCGACTTTCCCATATATTTCGCTAGCAGCAGTTTGCGTTAATTTGGGTCCTTTTTCATGCAAACATAGAAAAATTGCCTCAAAGCGAGAGGCGTAAACAGCACTCATTTCGAAAAACCACTCAATTGAAGACTAAATTTGACAGACAGCTGACTTTTTACAAAAAGCATGAAGGACTGAGGTGCCCTCTATGTCATAGAAAAAGAAACAGGACGCTCTGATTTTTTATCTACGTGTAACAGTGACCACGCTCTTATGAAACAGACTGTAAGTTCATTGGAATCTTTGCTATTGGAATAAAATGTGTTTTTTGCATAAATCACGATTATGATTTTTTGAATTTACGTAAAAAAAAATGGCGGACGTAAAGTCGGGCGCGGCCGACTTTAGGATACCCTGTACCACTAGCTTGTAATAAAGTCCGATTTCTTCACAAAAAACCAAAAACAGAAGAATTTTTAAGCAAAAATTTTTTTTTGACCGATCGTTCCTAATGGGAGCTATATGATATAGTCAACCGATTTCAATAAAATTTGACACAGTGCTTAAATACCTTAAAAAAGATATGAATGCCAAATTTATTTCAAATATCTTTACAAACAAACAAAACACATCGAATTTTGTATAATAAACGTGTTTTTGGACCGATTGGTCCTATGGGAGCTATATGATCTAGTCAAACGATTTGGATTACAGTTAGTACAGTGCTTAGGAACTATAAAATACTCACGAATGTCAAATTTGGTCCCAATATCTTAACAAACAAACGAAACACAACAAATTTTGTTAAGAAATCGATTTTTTGGAAGATCGGACCTATGGGAGCTATATGATATAGTCAACCGATTTTGTTCAAATTTGGCACATTGCTTAAGTGGTCTAAAAAATTTCCAAACGCCAAATCTGGTTACGATATCTTTATTAAAAAACGAAATATAGCGAATTTTTCTTTAAAAAAGTTATTTTGGCCGATCGGTCCTATGGGAGCTATATGATATAGTCAACCGATTTCGATCAAATTTGGTACAGTGTTTGGGAACTATAAAAAACTTTCGAATACCAAATTTGGTTACGATATTTTTATAAACAAATGAATTATTCATCTAAAACGTTTTTTTTTGTCGAGGTCGTCTCAAACACCCCTATGGGAGCTATATAATTTAACCCCGATATCAAAAAAATAAAATAAACTTGTCTCCTATGGAATAATATGGGATCTAATGTGAAAGTTTGGTAACTCTAGCTCTTACCATCTTTGAGATCTAGGCGTTCAAACGGACGGACGGAAGGACATGGGTATATCGACTTCTCTATTCACCCTGATCATATTTTAGGTGACTTTGGGGTGTCTCCGACGTCTCCTTCTATATGTTACATACATTTTCGGCTTGCACAAACTTAATATACCCTTGGTACCATACGGTACAGGGTATAAAAAGGGTTTTGGGACCATAGTGCGCTGTGAAGAAGCTTAATTGTGGCATTGTGACGTCACACACAGTGTGAACCTAGCATAAAGCGCGTGCTCAATTTTTCGATCTCGCCGCTCTGTGCACAAATTGTTTTTGCTTGCTTCGTGGCTGATAAGAAAAGCTGCGCTGCGGTGAGAGAGCCTGTGAGAGTTGCTGAGAGTGTGTGCGTGTACCGTGTGCGCTCTCTCTCAATAAAACTGACTTACAAATATGTATGTGTGTGTGTATATTTTTTTTTGTTATTTGCGTTGGTTCTTGCTGTTCTTCTGCTTCTTCTTCTCGCTGCTGCTGTTGTTGTTGCCGTTGTTCGTTGCTCTTTTCGACACATTTTATTTTCGTTTTTCCTTTAGATTTTATTTAATTTTATTCGCTCGCGCTGTGACGACGGCAACAGTTAAAGTTAGAACGAAAGATTTGCTAACAGGCGATCGATCGTTTAAACGCAAAAGCGCTTAATAAGCATTTGATTTGTTTTATTTTATGATCATTTATGCTTTTAATTATTTGATTAATTATTTGAACATGTGTTTTATAAATTGTTTGATTTGTTTCCAAATTTTCAAGCCATAAATGAGTTCAGTTCTAAATTGGCGCTTAACAAGTGAAGTGTGAACAACATCAAAAAATATAAAAAATAAAAGAATAAATAAATTTAAATTAAGGATAATTGCTCAAGTGTGTGTGACTACTTTTTTTTTTGTTTATTTCAACAGACGGCAGCAGCGCGCTATCAAAAATCAAAGCAACAAAAAAATATAATTTAAAATTAAGAAATTTTATAAATTTTCCATAAACCAATTTACACAGTGCTGCACATTAACAAAAATAACAAAAAATAATAATAAAATATATTAGAGCTGCATAAGGTAAGGCCTTAAATTAGTTAAACAAACAGTTAATATAAAAGTTTATAATCTTATTATATGATAAAAACTGTTTGTTTTTGTTTTTTTTTATCTATATAGCGCTGGCGTTGCAACATTTTCACATTTTCCGCACATTTTTTCGGATTCTTCTAATTCCGAGTGGCCCATAAAAAAAAATAAAAATAAAAATAATACCAACGCTATTTATAAAAATTTCGTTTCTTAAACCATTGCAAACTGCATGGCGCCAAAAAGTGCTGACATATCTTTCCATATGTGTGTGCTATATATAACTGGCACATATATATATGTACATATACATATATATACCTTTTGTTGGGTTGCTTGAACTGTCATGAGTTTTGGCCAACCAGACTAAACAATCGTTCGTTCATATACCATTAGTCTCTTGATATCTTGATAAGTTTGCATTCGATAACGATTGAACTGAGCCCAGTCCCAATCAAGATATTAAAGGATATTTCGTTGATATGGCAACAATGCAAATGCACTTTGCTAGCAAATATATTAATTTACGATATTCGAAATTGTTTTCAAATTCAAAACGTTCAAAGTTCGTTTAAACGTCGATTATAAAGTTACTGCCTTGATTTGGATTTGTGGTTTCGCTGCGCTGCTATCAGTTAATAAGATTTATAACAACTCGGGGCATCGAATTAAATTATCATTTGACAGCGATAATAATAATAATAGATTTTAGAAATCAGGGCCTTGAGCGATTTACGCTTCGGACTATGTAGTTTGATATTTCGTAAGAATTTTAAAGCAGTCTACGGATTTGGCTTTTACAATAATTCCAAGTACTTATCTTAAAAGATCTAGAAAAATTCACAAATTTTGAAAGCCTTAAACTTTCTAAATATTTTATTTTTTTGTATAAAAGAAATTTAATAGTGAAAACGGGAGCTACGAGGGTGGATTGATAAGTTTCCAGCCTGACCAAGAAAAACAACGTTTTTAAGAATTTTTTTTTTATTTCTCAACATAATCTCCTCCAAGGCTGATACATTTCTCATAGCGGTGTTCTAGTCTAGTAATGCCATCTCTAAAGACTGATTCGTCCAGCTCCTCAAAATACCCATTTACAGCTTCGATTACTTCTTCATTGTCCGCAAATCTCTTACCGCCAAGCCATTTTTTGAGGTTAGGAAACAGATAATAGTCACTCGGGGCTAGGTCTAGAGAGTAGGGAGGGTGCGGCATCAATTCAAACTTCAGATCGTTGATTTTAGCCATCGCAACGATTGACTTGTGCGCTGGTGCGTTATCGTGATGAAACAAGATTCTTTTCTTCGCCAGATGAGGTCGTTTAATTTTCACCTCGTGGCTCAAACGTTGCAATTAGTCTGCGTAGTATTGACCAGTGATAGTTTTACCCTTTTCAAGGTAATCAGTGCATATAATACCATCCCATGCATCCCAAAAACCAGTAGCCATAACCTTGTTCGCTGAAAAAATTGTTTTTGCCTTCTTTGGAGTTGGTTCCCCTGGTCCAATCCACTGTTTAGACTGTTCTTTGGTTTCAGGAGTGTAGTGGTGGACCCAAGTCTCGTCAACGGTTATGAATCGACGCAAAAATTCGCTTGGATTACGCTTATACAACGTCAAATTGGCGGTAGAAATGTTTTTTCGAATCAATTTTTCAAGAAAATTTTCAAGAAAAACACAGAGGCGTCTTGTTAGTGTGCTCTCAAATCTAAACTAACATGGCGATCGGTCTGAAACTATAGCTACAAGCTATCTAAGGATGGTACTATAGAACGCCACCTCAAGGTAGGCCTAGTGGCGCCATCTCTTGGTCAGGCCGGAAACTTATCAATCCACCCTCGTATCTTGCCGTACTTAACAAAAACTCAATTCAAAAACGGCCATGCTCCTGAAAACGAAAAATTTTGTTCGGTTTCGTTTTTGGCTATTCCGGAAATTTTTATCGATAACATTGCATATTCTTCCTTTTTATTTTGGAGGAAATCGTATATTTGTCTTTCTAATAAGTTCTCATGTTGTGTTGGGCGAATTTATTTTTGTTTGAAAGAAAACAGCTGACAGGGTTGCCGCAGCTCTGCAACTTTTTATTACTGTATATTGCTACTGTTTTGGTAAGCAGCTTTTTAAATAAAATTTAACTATCACAACTCGATTTAGCTGTTTTTGTTGAAAGCGGCAACCCTGTCGTAAGCACTCAAAAAATTAGTTTTGGATTGTTCATGTTATATTTTGGGTAGAGTTAGAAAAAAAGTATCTTAAAATATTAGAATATTTATAAAATAGTCCATAAACATATATAAATTGCTACACAAATGAACTTTAAATTTAGAAAATGGTTCGGTTTGAAGTTCAGTTTAGAGTAACTTCTGGTTGATCTTAAAAAAAGCATAATATAATTTCGAAAATTTAGTTAAAGCTCGAAATTAATTCTTGAAATATTAAAATTATTATTTACATTTTGAGCCCAACTCCAATTCATTTTTATACCCCGTACCGTATGGTACAAAGGGTATATTAAGTTTGTGCAAGCCGAAAATGTATGTAACATATAGAAGGAGACGTCGGAGACACCCCAAAGTTACCTAAAATATGATCAGGGTGAATAGAGAAGTCGATTTACCCATGTCCGTCTGTCCGTCTGTCCGTGTGAACGCTTAGATCTCAGATATGGTAAGAGCTAGAGTTACCAAACTTTCACATTAGATCCCATATTATTCCATAGTAGGCAAGTTTATTTTATTTTTTTGATATTGGGATAAATTATATAGCTCCCATGGGGGTGTTTGAGACGACCTCGACAAAAAAAAAGCGTTTTAGATGAATAATTCGTTTGTTTATGAAGATATCGTAACCAAATTTGGTATTCGAAAGTTTTTTATAGTTCCCAAACACTGTACCAAATTTGATCGAAATCGGTTGACTCCCATAGGACCGATCAGCCAAAATAACTTTTTTAAAGAAAAATTCGCTATATTTTTTTTTTAATAATGATATCGTAACCAGATTTGGCGTTTGGAAATTTTTTAGACCACTTAAGCAATGTGCCAAATTTGAACAAAATCGGTTGACTATATCATATAGCTCCCATAGGGCCGATCTTCCAAAAAATCGATTTTTTAACAAAATTTGTTGTGTTTCGTTTGTTTGTTAAGATATTGGGACCAAATTTGACATTCGTGAGTATTTTATAGTTCCTAAGTACTGTACTAAATTTAATACAAATCGTTTGACTAGATCATATAGCTCCCATAGGACCAATCGGTCCAAAAACACGTTTTTCATACAAAATTCGATGTGTTTTGTTTGATTGTAAAGATATTTGAAATAAATTTGGCATTCAGATCTTTTTTAAGGTATTTAAGCATTGTGTCAAATTTTATTGAAGTCGGTTGACTATATCATAACTCCCATAGGAACGTCGTCCTGCGCCCGACTTTACGTCCGCCATTTTTTTACTTTAAATTTGAATATGGTATGAAAAAAAAAACCTTTGGACAATTCTTTTCTTTTATTCAAATTCATAGTTAATTATGACAAATAAAATAATTACAAGTCCAGTTTCGATTCCGACTTATTTATTTAAAATAGCTTTTAAAAATAATACAATTATAGCTCGAAATTTGATTCAACTTATAAAAACCTATGGATAACATTAGATTTCGAGGCATTCTAGTATAACTAGATAAACTTGACTCAACTGGGAATAAAATCTTGGTCGAAAAGGATTTGCATTAGAGACTATACAAAATCTGGCCACTCTTATATATATTACGACTACTTTCGATATTTTTGGTGCGATTTTAAAATTTTTTGATATTATTGAAAGATGCGAGTTTTAGCCGTCAGATTTAGATTTGAATTAAAATATAGGGATTTGAAATTATTTGGTAGTGGCTGGGAAAAGAAGAACAAAAATAAACTTGATCTTGGTTATTGCAGCTCCTATAATCTTCAAGATCTAGGAAATCGCTCATCTCAGAGAACAAGTGAGAAGAGAGAGAACGCCTAAAGATGGATGACTTATGGATGACGCTTTTTAAAAACCTCAGTCAACAAATTGGCACAATTTCTTGCTAGTTCCAGAGCTTTGTTCCATTAGTTGACCTATAAATGACAATCTATTTATGGACTTGTTACAAATGCAAATGCTGGAAAAATCATTGCCCATAAAATCTAAAAGATTGCCCGGTCTGGATGACAAAGACAAAGCCAGCAATAACAACACAAAGAGTTCTTAAAACAAAAACAAACAGAATGAATGAGATTAATAATAAAAAGATGACGGAAAATGCGTCTTTGGTGGCAATCTCTAGAAGATTGCATTATAAATGCAAATCATTCACAACATCATCAATAAGATGCGTTCTAGTGGGATGCGCAGTTTAGGACAAGGTGGGTTCCAGTTCTGGGCTTGGAGCATTACCCAAACACTCCACTCTGCGGAAATTGTGTCAAGTGGGTTGGGCCAGTTGCGATTATGGACGCTCTCACGTTCTATAAGTAGTGTCCAGTTGAATCACGAGCTATCCAAATGTTGAACAATAAATAATAAACAAAAATAACATCAGGCGAAAAGTTTATAGCTAGAATATAGAATATATATTTAATAGATTTTCGGGGGTTTAATGACATCTTATAAGAGCCAAGAAAATGTGCCACATAGTATTTAGCTAAATAAGTGCACAGTGAAAACTCTTCGAAATCAATTTCGACTAAAAACAAACACTTTGTAACATTTTTTTAAGTATGTACATTTTTATGCACTGTATCTATTAAAATCTTTCGATAAGCAGCATCTTATCTTATTTGAATCGATTCATCAAACATTTAAATCAAGTAAGCTTTTCAAGTAATTTTTATTTGTTCAAATTGAAGCAACTTTAAGAAAGAGTTATGAGAGACCCACTGAAATGGTTTTAGACATGCTCATCTGTATTAAAGACGTTATGCCCTAGAATAACCAAAAATGATACTTGGAGTCCTTTTGTGACCAGACAGAGCTGTTTTATCTGTTTATGCTGCTGCCATGCGGCGCTTTCCTAACCCTAATAACATTACAGAGCTATAATTATTACAAATTTAAAGCTACAGCTTTATGGCATTCAGCCAGAATACGGAAACTATGAAAATCTTTCGATTGAAACCAAACAGCATTGTAATCGGATCATAGACAGCAGAGATAATTGGAATATAATATATTAGAGGGTGATAGTTCGCGAGGATACGAACTTAACTTAGCTTAGAGCTGGTTTATTTGCTTATGCTGCTGCTATGCGGCGCTGTCCTAAACAAAATAAGTTTACAGAGCTATATTTTTTACAACTTTAAAACTAAAGCTTTATGGTATTCAGCCAAAATTCGGGAAATATAAAAATTGGAAATTGGAGTGGAATCTATTTGGGAATGAGAGTTTCAAGCTTATGAACATAACATAACTTAGAGCTGTTTCATTTATTAATCGAATAACTTTAAAGAGCTATATTTTTTACAACTTGAAAGCTAAAGCTTTATGGTATTCAGCCAGAATACGGAAAATATAAAAATCTTTCGATTGAAACCAAACATCATTGTAATCGCATAATAGTCAGCAGAGATAATTGGAATAGAATATATTAGGGGGTGACAGTTTGCTAGCATATGAACTTAACTTAACTTAAAGTTGGTTTATTTGTTTGTGCTGCTGTCATATGCCGCTTTCCTAAACCGAATAACTTAAAAGAGCTATATTTTTTACAACTTGAAAGCTACAGCCTTGTGGAATTCAGCCAAAATGCTGGAAATATAAAAATCTTTCGATTGAAACCAAACAACATTGCAATCGCATCATAGACAGCAGAGATAATTCGAATAGAATATATTAGAGGTAAGAGATTGCAAGCGCATGAACTTAACTTAACTATTACAAATTTAAAGCTACAGCTTTATGGCATTCAGCCAGAATACGGAAACTATGAAAATCTTTCGATTGAAACCAAACAGCATTGTAATCGGATCATAGACAGCAGAGATAATTGGAATATAATATATTAGAGGGTGATAGTTCGCGAGGATACGAACTTAACTTAGCTTAGAGCTGGTTTATTTGCTTATGCTGCTGCTATGCGGCGCTGTCCTAAACAAAATAAGTTTACAGAGCTATATTTTTTACAACTTTAAAACTAAAGCTTTATGGTATTCAGCCAAAATTCGGGAAATATAAAAATTGGAAATTGGAGTGGAATCTATTTGGGAATGAGAGTTTCAAGCTTATGAACATAACATAACTTAGAGCTGTTTCATTTATTAATCGAATAACTTTAAAGAGCTATATTTTTTACAACTTGAAAGCTAAAGCTTTATGGTATTCAGCCAGAATACGGAAAATATAAAAATCTTTCGATTGAAACCAAACATCATTGTAATCGCATAATAGTCAGCAGAGATAATTGGAATAGAATATATTAGGGGGTGACAGTTTGCTAGCATATGAACTTAACTTAACTTAAAGTTGGTTTATTTGTTTGTGCTGCTGTCATATGCCGCTTTCCTAAACCGAATAACTTAAAAGAGCTATATTTTTTACAACTTGAAAGCTACAGCCTTGTGGAATTCAGCCAAAATGCTGGAAATATAAAAATCTTTCGATTGAAACCAAACAACATTGCAATCGCATCATAGACAGCAGAGATAATTCGAATAGAATATATTAGAGGTAAGAGATTGCAAGCGCATGAACTTAACTTAACTTAGAGCTGTTTTATTTGTTTATGCTGTGGCGCTTTCGTAGCCCAAATAACTTTAAAGAGCTGAATTTTGTACTACTTCAAAGCTACAGCTTTATAGCTCGGAGCCAAAATGTGGAAAATATTAAAATCTTTCGATTAAAATCAAACAGCATTGTAATCGGAGCTTAGACAGCAGAGATAATTGGAATAGAATATAGTAGGGGTGATACGAGCTTAGTCTTGCGATATCTAGAGACCAAGGTTCGAAGCTTACTTTCTTATTGTTCTTATTTGTATACTTTCTATTTTTCTTTAATATCTTTTTTAATTTAACTTGTAAGACGTGGTCTGACGAAGATATTTACTTTATAATCTTCGTATATTTTAAATACATTTGTGCTTGTATATTGTTATACGCATTTAGTTTTGCGCCGAGATAACAATAATAAAAACAAAGAAAATAAGTACAGTACGCGCATTATTTCGATAATTATGAAATGCAGCTGGTTAAGACCAGAACTTTTGATGATATCGTAATTGTGAACTTTGTGCAGTAATTATAAAGCAACAATTTGCCATAAATCTCTGTCAATCTGAGAGAGCTGAGAGCGTCTGCTTCCGCACTCACTGGATCTCTCTCTCTGCTGATTACCGTTATACAGAGATGTATTTCAGATATTTTTGGTCACATGCCAAGAGAGCGAGAGCGGGGGTACAAAAACAATACAATCTGTAAAAGAGCGAATTCAATTAACGTTGATTTACAGTGCGTATGCGCAACTTGCTCGAAAAACAACAAATTAATTGCTCTCCGGCATTCACATTGAAAAAGATTATGACAAAAAAAAAAAACACACCGAGCGACCGCCGTCCAAAGTCATGGTCAAGCATCATCATCATCACCATTATCATTATCATCATCATGTTCTATATCTCTATCATGTTGATAAGCGCAAATCTTCAAAACTAAAAAAAAAATTGTGATTTGTGGGCGGGCCGCTGAACTTTGATGCGATTTTTTGGCGGCTTTTTAATTGTCGTTAATTGCACAAAGCTCTGAAACCGACAAATGCGAATCACGAACGAAAAATTTATTTCCTTTTTTATGAACTATCTTGAAGACGGTTATATTACATTTGCAGATAACTTTAACACAATATGGCATTATGGGATTCGTGCGACAGCTCCATAAACTAATAATAATAATAAAAAAAAATTTAAGAATAAGTTCCGCTCTTTATGGAGTGGGGTACCCTCCAAACGCTAGCTCATGGGACATGCACATAAAAATATGATCTTTAATTCAATTTTTTTCGTTTTTGATTTTAATTTTTTAGTAAGACAAGTTACTCTTAAAACATGAACATAGTACAGGGTGCGCCATTTGAATGTGGTCGATGGAAATATTGAACAACTTTGACAGATTTCAACCGATTGACGTCGTCGAACACATTTTGGAAAGGTTATTGCATTACAATTTTAACCATGAATCGATTCACGCCCAAAGAACGCGCGGAAATAGTGACAATGTTCATTAAATGTGCGTTCAGTTGTTGCAACACAGCGTGCGTATCGCCAAAAGTATCGCGGTCGTTCTGCGCCTAAAAGTGACACTATTCGTCGCTTAGCTTGAAATTTCGAGAATCACGGGTCTGTAGCGGACCGTCCACATTCAAATCAACCACGCGTCCTCGACGATCAAATGAAAATATTGAAGCTGTTCAACGGAGTGTTGCAGAGAATCCTTCTGTCTCGTACGGCCGCCGGTCTCAGCAACTAAACATCAGTGGAACTACTTTGAGGAGGATTCTGAAAGATTATCTGGATATGTTTCCATATAAAGTGCAGTTAACCCAAAGATTATTGGAAACAGACAATCCGCGACGCGTGGCTTACGCCAATAACGTTATTCGAGTGAGTGAATCGGAGCCCGATTTTTGGGAGCGAATTTTAATGACTGATGAGGCCCATTTCATGTCGCATTTGGGGACATACTATCCATCAAACTCCACTGCATGATCAGAAAGTGACTGTTTGGGCCGGTGTCTGCTCAAAAACCATCACCGGTCCGTTCTTCTTTAGAGTTGGGGAAACTGTCAATGGGGATCGGTATCGATGGATGTTGGCACACTCTGTTTAACCAGAAATGCGTGAAAAAGGTCTTAAAGGCTTTTGGTTTCAACAAGACGGCGCGACATGTCACACCGCGAAATCATCGATGAACTTCTTGTGTCAAAAGTTCCCAGGACGTGTGGTATCGAAAGGGGGGATATTGACTGGGCCACCGAGATCGCCCGATTTAACGGCACCGGACTTTTTTTTGTGGGGATTTTTAAAAAGCAAAGTGTATGCCAACAATCCGAAGACTTTAGACGAGCTTAAGGACAATATTCGAGCCGAAATCACTGCGGTATCACCCGAGATGCTGGCAAATGTCATGGAAAATGCCAGAAAAAGAGCTGAATTTTGTATCCGCAATAAAGGAGGTCATTTGATTGACGTTGTTTTTGGCAACTGAATGGAAAAAATTGTAAAGCTTCTAATTTTATAAAAATAAATAGTTTTTCAAAATCGATTGAGAATTGTTCAAGTTATTCAATATTTCCATCGACCACATTCAAATGGCGCACCCTGTAGTTCCTAGAAGAACAAAAATATCTAATTTTTTTAGCCAACACATTTTCTTAAAAAAAATTACTAAGGTTTAAAAATTCAAAAATCGCTTTTAGCTTTATTTAGACGAACGTCTACAAAACGTGTTAGGCAACAACGCAGCTCAGAATAACTTTCTAGACCAAGTACTTAGTAAATAAAAACGTTTTTATGATAATAAACAAAAATATAATAATTAATTAAAAACTTGATTTAAATAAAAAATCGACTCCACTACTCCTTCCACATCGCATGGTAACATGTACCAACAAAATAGAAAAAATATTAAAAAAAATATAAAATATAAATATTTCAAAATATTTTTCATAAAACCAGCTAACTCATGCAGCTTTAGTTTGAAGCGGTTGTGAATTATAAACACTGAATGTTTTCGATATGCTTATATAGACTTTGATGTTTCCAAAAAGAATTGCTTGGTTCACGAACAAGTTTTAGGGCTTGAAAGTAGACAGTAAAGAATGAAATTTATAGCTGCAATGGGTGAGAAGACACCTTACTTTGAAACATTCTTCCTAGATTAAAGATAATGCTGACATTTTCCAAAATTCTTATTTTTTGAACGCGAAAGAAGTTTTTCTACCTTAATAAAAAAATGGCGGACGTTAAGTCGGGCGCGGACGACTTTAGGATACCCTGTACCACTAGCTTGTAATAAAGTCCGATTTCTTCACAAAAAACGAAAAACAGAAGAATTTTTAAGCACAAATTTTTTTTTGACCGATCGATCGTTCCTATGGGAGCTATATGATATAGTCAACCGATTTCAATAAAATTTTACACAGTGCTTAAATACTTTAAAAAATATCTGAATTTAGTTCAAATATCTTTACAAACAAACAAAACACATCGAATTTTGTATAAAAAACGAGTTTTTGGACCGATTGGTCCTATGGGAGCTATATGATCTAGTCAAACGATTTGGATTAAATTTAGTACAGTGCTTAGGAACTATAAAATACTCACGAATGTCAAATTTGGTCCCAATATCTTAACAAACAAACGAAACACAACAAATGTTGTTAAAAAATCGATTTTTTGGAAGATCGGACCTATGGGAGCTATATGATATAGTCAACCGATTTTGTTCAAATTTGGCACATTGCTTAAGTGGTCTAAAAATTTGCCAAACGCCAAATCTGGTTACGATATCTTTATTAAAAAACGAAATATAGCGAATTTTTCTTTAAAAAAGTTATTTTGGCCGATCGGTCCTATGGGAGCTATATGATATAGTCAACCGATTTCGATAAATAAAATTTGATACAGTGATTGGGAACTATAAAAAACTTTCGAATACCAAATTTGCGATATCTTCATAAAAAAACGAATTATTCATCTAAAACGCTTTTTTTTTGTCGAGGTTGTCTCAAACACCCCCATGGGAGCTATATAATTTATCCCCGATATCAAAAAAATAAAATAAACTTGCCTCCTATGGAATAATATGGGATCTAATGTGAAAGTTTGGTAACTCTAGCTCCTACCATCTTTGAGATCTAGGCGTTCACACGGACGGACAGACGGACATGGGTATATCGACTTTTCTATTCACTCTGATCATATTTTAGGTAACTTTGGGGTGTCTCCGACGTCTCCTTCTATATGTTACATAAATTTTCGGCTTGCACAAACTTAATATACCCTTGGTACCATAAGGTACAGGGTATAAAGATTGTCGAGCGCTGGAAAACGATTCCTAACATTTTAATAGTTTTTGTTTTAAAACCGAATCTTTAATGCTCCCAATTTTACCAAACCGCATTTTTCACGTGGTTTGAAACCGAATGCACGAATTTTATGCTGAAATACTTTTCAAAGATTCTTTGATATTTTTAGATTATATATTTAAGCCAACTTCAAGTTATATATTTATTTATAATATATAATTTATTGTATTTAATATAAAAATTCCGATATCCACTTTTTGTTCGTAAGAGCGACAGGGTTGCCACGTTACACAAAGAAAATTTCATTTGGAACAAAAATAACCAAATCAGGTTGAATTTCAATAAATATTGTTGCTTAAATAATATTTATGTATAATTTTATTTAAAATTACTAGCAATATTTTAATTAAAATCAAATGTTTTATATTGCTGTATTGAATAAAAAGATTAAGGACAATCCAATCGCCAAAAAAAAGGTAAATATACGAATTTATCGGTATATAATATTATAAAAGAGGAAATTTTGACAAAAAAAATAGTTTTCCGTAACACGCAAAAACGAATCCGGAAAAAATTTTTCGATTTGGCTTTTACGTTTTCCACAGCACGGCTGATGATTTTGGTATACCTTTAGATTTCTCTTATTCTTATTTGAAGATTTTTTCGTTTTGATAATATTATAATTAACGCTTAAATCAAGACTTTTCGGGCTTACTAAAAAAAATTGAAAACAAACAACATTGTAATGGGATCAAAAACAGCAGAGATAAATGGAATATAATATTGTAGGAGTAAGATTTCGCAAGCATACGAACTTAAATTAACTTAGAACTGGTTTATTTGTATATACTGCTGCCATGCGCCGCTTTTTTAATCCAAATAACTTTAAAGAGCCATATTTTTTACAACTTGAATGCTACAGTTTTGTAGTATGAAGCAAAAATGCGGGAAATATAAAAATCTTTCGATTTAAACCAAACATTATTGTAATCGCATCATAGACAGCAGAGATAATTAGAATAGAATATATTAGGGTCGAGAGTTCGCAGGGATATAAACTTAACTTAACTTAGAGCTGGTTTATTTGTTTTTGCTGCGCCGCTTTCCTAACCTAATTAGGTTATGTAGCTATTTAGCTTTACAGAGCTATGTTTTTTACAACTTCAAAGGTACAGCTTTATGGTATTTCAGCCAAAATGCGGAAAATATGAAAAATCTTTCGATTTAAACCAAACATCATTGGAATCGCATCAATAGACAGCAGAGATAATTGGAATATTACATATTAGGGATGATACGAGTTTAGCATTGCAATATCTAGAGACCAAGGTTCGATTTCCAGTTGAAGCAAATTTTGTTGTTGTACTTATTTGAATACTTTCTATTTTTTTTAATATCTTTTTTATTTAACGCTTGAAACAAAACTCGTCGTCTCAATTTTTTTTTTTAATTTACAAAATTTTTCTAAAAACTAGCCACATATTTCATATATTCACAGCTGCATTTTCCGGGTCTTGACTAAAATATTACGGGCTAATAATAAACCATCAGTTTTTCAGGAGAAGAGGCCTATAGAAGTATTTAACGCATTTGGGAACATATAAAGAATTTTCGAAACGGGAACTTATAATGCTTCTTAAGGCAAACATTTTGCAATCCTGGAATAAAAATTCCAAAAATCGATAAGTTTAACTTTCTCATGATTTCTGCAAATTTTCGGTAATTTAACGCGAAAAAAAAACAACTCACGAAACTCCAAGTAAATCCAAATCTCTGTACTGGAGTTATCGAATTACGAACATATTACACGAGCTTATTTGTTTCCCTAAGCCAGCCAGAATTATCACCCTGCTTGACTAAAAGTTCGTATGAAATCTCGAAAAGAAAATACATTTTCCAGGGTCTATCAAAAGAATGCCAAGCCAAGTTTGACTTTACGATTAATCGTATATTTCGTGTTTGACAAAAATTCGATGGAATCTTGAAAAGAAAATACATTTTCTCTATCAAAATAATGCCAAGCCAAGTTTACGATTTATCGAATAATCGTATAACGAAAAATGATTTATTCGTCAAGAGGATATATACCGGATTATCTATTTAATACATAAATTATTATAAACAGGACGCGCAATGGAGTGTCCAAAAAGAGCCCGCTTTTTTGTATGGACAAAGTTATTTAGATTCTTTGACTACGCTTAGTGTTCGGCGATATTCACAAGCGGACCCTACTATTTGGATTTTAACTTCTAAATTTTAGTTAAAAAAGCGTCTCTGGATTTTTCATAGTTGAGAAATCGATAAGGAGTTGTAAGAATTACTCCATGTTAGCGTGGAGTCTTGCAAAATCGAAGCAAAGTAATACCCTCTATTGATAGAACTCAAAATAAATATAAAGAAATTGCAGAAAATATTAAAATTAATAAACATATTAAAGAATTACAAAAAAATCGAGTTGACATTATATAAGTCAGTGTGAATCATCTTATTATTTACTTAACTGGAATTTTTTAAGAATTCCACACAAGCACTAAAATAAATTCTTCCAGCTTGGTAGAGTGATAAGCATTTTATGGGATTATGATCAAACAACCAGTGTTGATATAAATAGATAAACAAACGAATTGTATTTTCGTAAGTTTTATTTCTACGGAAGTTCCATTGTTACACAGTGAATGGAAATTCGAATTTTTTATAACAAAAAGAAGTTTAAACTTAACTTCAGACACGCCTTCAGTCAATATAATAATAATATCAAAAATGTTTTCGACTTTGGGAACTATAGCGTTGAAAAATTATCGTATGTAGAGGCCCCAATAAACCAAACTTTTTTTTCAAAAGGTACAGTCACGTTACTATATGTAGATAAATATTTCAATATAAAATATATTATTATTATTATTATGATTGGGAAAAATGTACAGCGACCCAGGTGGATCTATTGTACCCCAATATAAAATATATTTTGAGTTTTTAGGCTTACAATGTCCAATACAACTTTCAAAATTCTAATTCTTCTAAAGATTCTAAATTTTGCTGAGAGATATGAATCCATAAACTTGTGTACAAAAATCGTGCATCTTTTAGTGAATTCTGAATCTGGGGTCCCTATCTTTTATGCTAACCGAGTTCGGGGTGCTCATGTAGACAGCATAGGCTGAGCATTCTAGAAGCTCTGGAGTCTCCCACGACTCGTAATACATATTATAATCTAAGGATTAAATATAATTTTTCGATATTGACTCTATTTCGTTGTAGATTTCAGACAACTTTAAAAGTTCCTACAAAATCTCTTGATTTCGACACGTTTTCGTTTCAGTTTTTAGATACCTTCAAAAGTTCCGAATAAAACTTCTCGATATCGATTTTGACTTGATTTTGTAGCAGTTGCAATTATTCCTTAATTTCGACTCAATTAGCTTGTAGTTTTGGAACACTTCTCGATTTTATGTAAAAATGTCACTTTACACAGAATAAAGGTTGAACTATAGTATGCAGTTTGCTAAGCATTGAAAAACTTAATCCAAAACCAAATCAAAGCGGTTATCAGGCTATAATCACCTCTTGAACTATTTGTCAAGCTTGACTTGATTTGAAAAAATAAAACAAAAAACTGCTCTCTATCAATAAGGTTTTAACTGCGCGGGCGCCGTACGCTGACCTTGCCAAAATATACTCTATATATAGTAAATACTACATACCCAGACGCATAGATCTTGGGCATCTCGAAAGTTAGGAGTACCAACTAAGTTGGATCATTCGAAATTTTTGGATTGGGATTCAGCTTACCCAAAATCGTACAAAAATCATCTTGTGAAATTTTTCGAACATATCTCAAAAAAAAATATTTCAATTTTTAGTTCAAAACGCAGCCCAAGTTATCTAAAACCACAGCGAAATCGCTCAAACTTTGATAATTTTTCTTATAGTAAATATATCGTACAGTGTATCCCATAGTCATGATCCATCCGAACTGATTTTCTTTGTTTTCGTACTATTCGCGTTCATTGAAAAAACAATTTTTTCAATGCTCATTTTATAGATTTCTACAAAACGAAAGTCATTTTATTATACAAGTCCAGCGCTGATACGCTCGATTTCGGGACCCCCGCCAAGCGTTTAGGCTATAAAAATACAAATCAGCACGTAAATAGACTAGAGATAATACTTAGGCCCAGGTCAGACGGGCTAAAGATTTTTTTTTCTTCTAGAAAACACTTCCAATTAAGCAAATATGACACTGTCGGAATTTAAACAATTTTATTTTCGCCGAGTGTAAAAGTTTTTGATAACGTATGGTTATTATTTTTTAGTTGACAGCTTGAACCCTTTACAGGAAACTACGCAGAACAAAATCGTAAAAATTGTTGTACTAAAAGTCCAGATAGCTTAAATTTGGCTAAAAATTTTGGTATTTCCATAATAGCTAGTTTTTTTGTATATAAAAATAGATTAGAGAAACAAAAACACCTAACCTCGGAAATATCACTTTTTGGAGGTTATGTCAGAGTTGATATTTTAATGAATTTGAATTGGCTTCCAGCAACATTCCTACTACTTATCGATTCTACAATAACTCGCATCGTTTATGTTTTGAGTAACGATCTATTGTGCTTTTTTGTAGACCTAGACATCGTCAAACCCGGCCAATATTCGACGCAAACTTCATTATTTTGGCTAGTTCTTGTTGCTTGATATCGCAATTCCAGAGTATCCCGTGCTTCCTGGAGGCATGCTTAATCTCACAGTACCGACAGTTGTAGGAATCCGTGATGCATTTTTTGCCAAGATGTTCCTGATCTTCCCATAAGTGGAACAGCCGATCAAAAGAATTCTGTCCGAGTTTGAAGATTTTCTTGAGCCGCGGAGTTGCTTACCTTTCCGTAGGCTTGTGGATCGGAGCAAGTCTGACTCTGGTCTAAATTTTTGCTCTTCTCTAAATAGCTCTTTGGGAGTATGGCAAGGTAGTGTCAGGACCCTATTAGTGGCTTGCAACGTTCCTCGGCAGCTACTCAGCTGAAAGACTTAGGCGATAAGAGATGTACCGGTTTTTATTCTCCCCCACAATCCCTGCCTTTCTTCAATTCCTTTTCTCCCCTGCTTTTAATTAGGCAACCCAATGGACCTCATGGTCTCTGTGATGATCTCAGTCACTATCTGAGCTGCCTATACAACCTAACCTACACCTACTCAGCTGTTTTGTGAGATTCATCGAGGGAAGACTTTATTCCATTGTCCGTTTAGAGAGGCCTGACCAGTGGCGGATCTCCGGAAGGCAGTCTTTTGAGAGCTCTAATATATATACACTTCGAAGGGATGTACTCTTCCAAGACCAAATTCTAGATCCATCGTTTGACCGTAATGCAATGTCATTGTCGTTATATTTCTGGTCATGTCCACACATGCTAGACTTTCCGAGCCAAAGACCCGTCTGTATACCATTCAATGCTGTGCATCTGCTCCAGCTTGATCCCATCCTCTTTGTTATTCATAATAGCCACTAAATTTACTCTTGACTCTGTAGTTATCGCATCTTTGGAAGGAAGGAATTTAAAGTAGACATTTTGCAACTTGTCGGTGTTCTTAGAAGTGTTGCTATGAAACTCCATGGAGCTGCGTTAGACATTTCCAATGGTCATGGTCATGGGAGGAAGCTGCAAAGGATAGGGATTATTGGAGAAACATTGTTCAAAAGACCCAAGCTGAGCCATAGCTGTAGCCACAAGGATGACGATGAAGTCATGGTTTTGTTATTATGGGCGGAAAAAACATGTATCCCAGATTCTCTTGTGATAGGAGCGCCAGAAATGTTTCTATTAGTTAGAGAACGTGTTCGCAGTTCCCGCTGCCTTGAGAACTGACTTATATTAGTCTTTAAATTTTCAGTTTTTCGCCATCCTACAGCTTTTTCCAGAAGCTTAGTTTCCCCTCCCAGCGTTCTCTCCTGCGCTTTTTACGTATTCCCGTCTGGGAATTCAATTCATCGACTTGGACTCCTCAACGCAGTTGTTTAAAAGCTCTAAATTCGAGTAGACCTTGGCCAACATATTCTTACCGACATATTAAAAATATTCTAATCTCACGTATTGTAATATTTAATTTATCTAAAAAATATTTAGTTTTTCACGCATTTATTTAATGGAGTAAGCTACGTAAAATTTCCAAAATAAAATATTTACATTATTGGATCTGAGCTCCAGCTGGCTCTTAAGTTTCTGAATAACGCACTAATTAATAATTAATACATATAATAAAAAGTGTGAAGTTTTATTTTTAATTTTATTAATTATATATATACCTACCATATAGCTATAGTAGTATATATATTTTTTTTTTTGACAAAAGCTGACGTCAGTTGTTTATTTGTTTAACTGTATGACTAACCGTGTGGAGTGTCCGAAGCATGCTTCATATTGTTTTTTTTACATATGTATATACTATTATGTACTATGTGCATAATCAGCATATAAGCTTATATACTATATAGTATATAATGTGCTGCAAGCATGCAAAAGTGTCATGCATAACGATAATGCGCTGTAACAATGGATGACTTATCAGCTTATCAATTTTTCTTAATTGCAACAAAAACACTAAAAGACACTAACATGCGAGGGCAGGCTAAAAAGTATTGGTTTGATTGGGATATAATGGCAGGGGAAGGGAATATGAGTTTCGTTGAGCACTTTTTATAGTTATCCGTTGTCTTGACAAACCTTCGAAAGAAAGTTTCATTTCGGTTTCCATACCATTAAAAATGGCGTACGTAAAGTCGTGCGCGGACTACTTTAGGATACCCTGTACCACTAGCTTGTAATAAAGTCCGATTTCTTCACAAAAAACCAAAAACCGAAGAATTTTTAAGCAAAACATTTTTTTTTGACCGATCGTTCCTATGGGAGCTATATGATATAGTCAACCGATTTAAATAAAATTTGCAACAGTGCTTAAATACCTTAAAAAAATTCTGAATGCCGAATTTAGTTCAAATATCTTTACAAACAAACGAAACACAACGAATTTTGTATGAAAAACGATTTTTTGGACCGATTGGCCCTATGGGAGCTACATGATATATTCAACCGGTTTGGATTAAATTTAGTACAGTGCTTAGGAACTATAAAAAACTTACGAATACCAAATTTAGTCCCAATATCTTCACAAACAAACGAAGCACAACAAATTTGGTTCAAAAATCGATTTTTTGGAAGATCGGCCCTATGGCAGCTATATGATATAGTCAACCGATTTTGTTCAAATTTGGCACATTGCTTAAGTGGTCTAAAAAATTTCCAAACGTCAAATCTGGTTAGGATATCTTTATTAAAAAACGAAATATAGCCAATTTTTCTTTAAAAAAGTTATTTTGGCCGATCGGTCCTATGGGAGCTATATGATATAGTCAACCGATTTTGATCAAATTTGGTACAGTGATTGGGAACTATAAAAAACTTTCGATTGCCAAATTTCGTTACGATATCTTCATAAACAAACGAATTATTCATCTAAAACGCTTTTTTTTTTCGAGGTCGTCTGAAGCACCCTTATGAGAGCTATATAATTTAACCCCGATATTAAAAAAATAAAATAAACTTGTCTCCTATGGAATAATATGGGATCTAATGCGAAAGTTTGGTTGATCTAGCTCTTACCATCTCTGAAATCCAAATTCGTTCAAACAGACGGACAAACGGACATGGGTATATCGACTTCTTTAGTCACCCTGATCATACTTTAGGTAACTTTGGAGTGCCTTCGAAGATTCCTTCTGTATGTTACTTACATTTTCGGCTCAAACTTAATATACCCTTTGTACCATACGGTACAGGGTATAAAAATACCAACAAACTAAAAACAGTCGAATTTATGATATAATCAACCGAAATTCATATAAAACTTCCAAATGCCAAATTTAGTAACAATAACTTCGAAAGCACATGAAACACAAAAAATTTTGCAAGAAGAAGGATCAATTCTGTGGAAGCTATATGATATAGTCAACGAATTATGATCAAATTTGGTACAGACCTTGGGAACTATAAATATAAACTTCTACGCTCCAAAAAGAACTGAAAAGCAAGAGGAAGAACCACAGATTCAAAAAGGAGTAGAATTATTATTATTAATACATTTATTGTCAATATACTCAAATTATTTAAATCATTAAATTCATTAATAAAACATTTTGTGACAAATATTAAAATGGTAAAATACCCTTGGGTACGACGAACAGGCTAGTCCGACTCATGGAAGTGTTTAAGGATGGAAATTTCTTCCACACATTATGCTCGGGATCGTACTCCTCCACTTCATTGGTACTAGAACCTTGAGAACTGCGGCCGCCAGCTACAATGATGCGATTCGCAAAATGAGCACAGCCATGTAACGTCCTGCCCATATTTAGCGTGCAAATCTTCGTCCATATATTTATAGTTGGATTGTAATACTCAACGCAATTTAAAGGTTGAGGTTCGCCAAAGCCTTCACCACCTACTGCGTAGAGCAGCCCATTTGCTGCTGTCACAGCACAATAACCCCGAGCTTCGTTCAAGGGCGCTAAACGAGTCCACTGGTCTGTACGTGGATCGTACCTTTCAACGTCGCTCAAAAACTCATATGAAGTCTGTCCACCAATAGCATATAGAAGATCGTTGAGAACTACCACAGCGACATAATATCTTGCGGTGGGCATGGGTTCTATATGGTGCCACATTTCTGTTACATAGTTCCAACACTCAACTGTATTTAAAGCTGGACCACCATCAAAGCCGCCTACAGCATAGAGTAATTCCTGAAGCGCTGCCATGCCCACAGCCTGCCTTGGTGTAAACATTCGTGGGTGTTGGGTCCAGACCATGAGCTTTAAATTCAAGCAATGCGTCCGTTTGCTAACCAATATCAGCTTATTGTCAATGAAAGCCGCACCCGAATCGTAAAATACTGCTGCTACTTTGCTTACAATCTTCCATTGCTGCTGCATAGGACAAAATCTTTCAAGGACAATCTGATTTCCACTTTTGCCAATTGCCAGCAAGCCATCATTGCGTGTATACCTCCTGCCAATCGATAGCAATCGCTTGGGCATGGGTAGACGCTTGAAGGCATCTTTAATCAGATCCGGACAATCAAACGTCCTGCACACCTTCTGCACACGCTTACGCATAAAGTCCGGCTTCAGTAGTTGCAGCCTCACCTTGGCCATCAGTTCTGGAACGCGCTGTTTGCGAGCGGGCTCATCATAGTGCACCCAAGCCATTAGACTTACAAAAACATTCTCCTCATATGGCACTTGAAGTTCACTGCTGGACAGCAGCTTACCCAACCGATCAGCATCCAGTTGCAGAAATTCCAGACTCTGACTGAGATCCACGAAATGTTTGCACGCGTAGTCCCAAGCTAGTTCCATCAAATTGTTGCAGTTCTGCTGCTCTGCAAATAAGCTTATGCCCAGGCAGTCAGATGAGTCCATCTGGAGCATTATAAAATTCTCACAGGCAGTCACGGCAGCATCCATTTGCCATTTATGGGCGGTAGTAAGCACAATTGCCACATTCTCCTCATGCACTTCAGCATTGCCCGTATAGCAGAAGTTAACCAGGATTTTTAGCACATCATTGGTAAGTTCACCAAGATTCACCTCTTTGGCGTTGGCTTCCCGCATGGAACTGGTAAACATGGCCGCAAAGAACTTGCTATTGGCGGTCAAAACCAAACGATGGGCCGGCACACGTTGTCCATCTGTGCCCGAGATGAGCACCACATCGCACAATTCTTCACTGTCCAGACGTAATTTCATTTCCTCTAGAACCATTTCAGCATGGTTTTTATTCTTAGTTGGCATAGACATTTTATGTTTTAATACTTTATATTTTGTGCAACGACTCTGAATGTTTGTGACAACTGACAGTGTGACCGTATGACAATAATATTTAATGCCGCACTGACGCTTACAGTTGGGCAGTTCGTTTGTGGACTTAATACCAAAAGCGAGAGTATTAAAAATGCCAGCAACAGTGGTATTTTTTTTGTCGGTTTTAGTGTATTTTTATTAGCAATCCGTCTGATGATGAAATTTTACAGACGCAGCCCCGTAGGGATATATATTTTATACACAGCACAGGATAGGATTGTAAATACAAATATGTATAATAAAAATAAAAATCAAATACACGGGGCTGCCACAGAAAACCGATTCTACTCAATTTCGATGCCACAGACATGACTGGCAACGGTTTCAAAAAAAGATTTGATTAAATTCATTAATAATAATTAATTTATACAAATAACGCCTTACTTATTTGGAAAGTTTATTCAATTTCTAAAATATCTGTGTCTTTATGTTTTTCTAAATCTAATGTTTTAATTCATGATTTTTATTTTTAAAAAATCGTTATGAAAATCTGTGGAGCATTTGCCATTCTGTGACAAAGGAGTTGCCACCTAGTTGCATAATTTTGTGCTGTGCAGCTTTATCTCATAAAGTGGCAATCTACGGGGTGCATGCCTGTGAATGTCAATAACTGATTTTACATCATATGTGAATTTAAACTCGATCTAGAGGTTCTTCGAAGTCTTTGCTTGATTTTTTCCTTGAAGGGGTTTTATTTTGTAATGCTTTAATGGCTAATAATCCCGCAATTGACATTTTAAGAATTAATTTTTATTTTTGTGCAAATTTTCAAATGTAAACAAGCCAATTTTGCCATTCTCAACGATGAGCACAGCTGTAGAGTCGAGTTAAGTAGGGCTTTCATACACACTCTTGTATTGGGCGGGACAAATATTCAAACTTCATTTAAATCTATTTTGTACAAATGGAATGCAAAATGAAGCAAAATATTCTGATAATTATCGTTTAATGTAATAAAGAATAAACTTTATTGGATCACTGTTAATAAACATGTATTTGAATAGGTGTCTAAATGCTCTAAAATAATTTTGGCAAGGTTGCAACCCTTTGTTGCCATTCTTGAGGTGCCGTGTCGGCTGCCTCTTCCATTGAGCTAAGCCAGGGTTTTCCTAGGTGTTTAAGTCTAGATGCGCATGAGCGGGACAGCGGCAGATGTTGTGCTCCAGAGTCCCTTCTTCTGTCTCCCTACATTTCCTGCATTGAGCTGCGGTCAGGCAATGACCAATAAGTATGCACACTATGAATCTACACTCTTTCCTTGGGAGTTGCAGAATATACTGGGCTAGTTTCTTATCGATTTTCTTGCACATAGTGCGATCAGTTCATTGTGTTTTGTCCACCTTCTGTCAGATCTGGTTACAGCGTCTTCTTGTGCTCTGAGGTTAATCTTCCTTAATGGAATCTTA